>NW_010576795.1:160524-209330 GCF_000705375.1 Tinamus guttatus | reverse complement strand
CAGAACCCCCTCGCGAGGACGGATTTCTGCCCATTGCGTCTACCGGGTTTGGGCCGGCGACAGACGTGCTGTAAATTCACCTTGTTCTGCCGCTTTAGAAGGCACCGTAAGCCTTAGGAATATCGTTTTTCCTGGTTGTCATGTTTCTAAATATGCTCTTTTTGTTTTTCCTTTTGCTCTTTCCTTCCTTTTTTTCTGAGATTCCCATGCCAAAAGCACAGCTTAGGAGCGCAGGGATTGCCCCCGCAGTGCCCTGTGCTGCCCAATGCAGGTTCTTGATGCAGCAATGTAGACGGTTTCTCCTAACAGAAGCCCCGAGGGGTGGCAGGAGGGCAGGGCAGTGAGAGCGGCTGCGGGGCGCAGGCTGGACAGGGCGGCCTTTCCCCCTGCAGCTGCTCCCGTGTTGGTTTTGTAGGGCTCGAGGCTGCTCTGCCCTTTCCCGGTGTCGCTCCTGCCTTCCGGAGGCGCCCGGGGCTCTGCCCGAGGCCCCGGCTCCGTCCGCGCGAGGAGATCCCGCTGCGAGCGGGCGGCCTCGGCCCTCGGGATGGAGCGGTGCGCGCGGGTGGAAGCGTCCGAGGAGCCTCGGGGTCACTGCCCTGCGATGGGGCACGGTCCTCAGGGGTTTTGGGATCAGCGCGGTGCTCTTCCAAGAAGCTCTCCGCCCTTCCCGATAAGTGTGTCGGACGAAGGCCGGGGTTAATTTAAATGAGTGTCTTGAGTCCATGTCTGGAGCCTCTCCTGCATGGACCCCGTTCCCCAACAAGGACGATAAACCTGCACCTCCACTGCCGCCCCAGGAAGGGCCGGCGATTTCCCAAACATCCCCCCAAAACGTCTCCCTAAAAGCTCCGGAGAGGGGTGGAAAAGAAGGACGTTTCACATACATAAAATATGTAATTAAAATGATGAATTATTGTAAGATAGAATATTAGCCTTTTGACATTTTAATCTGAGCAGGAGGGAGCAGGAGAGCGCATTCTGAGCCGCTCAATTAAATTTAGAATTTTTTCCCCTCCATTGTTATGAATAAATAGAAAGATTCTGTAGCAGTCTGCGGAATTATTAATTGCAAGTACTGTAGAAGGTGCATGCACCGTATCATGAAATGGAGTATCATTGTTAGTGACTATATTTCTTGGTAATTAAGGCCCAGACTAATGATGCAAGTTTTCTTCAGCATGATTTTCATCTGATTATGAGGCTGCTTCATTAAGAGCACTCAGACTAACGAGCTGTAGCTGTAATAAAGTAATTTTCTGTCTTGTGCTCTGATTGATAAAGAGTTTCTATAGCTAAAAGGAATTGAAAATATAATTATAATTAGAAATGGTTGAATAAAGTTATTACAGGATTGCTGAAGGGTAGTGCAATTGACACCATAATGTTTTTTGGAAGTGTGCATCTTAAAATTAGACTTTATAAAAGGAAAGGAAGGGGGGAAAAAAAAGCAGCCCACAACCCCAAAGCCTCTATGCTAATAAATGGGCAGAATGTTGCTGCTTCCATAAAATGAACTGTTAGATTAAAGTAAAATGAGGTTTTCCCACATTGTTCCGAACAAGAAAAACATATGCAGGAAGAATGCTGTTGCCTTTCTTCCCTGCATTCCTCTCAAGTGAAGTAAAGCTTATGAAAATGCTTTTTACTCCATTTATAAAATTTTTCATGCTGCCATATGTTGCAAAAAAAAAGATCTTTTTGATTAAGCTGATGTGTTTTGAAGCATATAGTGTAATTTTGGAGTTTTCCTTTCCAAATGTGTAAAGAGTTATGCGAGTTTCTTCTATATATTTACATGTATTAACTAGTGGTCTGTAAATACCTTTTTAGAATATAGGTTTTCTCTTTCTTTCTTTCGGCCAATATCAAAATATATCTGGGTCAAATGCGAGATCTCTCCCTTTTTCCCAAGGGGAAGAAAATCAACTTTTTTTTATCCCAGAAACCTTATTCTTTTTTATGACGTTCATATTATAAACAGCACAAACTCTGTTAGAGCAATCCTTTGTGTGTGTCTCATAGGATATATAGGCTGTATTGATATAAAGATCTATAATAAGGGTTTTATTTAGAATTAGCTGATGCACTTTAGCACTCAGAAGTTGTCTGACTTATTTAATTTGGATGCTTTTCGTATCTCTTTGGAAGTCGTGCATATATTTTAAAGCTACAGTTATGCACATTTGGTTATGTAAATCTGTCCTATGCAGACTCAGAGGAACTTTATTGTATTGGATTGAGCCGAACAGTAGATCATCTAGATGTATATTTATGCTAATTAACTTAAAGCCAGCATTTTGCATTGATTGTTCCCTCATAGCGCTTTTTGGAAGATTTTTAGGTTTTCTGAAAATCATTCTTAACACATTATATGGTGATAAAAGTGTGTTATTGGAATACCATTAGCAAGAATAAAAAAAAAAGCCGAATTTTATTGGTTGTTCATTGAAAATGTTAGCTGTGATTAGTTACATAATCCTACATTAACCTGTAAATTAAAATTCCTTGGTGCAATTTGATGGCTGATTTAATTTTGTCTTTCTTTGTTTGCCGCAGGCTAATTCCATTATGAATTCTTTATACAGCCTTTTCCCTCAATGATTAGCAGCTTCTACTCAAGTTCTGATTACTATTGTACACTTAGCACTACATAAAGCTGGGGATTAATATTCCCCTGAAGAATTGTTGCTATGGATCTGCTCTGTTCCTTCTAAGAGATGTTTCTGCAGCTTCAATTGTCCATAAATTATGATCTCTAGTGAATTATCAGTGGGAGTGAACTAAGCTTAACAAGCTGAAGAGAGCACTCTAGTTCTGAAAGAAAAAGAGAGAGAGAGATAAAAAAGATTCTCAATTATTAATTGCAAGGTTTCCATAATACCGAAGTGCTGATATTTTCCCTATCTTCATTCTTGTGAGCGTGTAGGAAACCAGGATGAGTCAGAACTACCCAAGTTCTCACCCCCTCCAGCACTTACGGATAAAACCTGCCCGGGGATCTCAATTATGTGCAGACAGAGGTGGAAAAAACAGGCCCCGCACACCGGGCTTGAACTCTGCATTTTGCTGCGTTTCGTTCCTGCTGCTCCAGGACGTTCCCGCTGTCCTTGTGGTCTGGCGTTCACCTGTCAATGGCACGAGGAGCAGCCTGGCCCCGCCGTTCTTCACGTAGAGCGGGGATTTAGTTGCAGGTGTCTGGGAATGGTTCGTCTTTGCAGGGGTTTCGCCGAGGGACCGTCGCTCCGGTTTAGCCTGTGAGCACTTTGCTCTGCTCCCATCTGTTCTCCTCGCTTAGGGCTTTCAAGTCATATTTCTCCATGCACTCCCAGCGGTTTTCCCTTCCCTCCCCTTCCCCGCCAGGAAGGCGGGACGGCAGCATTGTCCTTTCTGGCTGCCCGTGGTAGGCTTTGCTGTCCGAGATGGTCGTGTCCTCCTGTCCTTCTTGGGGTGTTTCGTGGGGTCCCTCAGCTGCGCCTCGTGTTGGGGTGGCTGTAAATGGTGGTAGGCCGAGCTCAGTAATGCACAAGGTGGGAAGGCCCGGGAAGTCCTGGAGATCCTGTGCTTCCCTGAGGACCGGCAGGAAACCTGTTTCTAGCCCGTGAAAGTTGTGGAGGTGCCAGAGCTGACAGGGTTCCAGCCCTGTTCCAAGAAAGACAAATAACTTTTAAAGTGTGACTAATTGAAGGTATTTTTTCTCTTGCCTCCCTTTCAAAGCCCCGCACTGGATGGTATTCAGCCAATTCCACATTAAAAGGGGCGTTTTGGAGCTCCTGATGGCAAGAGCAAAGGTGGGTTGCTCGCACTCACAGGGCCGAGGCCTGCGCTCGTGGCGCTGCGTGCCAGCGCTGGAGCTCCCCGTCACGCTGTTCCCTGTGGCGCCCCCGCGTTGCCCGTTGCCTTGGCCGGAGCCGCGAGCGCCGGCCTTGCGGAATGGGTACCCTGCCGGACGGGGTGTTCCCGAGCCCCCCGCCGAGCGCGCTCCGCAGTGCTCAGGAACGCGGCGTAGCGTGGAGCTCACCTTAGATTTTACACCGGGACTGTCATGTTGAATAACCACTAACAGATTATTCTCGATTATCGGGTGTTTTTCCCTCCCCACCTACTCTCTCATCTTTCTAACATCCTTTTGCAGGGACTTCTTCGATCTAATTGAGAGCAGTTGAGTTCAACTCCTTTGGTTGGTCTTTTCATCTGCTTGGTGTCTTTGGGTGCTCTGGGGTCTCTCTCAGATGGCTGTCCCTGCCCCTTGTGCTGTCTCCTGCTATGGAAGGTGCTCGCCCTTCTTCCTTCCTTCCCAGATGTGCTGTATCCTTTTCCAGGAGGAGGAGCCGGATCTGCACACAGTCTTCCAGACATGGATGTATTGTGGGCTAAAGTCATAATCGCTGTTTTACCAGAAATTCTTAGCGTTTAACTTGCTTTTCTGTTCGCCTCTGACTGAACTGCCCCTTACAAAGAACTAGCCACAAAATGTACGAGATGAGATAACAGCTAATTTAAGGTTCATTGCGATACGCCTCCTGTTAGCCTAACTTTGTCTACATTATGTTGCGCTTCCTGATGTTTTACTGCTCAGTCGCCTAGTTCTGAACCAACCCTTGTCATTGGCTTTGGGTGGGATGGTCCATATCTTTCTTCTCATCTACAGAAAATTATTTATCTTGGTTGCTCAGACCAGCAGAAGGGAGAAAATACAGGTTCAAGGTTGTTTCCAATTCAAGCTTGGTTCCCTGGTGGGGACAAGGCCCGTAGCCCCGCATCCCCGTCCAGCCCTCTCCATGTGCTGCCTGTTGTGCTGCTGATGTTGAGCTGCTTCTCTCTCTCCTTGCCGTGCCAGCTCCCTCCTCTCTGCTCTGCTGCATTCGGTGGAATAATCAGTGAAAAGGAGGGCAGCAGAGACCCTTTCTGATAGGGTTCCTGCCTCAGCAGCGAGGAAGCTCTTCCAGGTCCCCGAAGTTTAAGATAAAGGCCTCAGAACGGTGTTGGTGGTAGAGATGATCAGGTGGGATGCACCCAGAGGACGTGTGTGAAGTGTTCAGGTCTAAACCGCAGCTCCGTGTTTTATATGTGTGCGGTAGCGCTGGGCCTGTGAGCCCTGGTCCTGGCCCTCTGGTGATCCTTCAGCCTAGAAGGTTTCCTGGGCGTGAAGCTGAGAATGACCTGGGCAAAGCGTGAGTCCGAGTGGAGGACAAGGAAGTGTCCTTTGATTCAGTTTATTCCATCACTGCACACAGAATCCATAAAGAAACAGGCTGGAGGGGGCTGCTCCTGCGTGTCTGGAGCTAATGGCAGTTGAGGGAAAGCAGCTGATTCCAGGGCCATGGATTTGTCCAGCCTGGCCCGAGGGGCACCCAGTGCTGGAGACTCTTCCATGCCATAGACTTGGACATACTTCATGACCGGGGCCTTTTTCTCAAGTTGTTCTTTCTTCCTTGCACTAAACAATCCAGTTATTGCAGTCTTTCCTGGCAGGTGGTGTCTTCTAGATTGATAGTTTTTATTGCTCTTGGGGCTTCTTCCACGAGCTTCCCCTCCTTCTTGAAATATTGGGTTGTCAAACGATATATTCCTCCTCTTAGCAGCTGATGTATGTTGCTTTATAGATCCCATTGTCCATGGAGCCTCATGTGAAAGCTTCCCCTCCTTTGCTGGTGGTTTTACTCCTTCCCATTGGAAGGAAATGTGGAATTTCAGGGGAGGAATGGCATTTGTGCTATTTGAGCTGTGCTGCTTGATTTACTGTTTGACTTGTTTCTGGGTCAGACCATAGTGACAGTGTGGCATGTTTTGTTAAGACTGTGTCTTCCTGTCCAGAAATTTAGTTGAGAGTGGAAAGTGGCTCCCTAGAAAACTTTGTCCATACCCTTGACTGAATTCTTTGGATAGTTCTAGGTTAGAAACTTCCTTCTCCCCTGCTGCCCTCCTGTCCTCATTCGATGCCAGTACTTTGAGCTCTCTGGACGTCAGAGGTTCTCCCGGAAATCTGCTGAGGTTTCCTAAAAAGAGGTGAGCGATAAGACCTGCTTTCTGAGCAGTCACTGTGCACCTCGCGTGGCAGCAGAGGCCTCGGCCGCAGGGCTGCCAGCGCCCAGCAAAGGTCTGGGTGCCTGGGAAGGGCGCAGAGCCGCCCCTGCCACCAAGAGCAGCCCCAGAGAGAGGGGAGATGAGCGCACGGGGCAGCCTGGACAAGGAGGCCACAGACTGCTGTGGGAGCCAGCGCGCTGCCGACAGCTCGTCCCGTGTTCCGTGTGGGTATTTACTGAATTCTGCAGAACTGGATGTGTTTAATCGAAGAAATGGGACTTTTTAAGGTGAGCTGAGAAGCGTGCATCTGCCAGATTTGTTTTCTGGCCATTAAATTACTTCTGTAGTGGGGTGGGAAATAATCCTTGGTTCAAAGATTGATGGCAGGGATGAATTTGTCAGTCAGAGAGATACTATGCTACATTTTCACACGCGTAACTCGAGGAATGTGTGCCTAAAGATAAAACCTCTGAACTTTGTTTCTGAAGCTGCATGGGTCATAAAAATTACCTAGCTGGCATAGATGTGCTTGTCCCAGAGCATCCTTTTCACAATAGCCCTGTTGCATCTGTTCCCCATAACCTGGTTAATCCCAAAGTATTTCTTTTTGAGGAACAGCACTTTTAGAAGGGAATGGTTGATTGTGGGAGCCTGAAAATATGATAATTCTTACATTAATTAGATTTGTAGATTCAGGAGCTTGGAAGCTTCTCAGTAGCAGCCCTGCTGACCAAAGGCCTAAATTCTGATTGCTGTGGACCCAGTGCTAAACTCTCAGTGATGAGAATAGGCTAAGGGCCAAAGGTCCTATGTGAGTATCTGCAATTCCTGTTAACCTCAGCAGTGCTTAGCACACATTAAGATTACTTTGGGGACCCTCACTATCTTTTCAATTAAATTACTTACCTGTAATGGCTACCTATTAAATGTTAATGTCCTCTGCTCCTTTTTATTGGGTGTTGCTCACAATCTATTATATTTCTCCCGTTTTCTCCCTCTGTATTTTCATGTTTAAACTTAACAGCGCCAGTCAGAACTGGGGCAGAAATACCAACAAATAAAGGCAGTGTTGTCCTTCAGACCAAGGGTTCAACAAACGTGGTATCCCATTGCCGACAGTAGCTATAAATGGATGTTTAGGGAAGATTAAGTGTGCACGATACTCCCATCCCAGCCCACTAGTACTTTCCTAAACCTTGTGTGCTGGCCTAGTTATTGCCCCAGCAGATCCGTCTGGTGGGTACTTGTCTAGTTTGTTTAAACCAGCAGCCCTGTAAATAGATGGTATTCCCAGCAAGCGAGGAGCTCTGCAGGTGCCTCCTCATGCAATGGCCGAGGGACCCCGTTGGGCTGGTCAGTGTGAAATTTAGCTTTATTATCATTATAATCCCCGGTGACCTCGTCTACAGCACTGAGCTCAGGTGTATGAGGTAAGGTTAGTTGGGCTCCCTTTCAACAGGGGAGTTTAGGGCTTCTTCAGGCTTCTCAGGTGAAGGCGTTGGGGACCGCTGTGCTCTTGCTTCTCCCTTGAGCCACACAAACTCAAACACTGTCAGCTAACAAGGTAACACTGGGGACACTGGTATAAACTGTGGTGCCTTTCCCTTCTTAACACCTGCTATGTCCTTGTGCCCATTCAAATTCTGCCCAGAATGGTGCCCAAAGGTCCGATGCGGATCACGTAACATTCCCAATACGACGAACACTTTCTTCCTGTCTGTCGCAGACCCTGGAGCTCTTCTGCTTCTCCTCAGTGCTAAAACCCAGGTGTGCTTGCCAGGGACTCGTGGGGTATTCGTGGTTTCCCTGATTTACGTTTTGCAGCTTACCTTGAAGGCCTTCGTGTTCTGCAGAAGGATATAGTGGTTGGCTTTTATGTAAAATGTTTTATTTCCAGTGATATGACTTGAATTCGGCAATTATTCTCACCTTCTTTACATGAGTTAAAAGTAGTACTAGCAGGATTGGGGTCTGAGGAGAGAAAAAAAAAATAGAAGGAAAGTTTGTATTTAGAAGCGTATTAAAAGTGTAGTGTTTTGTTTATTTTTTTTCTTCCAGGAAGAGAGGAAGAAATCTTGATTTCCTTAGGCCTGGTGGATCCATGGGCAGTGTAGACTGAAGTACTCACCGGGCTTCTCCAGGTTGCTCATCCGCTTGGAAGATGCGCTTTCCCTTCCATGGGTGGTCTAGGAAACAGGTGAGAGCAATTGCCACTTTCCTGCTTTAAAGGCTGAAGGTTGGAGTGTTATCTTCACCCATCAGGTTCCTCTGTAATGTGTGATTAGTGGTAATCCAACTACACAAAATGGGAAGAACGTGTTGAGGTATCATATTTTACCCGTGGTAACGTTCTGGAGTTGATTTTGTTGGCAATTGACAATTCAATTTCCTAAATATCTGGTATTTTGTAAGGCAAGTGTGAAATGACTTCAGAAAGCAAAATCTCGAATGTTTTCCTGTGTTCTCCTGGCCTTTCTCTTCTGCACTTTTCCCATGCATCCTTGTTGCCTGAGAGCTCCCGTCTGTAAGCAAGGACAGGAGAAGGGAACAGCTGGACCTGCTCCTTCCCTTCAGGCTTCTTTCCCCAGCTCTGTCTCTAATCTGGGAGCTGAGGCGTCTCTGTCGTGGTTATGAGATAGAACCAGTAGAGTCACCAAGTTCTCTATCTCGTTGGCAAGTGTGACGGTAGCCAGCAAGCCTGCTCCTGTTGCCCCTTGCTTTTTGAGCTAGTGAGTATATTTGCATTAAGGCTCCTCTTTCTTCTCCCAGCTGCCGCTGCTCATTCCTCCTGGAGCAGGAGGAGCCTCTCTAAAGGGCTCCCCACAAGGTGCCCCAGGGTGGCCCTCAGGACAGCCTAGAAGGTCTGCTGGGCTCGAGGATTTCAATGAATTCATTTGAAGATCCCAGCATGAAACTGGGGACAGCTAATGAGTGACGTGGATGTGGCTTCCAGATACCCCTTTCCATGGCAAATCGTTATTTCCAGAAAGGTCGGGTAAGATCCATCAGTTTCTCTCCTGCCCTTCCCTTCTTGATAAAGCTGCTGCCCACCCTGTTCTTCGCCACCGAAAGGCCTGAGGACGCCTCGTGCTGTGACTGCCCAGCAGCTGCAGTGACAGCAGGGACTGTGTGCTCGTGTCTCGAGGACATGGCAGGGTCTCCAGGGGTGTCCTGTCAGGTTATTTTATTTTGCTCCAACATCCTCTGGCCTGAAGTGAATATCTAAAATCCATCAGACAGTATCACTTGTAATATTTTTGTATAAAGCTGTTGAACTTAAGCTCCTGTAAAACCTGCATAGCAGTTTGTCTTTCTTTTAATATCATTGTTGCCTGTTAGCGTTTTAATTGTAATATTCTTTCTTGCAAGGCTTTTAAGGATTACTTCTACAAAGGTGTTGGAAAGGTGAAAATGATAATTAAATCTTATCTCAAGTGTAATTTTATGGTTATATAGTACTATTCACCAGAACTATGGTTTTGAAACTGTGGGCTGTGAGCAAATCTCTGGGGTATAACTGAGGAGAAAGCACTAAAACAGAACTCCTTAGCTCAATTACCTTTATGTCTCTATTGGAATGAATTTCCAGGGAATTTTTGGAACTTCTTTGATCCTCTCACTACTGTCATTAAATACTAATGTAAAAGAAATATTCCTATCCTTAAATATTGCTGTTTGTCACAAATTGTCGGAAGTCAGAAAGTTGAAAGGTTTTTGTCTGAATTCTCGAGCTCAGAACATAGGTGAGAGCACAAACACATACATAGACAAATCGAACATCCCGTGGAGAAACTCCAGGCCAGAGCATCTTGACTTCTTGCTGTTACAGTTAGAATTATGTTGTTTGTGAGACAAGATTAGTCTAAATTATCCCACAGGAGAAACACTAATCCATTTTTTTGTTATTGAAACTGTTTGCAAGTCTTAAAATTCAGATAGTTCTGTGGTAACCTGACCGTTTCTGTTCATCATCTGCTAACCCTGCAGAATATTCTGTTTACCTCTAATATTTGTGTAGAATCTCTTTATTCTAATTCTTTTCACTTTTATCCTTTCTATTTTAGACAGTTACATGTTACTGGCAAAGTGCTTTGCCAGTGTAGGTGGGTTTTTTATTATTATTTCCTTAATGAGATTTTTTTTTTTAATTTTGTATGGCTAACCCCTATCTTTTAAAACTTCTTGATGAAATATAGATTTAGGCAGGGGTTGGTTTTGTAGGTACGAGGCTATATTTCTTTCTTTTTCTTTCTCTTTTTCTCTCTTTCAACCTTTTCAACCTCATAACTGCCTGACTTCTCGCTGACATTAACGGGAGTTCCACATTCATATGGAGAAGAGAGCACATTCCCACCCTCTTGCTTTAAAACGTATCCAGTAGACAATACGAAAGGCTTTCTAGTTCTAATGCCTTTTTCTTTCCTAATGTTTGCTTTAAAAAGTGTTCCTCTGCAGGGGGTTGATCCGAAGCCCATTGAAGTCAGTGGGAATTTTTCCCTAGAATTCCATGAACTTTGGATCTGGTCCGTGGGTAGCTCCAGGAGGTCGCGCTCATTTTTTGCAGCTGTCCTTGGGGGCGTTGGAGGAAAGCTGCTGCACGCCACCTCCGCACAGTGGTTGGAAAGCAAAATTCCTGCAGAATTCCAGCTGCACAGCAGTAGGAATAGACACCTAGATGGGGAATTGGCTTCTTCCTGTTCTATGTTTTTCTGCCCTTCTTTTTTCCCACCATGAAGTGGCATAAGAGTCGTGTCAATCAGGTTGCTATGCGTGCCTATACCATTGCTTAAACATTAAATATTTTCTTAAGCTTCCTACCAAGAAAGATTTATAAGGACAGGCAGTCCATATGTACACTTCAAGGGTTTTAAGATAATGGTCCTAAGTCAACCTTGCCTTTAATCTTGACAAAGATGCTTGGTCCCAGTGTGTTCCTGGCAACTCCCATCCACCCTCCTGTCAAGGCAAAGCCCTGTGAAAGCTGGGTGGAAAGCCTGGCTGCAGGGTTTATCCCGCTGCACGTGCCGAGCTCCGCTTCATCCCGCCTTCCCCCGGACCTTCCTGAGGAAATTTCATCTCTTTCCAAGGCTTTACATGTCGGCGAGGCAGACATACAGGGTTTGTAAGTAGACTTGTTCTCGAACAGAACTCTTACTTTGGAAGGCTGGGGATTCCGTCTGAAGGGATCAGTAATACCTGTGCATTGCTAACATGCATTTGTACTAAAGCACTCTCTTGCAAGTTAAAGCACATCTTATTCTGACTGTTAGCCCTTGAAGTTTAGTTGGTTTTGACTGAGCAGCTGTAGGTGCCTAACTCTTGTAATTTTGTTCTCATCTGGTAGGCAGTTTCTCCTATTTTTGGAATGTTCTTGTTTGTCATAGTGACACTGTATACAATGCATTTGTTTGTATCAGTTTTGTGTTTTTGCCTCTTTGGTTATCCAGCTTTACATAACGTGTCAAATTCAAAATATTTCCTTTCCCTTCCCTGTCCCACTTTATCTGGCTTGGGTAGAAATATACTCACATAACTTATATGTAGAAATATGTATGTGTATAGTATGTTTCTGATTAACCTGTTCCTTATTTTTTTTATTGTGCATTCGGTCTGTATTCTCCTGTGTGCTTGGCTTGCACCAGCAGCTGTTTGCCATGCTGTTATTACCAGTGGAGGGGTCGGACCTTCCTCTCCTTCTTCCTCGCTGTGAAGTCTGAAGGATCCGGCAGGTTTGGGTTTTGTTCAAATGAATGCAGGGAGCCAGTCAGTGTAGCCTGAAGCATGATACATATTTACGTGCATCTATAGGTACATTTAAATCTCACTCCCAAGACCTTTGTTTTCCTCTGCTGAAGACATAAATGCTTTCTCCTTTTTCGTCCATAGCTATATAAAAGAAGGAAATTTATATTTAATGAGGGCCTGTCTCCTGGTGTTTACAAATTCCTCTGCGATGAGCCTACAGCAGCAGGGCATGGAGACATTTATACCCTAATAGGATTTACCTTTACAAATATCTGAAAACCTTTTAAAGCAGAGATTAAATTGTTTAGCTCAATATTTAATCTGTTACTTCCTCTTTAAAGATGCCCAGTGGAATTTGTCATACACTGAGCTGATAACACATAATATTGATCAGTCATAAACATAAAACAGAGAAATCTCAGGAAGTCTTCTGCAATCCTTTTCTTTTTAATTAAATTTTGATCTGAGCTGCTTTTGATTAATTTTCTTATTTGTAAGTATGTGAATTCTGGGGGCCAGCAAGTTTCTTAAGTTGCCTGGCATTGGTCTCTGGTGAGTGGCTTAGCTCAGGAACAGTATGATTGCATTTTTATGGTTTTCAGATATTTAATAGCTTCTTCCTGTCATTTTCTGAATGAGTGAATAAGGTTTAGCCCTCTGGGAGCCAGCGCAGCATCGGAGAGTGGAGAAAATGACTCGGATCTGTGTACTTGACTGATTGCCTTAGTCTTAATTGTTCTCTTAATTAGCTGCAGTAGCAACTGCATCTGGGGAGAGATCAGGGTATTGGTAAACAGCTCCACCTTGGAGCTCTGCGTAATGCCTTTGGAAACGTGACAAGGAGCCCTGGGCTCCGCGGGGACAGCAACCTGCCAAATCGACAGCCCCTCAAGTCTTTGGTCTCCTCGTGTGATCTGTCATTCTCATCCGCGAGATGCAGGCCCCCGACTGTTTGTTCTTAAACAAATTAAGCTTTAATATGCCAAAAGCCGGCCTTATTGAGCGGTGCCAGGGAAGGGGAGAACAAAAGAGAGCTGCTGTGGGGTTGCTCCCGAAAACTTGATGGTGTTTCCCAGATTAAAAGCGCAAGAGAGATGTCCGTCGGTGAGGCCAAGGGTGCTGGAGGTGTTTCATGGCGGGAAGCCCAAGCAGAGCAAGGTCAGAGCAGCCCAGACTGTCCCCGAGCCCCCTTCCTGCCACGGCGGCTGCCTCCGCCATCAGAGGGCCCTGGTTGCCTCTCCATGGGGATCCGAATACCACACGTGGCGGCGAGCGAGCGGCCAGCCCGGCCCTGTACCCTGCCCCGCCATCAGGACAGGCTGCAGAGGGCCCGGGTTGCCTCGCCATGGGGACCCAGATACCACACGTGGAGGTGAGTGAGCGGCCAGCCCGGCCCCGTGGCGCGCAGCGGGAGGGCCCCGGCCGAGCCTGGGCCGAGGGCCGCGTTCGCCACCCGCCGCGTGCAGCGCAGCAGCGGGAAGTGGGAATTCCGTGGGAATTCCGCCTTTGAGGCAGATCCGCCTCACCGGCCGCTTAAATTAATTACGGTGTCTCCCTTCCCCCCCACAGCGCGAACAAACCTACTTTAATGGTGCAATATTCTCTTTTCAAATACTAACTTGTTCCTTTTTATGTGCTTATAAAAAAAAAAGAAGAAAATGGATAGCATGTTTACTTTTTTGCTGCCAAAAATAAGTGCAGGATTATGGGAGAGTGGGAAAAGATTTGTTGCTATGATGCTGTAGCTCTCCTGACTTTCAGAAGACTTATTTGTGGACTAGTGCTGAGTATCTCTTTCTTAAGTGCCATCAATGCTGAAAATTGTGTGTCGTCTGCTTATCACAGGGGTTTAGTTTATAACATTGACTCTTATGTTAGTCTTTGATAATGGGAAGCTGCTTATTAGTAAAGCTAACTGTATCAACCAAGTGAAGTTCAGAGTAATCTCTATTTAACAAGAATTTAGGGAGCTCTTTTGCGTTGCAGCTCCTCTGGGTTTTCCAGCACTTCCCCTGCAGGAATACATCAGACATCCTTCCCTTAAGGTTTTTGGTGCTGGAGCATCCTCTGCAGCCAGGCCTGGAGGCCGTTGGCTCCACAACTTCTACTGAACCCTTGGTTGAACTCTTCACTGAGGTAAGAAGACAGGCTCAGACTAATAACGATCAGGTAATGTGCACAGAATAAAAAAGGCCATTTAGGTTTGTACCAGTTAATTCTGAAATTAGTAGTGATGGTTAAACTGCTTTTTATTATATTAAAGGAAATAAAATTCTGTGGGGAATGGGTGTGCGCTGGAACTTGGTATTAGCAGTGGTTAAAGTTTTATGACAAATTAACCCATCTGATGAAACAACCAGAAATTAAATCTGGATAGAAGAAAGCTCTTTAGCATTCTAAGTCTAGTTCCCTGCTTTTGAATTCCTGTGGAAGTTCCCGTTGCATTCCCAAGCAATTGGAAGGAACAGGAAGTTTTAACCCAAGAGGACATTGAACCAGGTGCTCCAGCGTGTGGAGGAAGGTGGCTCTGTGCTGGATGTCTTTTCCTGGCTCCTGCTCAGCCTGCCTCACAAAACCTCTAGCAGCTGTGGAGGGCCATGGCAGACCCTTGAAGAACAAATTCAATGTGTTTTATTTGTAGAAGGACTGCAAGATTAAGACTGGTTAGAGAGGAGGACGTGTAGAGGAAGAGGCACATAAAGTGGTGTTGAGTGGAGAGGAGCAGCTCCTGTGCCTCTCAGCTCCTGAGAGCTCTCGCACGCTCGGAGCACCCAATGCTTGCAAAGCCTTTAATCAGTGCAGGAATTTTCTTATATATGGTTAAAATACTTTGTACATCTCCCCAGTTTAGATCTCAGAAATAACGCGTAGTCCCTCTTGGAAGACCCTTGTGCGAGCTCGTTCTAGCATGATGACAAATGAATATATCTGTACTCTACTATTTAAGCCAAGACAAAACCCTAGGAGTCAGCGAGCCGACTTCTGACTACTGCTGCCCTGGTACAAACCCAGAATACTGCCAATTTGCATCATTCTGAGAAAACCTGTAGCAAGAGCAGAATATGATCTAGTATCCACATTACTTTTAAAAGCCTTCCTTAAAGCTCATGGGTGACTGACTAATGTATTCTAGGGGCAAAATATAATCAGCAATGTCGATAACTCTACTTTCTAGTTTTTGTTACCAGGCTGTGCTTACAATTTCCTTTGCAATTTGCCCTTTGATGTTTTTAAGCTCTTTGGGATAAATAAGGCTTTCTAGATCATTTGTCTAGGTGGGTGCAGAAAGTGTTAGTGGAAAGTTGACTTCTGTGCTTGTTGGACTAGACAGAGTTGATCAGGAACTGTTTTGCTCAACCCCAGCTATTCATAAATCTAAAATATATACGTATATATGTGTATTTTTAGTTATAGTCAAATATAATATTATTTTGGAGACTTCTCATGGTTTGCTACCTGACCAAGAAGTTTTAGGACTTCCGTGAGTCATCATTCTAAGCCTGCTTCTCCTCTTGATGTGTGTTTTTAGGGATAACTCGGGCACTGAGAGCCGGCCCTGTGGGATGCAAAGGGAGTGACCGCAGGCTCCAGGACAGCGGCGCAGGTCCTGCGGGAGCGCCGGAGAGGATGGGAATGGTGCAGGTGAGCTTCCCGTTCCTTCTTCCCGCTTTCTCCGGGGCTTTGCAACAGAAATGGGCTCTGCCAGCCCACGCAGGGCTTCAGGAGAGGGGCACGCTGCTGGCTTGGCTCCTGAATGGGATGGTTTTGCCCAGCTTCATTTTTGTTATTTGTATGTTATTTATTTAAATGTTAACGTATTAAATGTTAATAGGATTTGGTGAGGTGTGTCTAAGCAGCATGACCCATCTTGTTGACATTGTAAGCTCATGCTCTGTTTTGTACACAGCTGAGCATGTTGTTGCTGTTCAATAAATAATAAATTATAATCAACATCATTAAAGTCCTTCCTCTGATTGCCAAAATAATATGAAAATAGAAAGGAAATTACTTTGTGCGCTGGTTCCTATGTCTTGCTGGTGTCAGGAATGTCACTTGTTAGTAGCTGGCTGCCTTCAGCACTTCTGAAAATGCCTTCGTTAGAAATATTGCAGGATGTAGCTATGGGAAAAGCTGCAGCCTTTGCTGTGCCTGTTCTGAGCAGGGCAGATGCACTTTGCTCTCTCCTGCAGCAATAGACAAATGCTTTTGGAGTAAATGCTGTGTATTGGGAAGCATAATTTCCATATAAATGGTATTGATTTCATATTCTGCTTTGGAGGTTAAGGAGAAAGTAGGAGGAAAAAAGACAAAAGCAGTGAGGATGTGATGATGCCAAAAACAGAGGAAGAGAAAAGGCGAGGCCAAAAATAAAAAGTGTAAAGACAGACAGCAGAAGGGATGAGAGTAGCAGAAAAATGAGAGAAGAAATGGTGGAGGCCGAAGACATGCCTCCAAATTTCTGTGTCAGTTTAGGTTTTGGGAGCTCTGTCCTCAGTGATATTTGTTGCATGAACTTTGCTATACCTGGGGAAAAACGTGTTAAATTTTGCCAGCCTAGTGTGGTATTGGTGGCAGGGTCTAGCTGCTGGATTTGCAGAATAAGAGAATACTTTTTTAGATACGTAGTCCCCAGATTTTAAAGCAGGGTGACTCGACATAAACTCCTAACACTTCACAGGGTGGCTGCAATATCTGCCTCCTCCTGCTAGAGCTTCTGAGCGCCCTGTGCTCCAGCATCAGCGTTTAAGTGGGCTCTGTTTGGGGTGTTTTACTGGTGTTTTTGGCTGTTCAGAACTGCACTCAGTTTCTGGGAGGATGCTCATAGGCAAGTATTCTTCAGGGCAGGAAAAGAAAGATGTTCCTTTATACCAGAAGCTCGGAGGAGTTTTGCTCTCTCGCTTGCTTGCTTGCAAGGCGTCATCTTGCCTCAGAGTGCCCTCGGAAAGTGACAGCCTCAGTGGATTCCTGTTGATCAGAGTGCAGAGAAAAGAGGTTGTGCTGCCTGCTAAGCAAAACAATTTCCTTATTCCTGCTTTGAAAGAGAATAAGCAGCTGATTTTTCTCCCGAGCCTGTGATGCTTTGGTTTCCCATGAGTAAGTATTGTAAATGAACAAAGTTATAGTCAGATTTTCTGAGGCAAGCAGATAATTGTAGTTATCTGAAACCCATCTTGCATAGCACTTTGCTGCTAAAGTACCCCAAATTTCACTTTATGGTAGAACAATTTAGATTAGATTATGGTTTAAATGACCTCAATCTCTTTCTGTCCTGTGCTTGACAAGTTCTAATAAAACTATAGTTACTGATTCATTTTAATTTACACTGTGGCAATAAAATTAGGCAGCCTGCAATCTTCATAATGATTAACCAAAAGAGAAACCTAAAGTGGAAGATCCAGATCTGAGTGACTAGTTGATTCACAATGAATAATTTATTAAATAAATTGTTTGCACAGATTGCAGAAACCTCTGATTTATTTGCTATATGAAGTTACACACAAAGTTCTTCAATTAATAATACATTGTTTGAAGATTGTTCATAAATGCTGGTTTCTGCATTCACGATCTGCAGTTCATGTTTTATCCTAGTTTTGTTAGTCTGTTCCCTGATCAATCAATTACCCCCAGCAATAAAACGTAACTTGTGAATATTTCAATCCTAGCTTCTAGATGGAGATAGATGTGATAACTTTTTTTTTTATTATTTAAAATTTAATGCTTTCAACAGTTAAAAACTTGTGCCATCCATGTCTGAAGAACAAAGTTTGCATGTCTGAGTGGCACTAAAAGCAAGTTCTCATTTGGGTATTTCACTGAGGATGGATAAAGACCAAAAAGTCAGTCAAATCAAACCGCAAAATGGCAGTAAAGGCAGCCAAAAAAATTGCATTCCTTTCCTGCATTTCAATGAATATTTATGAGCAGGTTCCCCCCCCATGGGCTGTGCTCCATGCTACTCTGCAAGAATTGTCCTTAATCAGCATGAAAGTCCTTATTTGTCATTAATTGACAGGACGATATCGAAGGTGACTGAGATTTCTCTCAACGCTCAGAACCGAAGCTCCGCCTGGTAAAACTGAGAAACTTGGAGTTTGTCATGACCCTTGCATGCCTGGAGATGAAAATCTGGCACTCTTGAAGATAAGAGCAATCATCAGGCTCTTTTGTTTTCTTTTAGGTTTAAATTTGAGAATAATGACTGATTATTAAGGTAGTGTAATAATTGCATTTCCATAACTTCCCGAGCAGCCAAGATCCTGAGAATCTGAAGTATTTTCCTGCAGCTCTGATGAACGCAGGAGCGCAGTGCAGGCTCCCTGCCAGCAGCTGGCAAAACCGTGTCACCGCGGCCTCGGGGAGCCGCTGCCTCCGTCCCTTCGCGGCAGACCCACATCCCCGGCTCTTCACGAGCCCTCTCCAAACCAGAGCTCAGTTCCAGAGGCTTTGGTCGGAATGCAGAATATCTTTCTAAAACCTTTCTGGCACAGGAAGGTTTTGCAAACCGCCCAGGGTGTTTGGAAGTAGTGGGTATGTGTTCTTAGAGGTTTCTCATCAGCATCCGCCTAAACAGGAAGGAAAGTTGAAATTGTTTTTTTACACCCAAATTCAAACCCCTGCTTGAATGCAGTTAGTTTTAGATGAGTCTGACTTAGCATGCTGCTATCACTCTTGCGTTCCTTTAGTCAGGAATAGATTTAATTGGAGCTAATAATTGCATAAGCAAATGTCCAGCTCGGGCCAGGTGAAGGGGCGTTTGGGACAGAGGCCCCGCGCCAGCTTAATGCAAACGTTCCTGCAGTTCCAATCGTTACTTTTTTTTTTCCAGCCGACTCCCTTGTGTTATCTTTGGAAAGGAATTAATAATGTTGAAAGGCTTTTAAAAATATATATATTATTTTAGTGATTCTGTTATCGAGGAACCTCTGGGACGTGCTTGCCTTGTTCTGCTGGTCGCGTGCTCTCCTCTTCCCCCTCCCCTGCTCTCTGGTGCTTTCCCGGAGAGAGCGGAGGAGAAATGCAGGAACGGTTGACATCACTTGGTTGGACTAGTGCTCTGATTCTCTCTATTATTCATGCAATCTTTCTTATTATTTTTCTTTCGCGTTCACCGTTGTATTTTATTGGCTTTAATGAACTCGATGCTGAGCTTCAGCCTGAAACTGTGGCGGGGGACCTGGCGCGCGCTCAAACTATTGTCTTGCTGTGGTCGAGATTAACGTCATCAGGATTTTCCTCTCTGTTATTTATTAAATCTTTTCTTTCCTCTCTCCTCCCGCCCCCTCTTGTGTGTGAGGAGTACCTTAGTGTTGGTAACGAAATAGAAGCTGCATAAAAATGGGAAATGCAGAAGTTCATTTTTTTTCCCTTGCTTAAAGAGACACCAGTGAGTATAACAGGCCTGCAATTCTACTTGCTTCCCTTTTTGAGTCCAGGTTGGCTTTTAGCAGAGAGAAAACCACGTGGATGTATAAAGGGGGTGTCAATTCCCTCATTCTCGTTTTCTGCAGAGCTTTCCGGTCAGCAGCAGCACGGTGCAGAAGCAGCTCCAGCTAACGAAGCCAGCGTGGTGTGGTGAGGCACACCAAAGACCTCTGCATGCGAGCTGCGAGGCTGCGATGGAAATGGGGCTGCAGGGAAGGGTCTCGTTTTGGCAGTTTGCAAGGCCAACGTGCAGTTGGAGCTGTAGGCAGCCGGCTTGAGCTCATTGTAGGTGGCATCTAGGTTGCCTTTTGCGCACCTTCCCCCCTTTTTTTGGTGCATACAGATTGAGAATCTTGGAATACTTTTTGTCTGAAAGCAGCATTTTCCAGCCTGTCCAGGAGTTAGGACTGTCTCATCTTTTGCTTTGAAGGCCATAAAAATGAGGAGAAGGTGAACCTTGACATTCTGAAAATAGTTTTGTTTAGTTTGGTCTGGAGGTACTCCAGGTATTCCTGGCAAAATGACACAGATGAGTTGACTGGACAAGGACATTGTTTTGCATTATTTTTTTCTCAAACCAACTTTACTGTGTCAACCTTGCCGCTCTTCACTGCCAAAGCAAGAGATCTCTGCTTTGAGAGGCGTCTGTCGTGTTGGCACTTTGTGTTCGGGAGGCTGTGTCAGGAGTGTTGGGTGCTGCGGCAGCCTGCAGAGCACGTCCTGAGACCCGTGGCCCTGTGTGTCTGCAGGGAGGAAGCCTTTGGAGGCACCGTTCTGTATCCAGGCAGGAACTTCTCGGACCCGGGTGTGCTCGGCTGCTCAAGCTGTGTAGATTGAGGCCATTTTTGTTTGCAAAGAACTTGGCTCCTGGTGAATGTGTTTCAGCAGAGTTGGTGGGTGTTGAGATCCACTGCTGTGTTTTTTGAGCACCCCTTCTGCCTTCTGATTTATCTCCTGGAATTAGCCTTTCTCCCCAGCCACTGCTTCTGGGAGAGGTACATTCTTAAATCACTTCTCCCAGATCCTGGAAGATGCCCAGATCTTCCAGGCCTATAGGGAGCGAGCAGGGATTTGCCATGAAGGCATCAACCCCAAAAGATTTAAGAAACCTGTGTCTAATCCGTGGGCTTCCAAAGGTGTCGGTGCGTCTCTGAAGAACTCCTGTTTCCAGGAGAGCTGCACGGCTGCTGAGGCCTTCCTTTGTGGTCCACAGGCTTTGGCCAAATGCCCTGTCCAGTTCCTAACGTTGTGTTTTGGTTGTGCCTGGATTTCCGGGTGATGCACCGAGCAAACCGGGATGTGTCCCGGCGTGCTCCTTGCAGAGCATCCCGGGTTTCCCAGGAGGGATGTGGGGCAGAGCCCATCACCACCTTGGCCCGAGCACGTGAAACAGGGCACAATTACCAAGAAGTGCAGTTGTTAGTAATGAATTTAATGCAAGTGGTGGGGGGGAATGACTGCAGCAGTTGCCATAAGATTATTTCTAGTAAATCAAAAAAATGCCATTTACACGCTGACTCTGTTAATGGTGACAACCTTCCATCCATGTTTCTGGCTTATCCTGGCAGCTCATTTTCTAAATAAAGTTGAAACCTAACTAATATGGTATTGGGCCTGTTGCTGCTTCAGCCTGTTAGACTTTCCAATAAGAAGGCTTGTGTGCGATAGCTTCATACTTTCAGATATGTGTCAGAAATAGTTCTATGCATACACATTGCAAAAATAGGATTTAATTTTTGTTTTGTAGCCATAAAAATTAGATTATATAATTATTATGTTTTCTTTTCTTATCTTTTATATTTTTAATATAATTTTTGAGGATGCCACAGGGCACTCCTGCTGTGAATTAGCTGCAATACGCTTTTACCGGATAAACATCAAAGAGCAGTAAAGTTTTAAAATGAAGCAACCTGCACTCAAAAGCTGGTTGAGTTTTGTTGTAGGTCTTAAATGCTTCAGCTCCTAAAAGGGAACGGGGTTTCTCAAGGGCATGGAGGAGCTGTGCCGTTTGGATTTTTGTGCAACAGAGGTTGTTATGATGAAGCTGCCAGTGAAAAGCCCTCGGTTTTCCTAGGAGCAGCTTTCCTTGGATTTGTGTGCTCCTTGTGGAGGTGGTCAGGATGTGGCAGTCTCCAAGGTGGTGATTCCTGAGGCTGCATTTGGATTGCTGATGCCGAAGGCTTTCACGAGACTCATTGTAGATGGTGGCTTCTGGTAAAGCAGTTGATGAAGTGCAAATTGCAGTGGGAATTTTGCCCGTGTTATGAGAGTCGGAGATTTTCTCCTTGCCGTAGGGGCTTGACATGAGTCTGGACCTGCGCAGGACCTGGAGCGATCGAGAAGTGAAGCACCGAGCGTGGTTTTGTGTTCAAGAGATGCAGCAGCCCCAGATGTGGCGTGCTGGCAGTTTTGCATGTGTGCGTTGCATAGCTAAGGTGCAAAGTGCCATCACCACAGGCTCTTCACCTGTGTCCAGGGGACGAGGCCTCGCGGCTAAACCCTGAGGAATCCTCTCCCTGTTCAGCATGTCCTTGAAAACAGCTACGCTCTGCAGCTGCAAAGGTAGAAACATTTGTATTTGGGTGTGCGGCTGCATTTGGTTCTGTATTTTTGATGCCTTTACTTGCATCGCATGGCCTCTTTTATGCAGTTTTCAGATCATCTGAGCCCCTGCTTAGTAAACTGGTACCTGCTGTTACTGTTTAGTTTTGACCTGAAACAAAAGGTAGGAGGTGGAGGCAGAAAGAGGAGGCAAAGGAGGTTCCCTATTTCTTTTTCCTTTTTCCTTAAGCAAGACCTGTGTTGAAAGAGCTGACCTCTCAGATACAGTAATGATAGGGTGCTATCCTTAGTGATGTTAAATAGCTTCCTTTAGTGTGTCTGTTTGATCTTGCAATGTGAATTCCCATTCTTTCATGGGTGTAACTGTAAACAAGAGGATTAACATTGCTTCAGTAGCGTTGTGCTGCAGTGAATGCAGTTGAAAGGCTTTCTCGAGCATCGTCGAAGGCTTTGTGCGTTACAGCTTTCTGTTCTCTGTGTATGCCAGGGCACCTCCCGGGGAACACCGAGCTGTGCTGCCAGGGTGCCAGAGCTCACTCTAACCTCATCAGTTCAGGAAGGTTTTTGGAGCGCTGGGAGCAGGATGCCCACAGAGATGTGTGTCTGTGGGACACCACAGAGACGCTCTGAGGTCCCACTCTGTTACGTCTGTCTCTTTGGTTATTTATTTTTTTTAAACACATGGGATAGAGAATGTGATCCTCAACGTAGGACGTGTGCCCGGCTTTAGGCTGACTCTTGGGTTGCCCATTACGGCAAGCAGTTGTCCCTGGGGACAGGGATGTCCACAGAGACTGGGAGTCATCAAACATGGTCTTTCCTGGGGGTATGACATTCCTACAGAGAAAGGCCTGTTTCCTGAGGGCAAGGCGCACGTGGACAGAAGTGGGTGGAAGGGGCCATCTTCTTGTGTAGACCTTTCCAAATTGCATGGGCTTTTGATGGCTTTTCCAGTTGCAGAGAGAAGGGGGTGGTTGGTTTTCTTTGTAGATGGCATCCTTCCTCCTCTGGCTTTTGAATGAAGATGTCTATCCACAAAAACTCACCGGCACCGAGCAGGGCACGTGGACGGCTGGGCCGCTTTGAACTGCTTGGGCAACAGTGGATTCTGCCTGAATGATAATGAAACCATGGGCCAGACCTCGGGGAGGTGAGTCATATGGTAATTTCTTCTTGAAGTTTTCCTTGGTATGTTAAAAGCTGTGATCTTTCAGAAAACCCTCTTTTTTATTTTTTTATTTTTTATTTTCTTAAAGCTGCTTCCCGGGGCCACGGCAGTTGCTGCTTTGGATGGCACCCGACGAGCTGTCCTAATGCAGCGCAGTGCTCCGCTGGCCTCGCGCTCTTGTGCGAATGCATCTGGTGCTGCGTTCGCCGCAGCGAGGTTTTATGGAGCGCGGCACATGGGTACACACATAGCACAAGAGCAGTGAGTCAGTGCAGTCCCTCGCTGCTCGCTAGCTGCAGGAAGGGCAGCGATAATCTTGCGAGACAGCGCACAGCTCCGGCGGGGCTGGCGGCCCGCCGTGGTCTCCCTCGCTTAGCTGCTTGGTTGCCTTGGCTGTGCGGGGAGCCTAATCGTGTTGGCGCAGTCACTTTGATTAAGAGCGACACGTAACTTGCAGGTCTCTGGGCTTGCGCCGACCTCAATAAAGTTCCGAGCCTTTTTTTCTTTTTTCTTTTTCCAGTTGTGCCAGCTCCCTGACGGCACGAGGAGTGTTTTGTGCAGCTTCCTCGGGGCCCCGCGCACTGCGTGTGGGGCCCAAGGGAGCCTCCCTGCCCGTCTGTGTCCTGGGGGCTGAGGAGTCTCTCCAGACCCACATCCCGTGGGTACCGGCGCTCCCCTGGACATCCTGACCTCATGCTTGATACGACACGAGAGCGGTGCCGTCGCTCTGACTTCAATTACAAAGCCATGGCTCACTTTCACCTGATACTTCCGCAGTATGTTTTTACGGGGCACTCCGAAACAGTCTTGATCTTATTTCATTTTCTTCTGACTTATGAGGAACTTCCCTTTCCAGTCAGATGATCAGTTTTACTTTATTTAGCAAAGTAGGTGAAAGCTTAAATCCCATTATTTTCCAAACCATAAGAAGCAGAGGTTCCTAGAGGATCAGAGCTGACAGTTGACTTGGTGAATCTGAAGGGTTATAAAACACACATGGTGTTTTTAGCAGTGGTTATTCCTTTGTAACTTGGCTCTTGACCGTGTTTCCAGGTCCTCTCTGGGATTTTCTAGAGAAATATGGTGTTTTCATTGGACATCAACTACTGCTGAGTGGTCCTTGAGTACCAACTCCATTGGCTTGTTGAAAACAAGGGTGACTTCTGAAAAATGCCCTGCTCACCCAGGCCAGTGTTTAACTGAGATGCTGTGAAAGACAAAATGTCCAGTGCTGAAACTCGGAAAAGGATGGGAGATTGGAGAAGAGGTTCAAGGGAGCGCACATCCATCCAAAGGCTTTCTAAATGCCTTTGCTTGTGTCCAAAGTATTGTGAGAAGAGCAGAGGGGTCGTAGGTCCAGGCTGTTAAATTTCAGGCAGTTTCCAGGGTTTGTTTTCATCTTCTTTCGCTGGAGCTCAAAGCTTGATTCTTGGAACTGAGCTGAGCTCTGCCTTCTGCACAGGGTAGCCAGGCCAGGTGCTCCTTTCAAGAGAGGCCTCCCCAGAATTTAAGAACTTCTCAGCCTGCCACACTGTCTCAGTGTGATATTGTGACACTTGTGAGGTGGGTTGGGGGCTAATCTCACACTCAAGCTTTTTGCTGAAGATAGTGTTGCTTCAAATATCCTGCAATACCTGCTTCATTGACCCACTCTGTCTTCAACTCTTTTCTACTTTGTGCTGCTCTTTTCTACTTTGTCTTATGCTCTTTTGTAAAAGTTTGAATGGGAAAGAAAGAGGTTTGCTGAGGTCACCGTGCCTTGTTCAGCTTCATCTCTGGAAGGTCGTGCAACATCGGGCAAACGTGCTAAAAACCTGTAATGCATCGAGGAGTCTGCTCACTGCTGAGCAGTCTTCTCCTAAGCTTTCACCTATTTACAGGTACCCTCCAGTTCCTCAAAGGTTTTGTAAGTCTTTAAAAAATATATAAGTTCTTCTGCCAGGACTTGTAGCTATAATCTATTGTTATTCAAAATAATTTTTTTTAGTATTGATTACCTCAAATAATTTAGCAACAGTATCTACATTTTCAAGCTTTTTCATGATAAAAGAAGAGCAACCTTCTTAACTTGTTCGCCCCGACAGACACAGCTCATTTTTCTTCCTTTCCTTCCATCTTTTTCCATTCTCCCCCTTTTTTTGCTCTCTTCACTCACCAGACATTCTGATTTACGTCATCTTTGTAGCTGGTTATTGTCAATGATTTAAGCTTCTGTCTTGTAACCCTTGGGAATTAGACGTTGTTAATCCTGTGCAAACACCTCGCTGGTGTGGATGGCTTGTGGAAGTCCTTTGGTGTGTTAATGCAGGCTGAGGGTGGCAGCCTGGTAGTGAGCAAGTCACCGTGTCGCTTGACTCTGGAATTGCTAATGATTCTACCTTTGGCTTATAAACGGTTGGAGCGAGTGGTGGTTAATTACCAGCTAGCAGTGAAAACGGGGTTGCTCTCAATTCTGGGTGCCACCATATCTTCAAGAAGGTTCTTTGTCTCTCTGCCTCAGCACTGCAGCTACAAAATGAGCCATTTGCTCACTTGGAAGGGAAGTCGTGTGTTTAGGTCTACACAGGAAAGCCTTGAAGGTCTTTTCCAGTCTTTTCCAATGGCTGATGGCCATTGCAAGAAGGGTGTTGGAGGATCCATCCAGGGAATGCTGGAGAGCAGAGACCTACTCCGAGTGCCGGGGTGGCTCGGAGAGGCCTCGGAAGCAGCAGCCCTTGCAGAGAGGCTCTCGGAGCACTTCAGCAACTGCCTTTAATTGATTTTGACCATTCTTGCAGCTGATGGGGGGGGCGAGTTTTCTAATGGGGGGGAAAAAAAAAACAGCGCTTCAGTTTAAATTGCCAAAAGCGGGGAAATAGAGAGTATGGGCTGTGGTTATGTCACTTAGGTCTTGTCCAGCATCCCAGACTCACCTGTGACCTTGTAAAGCGCAGAGTCCTTTACCAGCCTCGCTGCAGGCCTGGCGAGTGAGGTCCGTGGGCTGCCTGGCGCAGGGGCTCCAGGGCAGAGGCTGCTCTTGCAGCTGGGCTGGCCTCCTTATTGCTTGGGGGCATTTTCCTAGCAACGCGCCTTGGCGGGGAGTTCAGCGTGCAGCCGCATCTCAGCACAGGCCTTTGGACATGATGGATGGGAAGAGAGGGCCTGATGAGGAAAGGAACTGAAAATACTGCAAAACAAGCAAAGCACTGGCTGCGTGGCTGAAAACCTCATGCGTGAAAGCCTGGCTCCCTCGCAGTGCCTGGCACTGCTCCCGCTGAGCTCACTCAGGCCAGGATTTTGCCCTATATATTTATTCTGATTTATGAAACAATCAGTCATTGCGGTATCTAAGCGCTGAGACGTGGTATTTAGTTACAAACAGGCGTTTTAACGGAGCGATGCCAAAATCTGCCCGTGCATTATACTTGGAGATTAGAGAACACGAGCTTTGGTTGCATGGGCTTCCCCTGCTCCGGCGCTGCAGACCTCCGTGCTGGTGGGCACAGAAGGGCTCCAGACTGGGGCAAATCAGAAAGATTATGCAAGGTAGTAAATAACTCCAAATTAATGCATTTTTGTTGGGATGACAGTAACTACCTCAGTTTCACTGTCAGCCCCAAAGGAATTAATTAATTCCGCAGGGTTTAGCAAATCAGTGCAAAAAGAGAATTCTAATCTAGGGCTTTTTTTTTTCTCTCTCTCTTTAAAAAGTGAAAAATAACTGTAGCTGGTTACCTTGCAATAACTCATACAGCACTGTATGCTCTCCACTCTGATGCTTCATGACAATAATGTGTTGCAAAAGAAAGCTGATTGAGTTCAAGTGAAATCTATCCCAGGGAAAGAATATTCAGAGCAGCTGGTTCCATTTATATGTTTTATTTCTGAAGCTCATGAGCGTTCCAGTGAGAGATGGTATAATTGATTTAAATCAAATTATGAAACACTATACTTTTTATTCTAAAATGCACTTTTCTGGCATTCACTTCTGTAGTGTATCACTCGCAGGTAATGCGGGGTGAGGCTGGAGACTGTAAAATACTCCTTTTTGTCATGTAGGCCAGTGCTACGTGTTCTTGCCATGCAGCTGAAGCCAACGTTTGGAACAGAATCATTGCATTAACGAGCAATCAAGGCTCCTTTGCTTTAGGTGAGATGCTGAATTTCTCCGTGGTTTCTTAGGGATAGGAACCCCGCTGGTTTCTGGAGGAGTGTTGGAGCTCCCTGTTCTTTCCACCCAAAATGAGAGGCACAGAGGGAAAATAAATGACAAGCAAAACAGGAGGTTGTCCCGCAAAAGGAGGGGTTGGAGCCGGGAATTCACTGCACCCAGCGAGGTTTTGAGATTTTCAGTGTGTTGTACTCAGTTGACCTAAGTTTGTAGCGAAGCAGCAGCCCTCACGTTTGCTGATAGCTCCTTTGAGCGGGGCCCACGTGGAGCGGATCCCTGCAGGGGAAAGGGGTCGTTCTGCAGCAGCAGAGCAGGGAAGAACTAGGGGCTTTCCCACGGAACGTGGGAATCGAGATACAGTGACAGCAGCATGTGGAGCTTAAGGCACCTCCCTGACCCCACTGCCCCCTCCGACTCATTCCAGGTAGCCCCTGGAAGACGCTTTTAGCCCTCGCTGGCACTTTGTTGTTGCGCGTGGGGAGCCAGGGCTCCTTGGCCCCGTGTCCTCAGCTAAGAGGCTCTGCGGGACGTGGGAGGTGGCGCTGGGAAGCGTTCCTACCGGGAGATGCATTGCTTCATCCGGGATGGCCGCCGCTCGCTTAAAGCAGCGGGTCGTTACGAAACACCCTGGCAACAGGTTAGTGTTTATTTACTGGTGGCCACGCAGCTCATCTCCACATGGGATCGGCTTTTGGAACTGCTGGCCCTTTTCCACGGAGCCCAGCGCGGCAGCGCCGGTGCGTCCTGCGCTTCCCGCAGGGCTGCCGGCTGCCGTGGGCTCCTGGATGGGCTGGCGAGGGAGCAGGAGGCTCCTGGAAGCTCCTAAAACGAGCGCAGAGTGCTCCAAAGCACCAGGGCTTGCCCCAAGGCGAGGGTGTGTTTTTTCCTTTGTGTTATCTTGCTGTTCCAGCAACAACTTTCTGCATTTTCTTGCACTGTTTGAAGCAGAGCGGCTGCAAAACCTGCTAGGGATCAGTCCAGGACTTCTAGTTTCCTTTTAGGATCAGCCTGGTCCCTATAGTAGTGCCAATGTGCCTGTGCTGTCCTTAGAGGCCTCTCCATGATACTAGAGAAAACTTATCTTTGCTCCACACTTGCTTGGTGGCTCTCGCAGAGGTTCCCTGTTGGCATTAGGCGTGCTGCTCTGCTTGGGAATGCGTTGAGGGAGCACCACTTGCCCTGGAAAAGGTCACTGGAAGGATACGAATAATCCTTCCTCATCACTACTTACACCAGCGCTGGGTTTGAACCTGTTTCCAGTTCGATATCGTATTACCAATACTCAGAGCTATCTCACAAGGTCAGCAAAGTGGCATCATAAACGAACTATAAAATGGGTCATACCAGTGGTTTAAAATACGAGCCCACAGCAGTTTGGTTAGTGATCAAAAAGTACTTGATGGGCCATCTCCATTTATTTCAGCTATTAAAACATCATGCATGCGGCCCCTCTAAGTACTAATGCCATCAAATGTGGTCAACACAGACAGTTCAGCCTGCGAAAGTGAGCCAGAAAGGGCATTAAAATGCTTAGTCTATGACATACTTCCTTATTTTTTGTCATTTTGACATTTATGTGTTGTTTCGTTGTGGATTTTGAGAAAGAAGACCCAATTCCTGAAGTACTCTTAACTGAGATCTTCAGTTTATAGTGCTGCTGCCGTCTGTTTTGCATTTAATTCAAATTGACCACCTGCATGCTGTTAACCTCTGGAAGGTTACTGTGATCACAGGCGTTGTTGTTGTTTGTTTAAAAATTTTGTAGCTCAAGGAAAATATTAGTAACCAGTTACTTAACCTTCACTGTTTACTGATGTCACTGAACTTGCAGATGCAGCTTAGCTGGCCCGTGAAGACGGGGAGTCATCCGGTGCCAGGAATCGTTTGCACTTATTTTTCAGGCAGAAATAGGTTGAGCAATTAAGAAGAACTTTTTTTTTTCCCCCATAAATGTGCTCTTTGTCTGCTGGCTCTTCGTATCGAGCAGTTCCAGAGTTGCAGATGAACCCAGCTGATTTGCAGCGTGCTCCTGGGCGGTGCGCGCCGCTCGTCCCACGCGCAGACCCCAGGGCTGCGGGTGACGATGTGCAAGGCTCGTGGAGGCGGTTCAAGTGAGTGAGACAGATGCACTCACATTAACAGTCTCTGACCAGGAGAACTGAAATCGCTGCAACTACCAGAAAACATTCAAAAATTCAACATTCAACAGCTTCTTTGAAAGCATGAGAATTTTTTTTAAATGTGCGATGCTCGGCCCAGGAGCACTGCACCCGACTTTGGAAAGGGAACTAGGGAATTTATTTTCAGGGGAGATTCAGGGACGCTCAGTATCACCACATCTGCAAAAAGAATATTTAATTCAAACCCAAAGTTTCCAGGAAAAAGCAGTAAGGTAAAACTTTCTGCCCCTCTGCCCTTAGCCTCCCTACTGTTTTACAGGGCTGTGTTTGTCTGTGTGGGTGTCTGGGCGGGTAGTCGGACATGAGGACTCCAATGAGCTGCTCAAATAGCTGATACAGCTTTAAACCCCTCTGTGGTCATGGGCAATGAATTAGATTAAAGTGAATTAGGGCTGTTTTAATTCTGAATGAGTGAGTCCACATGGGCTTAATATAGTTGTATATAGAAACGCACATTAAAATCACATCCCTAGTTACCCTGGGTTGTTTCCTAAGTAGACAAACCTAATCTGTCCTTTATTTATCAGTATAAATGGAGCTTGCTTCGCCCTTAGCTTGCACCATTGGCCACTGACGGGGCTAAATCCAAAACGATGCCGTGTTTGCACCGGTATTGATGACTGCACAAACAGTGGGTCGGCGATGCGCCGCGGCCACGGAAAAGAGCTGCTTCCAATAGCTCGTAGCTCTCGTCACTGGAGTCAGCACCACTTGCCAGAATGAAGCCTTCAGCATTAATTTAATAAGCTATAAATTATTACAGGATTCTGATTCCTTGGAATGAAACGCAACAGATAGATGACACAGAGATGTTATTAATGGCTAGTTTACCCCATTCCTAACTGCACCGACTTCATGAGAATACTTTATATTACTATCTGGAACAGCAATACTGGGGATTTATTAAAATGACAGAGTACTCACTGTTAGCTAGAGTACCTTACTATATTGGAAACATAAAGTATTCCGCATCAAAGCATGTAATCTACATTCCTCCTTTTCATCCTTAATTTGATTATGAACTATTACTCTGCCTTGCCATAAAATACCAAAGTTGTACATTTTGATGGTTTCTCAAATGCTGATTTTACTTTCTGCACAAATACTTCGTATCTTTTCAGCATAATTATTTAGCAGCCATTTCGGGTTAATTATTGTCATTAACAATATGAGTCCTATGAGGGAATATCAATTAAAATATGCACAGCTGAACTTTCAAATGAGTAAATAATTTAGTTTTTGAAAATGACTGGAAACAGCAGGGTAACAGTCAAAAGGGGAACAATTATTTTAATGCTTATTTGACAAATGAGTAATTTTTACAGCAAATTAGTTTCTTATCACAGCACCCCTACTGGTAACAAGAGAGAAGCTGTTAACATGAGTTTTAAAAATAAAAGCTGCTAAGTTATGCATGCAAAGTTAAGGAAATCATTTGTATGAAGAAAAGGTGATTATGACACACATTGTTAGCTGAAGAATGTTGCCATGGGAATCTAATTAGGGATATAAATCACACAAAATTATGTGTGTATATAAGGCTGGATATATTAAAGTGATATGCACATCACTTTTGTTCCTTATTGTGGAAGTCTTGCAGATAAGCCGTCATTGCCTTTTCTTCTGGACCCTGCTAAATAGTTTCAGGGAGCGAAAGTTAATAATTTGGTAGAAGTGCTTATTAAAAATAACAGGAAGCTAAGTTAAATGAGATAAGGAATTTCAGGTCCAAATATGTGATGTTAATTCCTTTGCAGTGACCAAAAAAGAAGAGTGTAGGAAAACTGTGCCGGATGGGTGTTTGTTATTCCTGGTCTGGGCAAGTTTTAACGTGCACCTTGACTTTTTAGTTATGTTGACCTGGGTTATTTATGCAAATATTCAACAAAAAAAGCAGAAGTTTGTGGAGGAAGTTTATAGAAACGGGTGTTTGTGTTGCTCTGAGAGCGCTGAAAGATTTTCCAAGCTCTTCTCTAGGAGTTGGGGTGGAAGGGGAATCTCACTGAGGCTGCCTTTTGTATTTGCTATCCTCTCCTGCTCCTTTTCGTTTGTGATTTCCTTGCACTTGGCCTGATTGCTCCCTGGAGGAGGGCACGGCGCTGCTGATGGTTTCCCGCTGCTGCAGTTTGGAGTAAGTAGGTCGTTTATAGCAAAACAGCCATCGCTCCTGGCCGTGCAGGATTTTTGCCTGGTTTCAGTGGTTCTGGATGCATCCGTGGAGCGCCAGGCTGCACCGAGTACTGCCGAGCTAGCCGTGGAGCTGGCCAAATCCTTACAGATGCTGTGGCCTGCGAAGAAACAGCAAAACAGTGTTTGTTGGGGACAGGACAGGAGGCTGCTGAAAGCGGGAACCAAGGAACGGCCCTGAGCCAAAGAACCGCCTGCCCGACCTGTTTCTAAGGCTTTTTCTCCATTTTCTTTGCAAACATTGATTTTTGCAGTAAAGGCTGCTTAGGAGAGTTGCACCCTTTTTTCGGTGTGCCCACTTCACCGCCACCCTGTCTCCCCCACCGCCTCCAGCCACTGCAGAGCGCTCTCACAGCACTAATATTCCATAGGAAAAAAGGGTGATGTCATTTGAGTCAGACCATAATTTTCCAGCTGTTGGAAGAAGGCATGTTGTGGTGTTTATTTCGCTACTTATGAAGATTTGTGGCGTTGAGGGAAATTTTTTACTTCCAAGATCATTGTTAGAGTAATTGGAACGGATCCTGCGGAGCTGCGCGGCGCGGAGGCTGCGGGGCGGGAGGCCGCGTCCCCTGCGCGCCCGGCGCCGTGTCCGGAGTTTGGCACATTATTTTTGTCATAGAAGGGAAGGAGCCCCGGAAAGGGCGGCCTTTTGTTGAGCTGTGCCAGGGGAACCTTTGGGCTCTCGGCTGCTGTCCTCGCGTTCGCCGGGGCTTCCCGGGGCCTGCGCGAAGCTTCGAGCTCGCTCCTTGGCTGCGTCCCGGTGGCCTCCTGTATCCCGCATGGATGAGGCTTTGTCCTGGGGTGCTGACAGCTCTGTAAGCCAGAGCTCCGCAGGACACTGCCTATTGCAGCATTGCTCAAAACGCGTCTTTCACATGATCCTAGTGAGAACGAAGGTCCTGCTAGGTGCTTTCAAACAAATCTCGGTCCTGAGCCCTGTATTATCTCCTCTGTTACACCGAGGAAGCTGCATTCGGCTGAGATGCTGCTGCTGCTTTTCCCCCTGTGTGGGTCTATTAAAGCACCGCTGCCTTTGGGGAGCTCAGCTGGAAGAAGAAAACAGGCCTGGAAAAAATAACGGCTGAAACAGGCAGTGTATCCGGGACGGATCCGCAGCAGTGCTGCCAGGCCAGGGGAGGCTGTGCAGTAGCACGGCTCAAGTTTGTCATCATTGATTAGGTCTAGAAATTGAAACAACCCCTTGAACTTGACACATAAATACTGGCTCTTCAGCTTTTAACCCTGCTCCCCATTACCTCATCATATTTTACCATGAAGGAAACATATACTATAATGTATTCTTTGTCACATATGGTCCCACCCTTGTGTAAACTCCGTTTTCAGTTCTCTTCCCATGCAGGCACATCACCCAGCAGGCATTCCCCTGCTTAATGCTTTAGTGCTTAGCAAGTCTATTGGCTTATCACAATTATAGTAAAAGTGCAGGACAAAATAAATATTCCCCAAAGGACATCTAGGAGGATTTTGCCATTTCTTGGTTGGTAAGAGATGATCCCTCAGCAGACACCAGGCTGGCCCTGTTTGCCTTTCTCTTATTTCATCTGTCTCAACAGAGCAGGAAAAATATATTAGTGTTTGGTCGACGGAAGAATGAGCAGCCTAGTATTATCTGTACTTTTTGCTTCGGTCTATGGGGAAAGTTAAGAGTCAGGAGAGGAATCAGGGAACTTAGTGTTCAGCCAACTTCAAACCCTTTGGTGTCTGGCCAGGTTTGCAAGACTTAATTGTGCGTTTGCAGTGTGTGTTGCAATGGCTCGGAGGCGTGCGGGGTGGCCCGCGCGTGGCCCTGCCTGGCCCAGTGACCTCCTCCAGCGGTGCCACGGGGCAACGTTATAGCCGTTTGCCCAAGCTCTCTGCCTTTCCTTGTGAATGTTGCCCTCCAAATCACGGGGAGGTAAAACAGCTCTTCTCTGTGGAGACACCGTTGGTGGTTTTTTCCCACCAGCCTTTAGCTATTTGGTCCAGTTGGGGTCACTCAAGCTTGGGAACCTCCAGAGAATTTGGTTGTGGATGGGACTAGGTTGACCGGTGCTACTGGCAACACTTTGGCAGGAGAAGGAGAGAGAAAAAGAAAAAAAGGCAAGTATTGAATTTATAGTTCTCCAGATGTCAGGGAAATGAACATAAAAGTGCAGATGCCTTATAGTCAGGCAGACTGCTCGAATGTATGCAAATGGGTGACAAGTTTATGTGAATATGGCTGAAAAGGAAAAAGCAAGAGAAAAAAGATGCTTAAACAATCCTGTCCTCCTTGCTGTGAGTCTTGGGCGTTCAGTCTGGTGGACGTCATGGCTGTGGTGACCCAAAGAAGGCCAAGGCCATGGTAAACATGGCCAGGCTTTGATTGATCTCACTCTTCTTCGACACGCCATCAAAGTGATGTAAATTTACACCTTCCGAGTTATGGGGCCTATTGATCAAACTTTCCCTTGCACAGCAGTATTTGGATTATTCTGCAAATCATCTTCATGGCTAGCTATAAGGGGTGCCTATATTGTCTTCAGTGAGGATAGCATAAATGTATGGGGTTTAAGTGAGTGCAGCTGGACTTGTGCATACATTTCACATTTGAGCTTCTTGATTGTGTGGGGTAACAAAACAATTCTCCCTGTCAAATGTGCTTCCAACTTGTGAATTAATTATATCTGTTTCCCTGTAAACTGTTTAGGAGCAGCTGGTCTTCCTGGCATCTTTATTAGCATGCAAAGAAGCTTCTCCAAAGCATGAAATGCCAAAAGGAAAAATCATCTTGCTAAGTCCTACCTTGGCTAGTTGGAATGACGTGGGATCGGTCTTGCGGCCAGGTGAAGGACCTAAGGGCTAAAGCATGACCCTGGATATTAGCTTGGTTGGTTTTCTACCCCTTTCTGCTCTTGGCCAGAAAACTATGTAAAATTATAGTCATAGGCAGCCGTAAGGTTAAGGAAAACTGATACAGTCTGGATGATGTGTTGCTAAACAGCTTGTGTGGCTCTCTGTCCAAAACCCACGTCTTTAAAGTGCTTCAAGTTGAACCAGCCTTTCTGGAGCTCTCTGCTTGGAATGCACAAGGGATTTCTGAGTGGCAATTGCCATTACTGTTATTAAGCATTACTTGGCCATGTTCCTCATTTATCAGTGAAGGCAAAGACCTGCCATGTATGCAAGGCCCATGATGCAATGCTAGAACCTTTTAAAAAGTTATTAAACAGGTAATAAAATTCTTTTACAAAATATACTTTGATTTGTACAATCTTTAGAAATGGCAGAGGAGAAAACACATCCTTACCCCCATTAAAACTCCAAATCTAATCCATAGCAAAAATAAAGCCTTAATTTACTATATCTGGGTTTTACTGTACTGGAAAGGTGAGAAATACAATACAAGTTATACAGCTCACTTCTTACGAATACCAGCTTATATGAGTTAACACTGGCAGTTAACGTTAGATTTTTTCTCAGCAATAATCAAGCTACATCTGCAGAACTTATGGGTTGGGTTTTATAAAGTTCACAATTCAAAAATGTGTCTGTGCTAAAGGGCTTTGGCTCTCTAGCTCAGGGCAAGTTTTATATGCCTCAGTCTGTAACCATCTTTGTTTCTAGAGAAGTATATGCATGGATCATGGATTAAAACATTTTACTACGTGCCAGCTGGATTTTATTATCTGAATAGATTACATCCTAAACAGGTCAGCTACCTCTGATTTAAGTGCATGCAGAATGGGAGAGAGCATTTATTCATGCAGTGGGTTTATCAGTGATACTGCAGCTATACTTCACTCCCAACCAAGAGCTCAATGGGAGAGCAGGCTGCAGGGTACCCAAAACCACAGCAAAACTAATCCCACTTCACTCCATAGATGCAAGGGTTGGTATGAAGAAATAAATCTGAGCAGCCGTTGCAGTGACGAGAGCCCAGCGTGTCCTCAGCTGGTCACAAACCTCTGAGTCTCTGAACTTGTTGCAAATAAAAAGGGGCTGAGTACATCTGAAATAGCTGGCACAGGGGTAGACGTGGAGTTTTTGCTGGTTGTAAGGGGCTTGGGAGCCTGTTCTGCTCCGCACGTGCCAGTTTACCAGAATTACTTGCCTGGAACTGGATCGGATTTAGTTAGTAACTGTGGAGAACAGTGCTGAAGAGGCAGGTTGGACTCCCTGACTGAGGCCGTGCTCTGTGTTTTAGCCTTTTGCTAAAGGAAAGCTGCAGTACCCAGGGAACAGCTAGACAGTGCTCGGATTCATCTTGGCTGGCTCCAGCTGCTCGTGTCTGTGGGTGTTTTTCTTGGTGGGTGTGTGTAGGAGTGTGTCGTGTGCATTGGGGATGCTAAGGGAAGATACACTATATTCCTTCACATTTGAGTGAAAAAATGTGAACATATTTTTACAATTTAGCATTTTAACATGCCAAAGGACTCTATTTACTTAATCCCTATTTTGTAAAATAGGCACCTGAACATTTTCCCTGTGTCCACCGTCAGATCCGTGAAGTTCCTCCCTGAGCATCATTTCAAATTGTCAGTGCGTTTAGAAGGTCTTCAAAAGGTCAGTGTCTGCACAAAGTCCCTCCTGCTTTACTTTTTAGAAAGTGGAGTCTAGTAAAAGTAATGCAACGTCATGTATAAAGAAAAGAGAAACGTTCTGCTATAGCAGCCTTATAACAACAGAGGTGGGTGCAATGGTGTTCTTTTACTTTCTCATTGCAAGATCATAGCTTGGAAGATCATCTCCCCCTCAGGGAACTGTGGAAGGAATTAATGAGGATGTGGTTGGGATATGGTTTAGCTGCGTGCAGAAAACGTGCAAGGGGTTTCCTGACTCACCAGTTACCTCTGCAGACACTAATGTGCATGTGAACTGGAGCACATAGAAAGCCAGGGAAGGAGCTGTGCAGACCAGCAAAAGGAGCCCCCGCTCCTGGGCTGAAATACGCTCTATTAAGCTGTCTGTCTATCCCAGCTCTGCCCTTCTGCAGCCTTTTTTTGGTCGGTGGGTTTGGTATAGAGAATGCAAAAAGTATGAGCTATTCAGAAATTGGAGGAGAAGCGATATAAGAATAAACAGCAGAATATCTGTGGAGGGAGAGTTGTTTGAATGGGGGAAAGAAAGGAGGGAGGTTGTTCCTGCTACATCCTTGTTGTCCAGTTAGCTGCTGCGTGTTTCGTGTCTCAGCGCTGCGTTATTGTTTTCAGTGGGACCAAACTGTTATATAGGCACGGAACAGTTTCCCAAGGGAAGTGGAGGAAGTTTTTCAGTGATTCGCTCAAATCTCAGTTGAACAAAGCAGTGGAAAATGCTCTGTAGGAAGTAAGCATCCACTGGCAGGAGATTGGAAGAGGTTACATAATAGTGATCATATTTCTGTGACAATGAGTGATTCTGTTTATATAATATTCATTTCTAGTCATGTATCCTAGACTTGGCTTATTTTGTCTCATCCTGAGATAATGCAGCAGATAAATTCAGCTTACCATTTTGGCCTGTGTTTTCCAGAAACCAGCTAATCATATTTTGTCTAAATTTGTGAATGTAATTATCACGATGCACACACATTCTTGCTTCTCTTGAAGTCCTAGGTCTTTTTTTCAGCACTTATTTTTTAGCAGATTGTAGTGCCTGCCTTTAAAATGGAGAACGGAGAGGGCTTTGGGAATTACACACCGCTCAGTCTAACCCTGACCCTTGGAAAGGTACTAGAACAAATTATTAAGCAATCAGTGTGTAAGCACCATGCAGATAATAAGGTGATAAAAAAACAGGCAACGTAGATTTGTCAAGAACAAGTCATGTCCAACCAGTGTAATTTCCTTCCTTCGCAGGGAAGCTGGTTTAGCAGATAAGGAGAAAGTGGTAAATGTGACGTGTCTTGACTTAGGCCAGACTTCTGACACTGACACGTTCTGTGCTCATGTGCATACTGGGGAAATTTGGCCTAAATAAGAGGGGAAGGCTCCGCTCTTCGAAAACCAACCCTGAGAGAGCGGGTGTCATTGATGCCCTGCTGGAACAAGTTCCACTTGATATTTTCATTCCTGACTTGGATGATGGACTATAAGTTTATGGAGGATACTAGCCTGGGATGGCACAGCGGTTTTTCAGAAGGCAGGATTAGAAGTACAAACAAACTCAATACACTGGAAAATCTGTTAGCAGTATGACGACACAGTTCACAAAAATGCAAAGTATTGTGTGTCAGATAATCTGTAGATCTCTAAACACACAGTGACTTAGCAGCAGGAAACAGTAGGGAGTTTTAGTGGCTTGCAAATGGAACAGGAATAAAAAATGCAATAACGTCATTAAAAGAGCAATGCTTAGTCTGCAGTGCCAGCAAAGCTGTTGTATGCAAGACATCCTCTGTTCAGAAGCCTGAAGCTGGAATCTTATATCCAGTCGCTGGCTTCCTTTAAAGGTAATGCAAAAAAAAGTATATAGTCCATAATAATAATAAAGCTCCAAGATTTAGAACACATGAGCTGGACTGAAAGTTTGAAAGATTTGTGTGTATTTGTCTGGAAAATATATAACTGAGGGAGGCCATATGTCTTCTAGTAGACAAATGTTGCTAGGAAGAGGCTGAGGATCCACTAAGGTAGGATAGGAGAGGATGTACGGCAGTTTCACACGTGTAACTGGCAGGTTCTCTGCAAAACCAGACTGGACTTGGCTTCAGCAGGGCATCAGCCTCGTTACACGCTCGGGCACAGGAGCCGTCCATGGGGAGCGTGGTCCTGCGGCCTCATCCCGGGAGCTGCTCGGCCGGGCTCCGGCTCTGCCGGGCTGCGTGCGTGATGGGGAGGGCAGGTTAGTCGAGGATGGAGGTGCAGGAGCCAGGGATTGCAAAGGGTTCTGGTTACCGAAGGGCTGGTCTGGATGGGAAAAGAAATTCATGCTTTGGCTCCATGGCAGCAAAATAAGGCGTTTGGTTATTAGAGAGGGAACAAATGCAACCATATATTTATATATATAGTGTGTGTGTGTGTGTGTGTATGTGTGTATATATATATATATATATATATACACACACACACAAACTAAGGAGTGATGAGCCCTGAAAGAGGTTCATTCGGGATGTTGTAGACTCAGCCTCCCCTTCTGTGAAGGTTTTGAGAAGTTTGACAGACATCTGTCATGGCTGGAAGTAAACTTGGTACCTCTTGGGGTGAGAAGATAGACTGGGTGTCCTCTTCAGACTGCTTTTAGCCTGACATCTATGACTCCTACGATGTAAAGTTTTGCACCAATATAGTATTTTTTTTTTTTTTTTTTTTGCAGGGGTATAAAAAAAGGCACTGAACTGACATAATCCAGGCAGTTTTGCTTTATGGTGAGAGATGAAAATATAGGTATGAATTCATAAAAGTCTCCGGAAAATAAATGCCTGACCTGACTCTAAGTATAAACGAACACCAAGAGGATTATGTGCCGGATAATGATCCTGTTATAACGATCCTGTTATCCTAGACAGGATAGATAATCCAGTGATCATCTGTCCTGCCTAGTTTGGTCACCAGCGTAAGGATGCAGGGTGCAGCTTCGCCCCGAGCACGGACACACGCCTGTTCTCTAGGTGTTAATGTCCGGAGGCCCAGGCTCTTGTATCACAAACAGACCCCTGAGCTGGGCTCTGTATCAAATAAACTGCACTAATACCGTGGCCCCGGCTGCCTTCGAGGGCGCCGGGCCGCAGCTCGCCCAGCCAGGCTTGCAGCTTTCAAAACAGGTTTTTGATCCTGACCCTGTTTATTAGCGCTTGCAGTTGGGTGGATATCTGCCAAAGCAACACGTCTTAAACAAGTTAACGGAATAGAAACAAGCAGAAACCTCCCAGCAAAATATTTTTTGTTTTTTTTCCAGAGAGATTGGCAGCGGTGGCCCTGGCATCGGTGGCTTCTCCTGTGCCGCAGCCATCGGTATTTCTCTATGAAATACTTTTTTAACAGCCCCAAAATTTCAGGCCTTCTTTTACATATAAAGAAGCAAAAAAAAAAAAAAAAGTAAATAATAATAAAAAGGTATGAACCTGATGCATTTTCAGTTGTACATCACTACTAATGAAAGTCATGTGTGTGGAAACACTACTGATTTTCTCCTGGCTTACTGAAATTAAACAAGGACTGATACCTATTTATAAACCCCAAGACCACTGCCAGTAATGTATTTTATCACTATGGTTGCAAAAGCAAATATCCCCTAATGAAGTACGCTTTTCCGAAGCGAAAGAGCGCGGAGGATTCGGTGCAAAGCCTTGCTGCTTAGCAGGGAACCACAAAGCGACAGTGGCAAACTGATTAACAACAGCACACTTCACTCTTCCATAGAGCTTACCTGTGCTGTGCCGTTTCATTAGAGCTACTTTGTTTGCAGTAATCTTTCGCTGCTTGTGTGTTCTAGTGTTTCTACTCCCCTTTCAAAGGGGGGAACGCAGGATATTTTAAATAATTCTGTTTATGTTTAATTAGAAAACAAGTACGGTAATTGCTCATTCTTGTCTTGACCTGATTATATTTCACACATGCAACATCAGCGCTTACCAGAGTGTTCCCAAAGTAACATAAAGCACATGCAGTGTCCCCCAGAGCAGGGACAGGGCCACTGAACGTCTGCATGGCTTCACGTGCGGAGGCGGTTGTGAGCACGTGCCACCAGGGTCCTGAGAAGGGGTGCCTGAAAGGAGGGAATGGTGGGGAGCAGGATGTGAAGGAAGCCGCCCCGGGGCTCTGCCTGGTGCCACGGAACGCCCTTTGCAGGCAGCGTGCTCCGTGTGCCGGGAATGTTCAGCGAGGCCGGGACGAGGCGCGGAGGCTCTCGGCGCCCGTTCCCTCCTTCCCAAGGGCTTTTCCTCCTTGGTCCCGCGGTGAGTGTGCCGTGCTGAGGATGTGGCTTTGCCAGCGGTTGAAGCCTGCAGAGTGCAGGCTGCAAATCCCGTTCGTCACACCTGCAAGGACTCCCCTAGGTGGAATTTTCCTTACGCCGCTCATCTCCTATAGAAAGCGTGATTTATTGCCAGTGAGGGAAAGTTGTTAAAAGACAAATTGCATCATGAAAGTCATTTTTGGTGGTGTGGCTTTTTGTCATTTGCAGACGGGAATGGCTTGTTTAGGTCTGGCATATTCCATAACCCCACATTAGTGCTTGGCTGTCACATCAGGTGTATAAAACCAGTCCGCCTGTTACACAGTGAGCTGTGATTGAACCCTTTATTTATGACTTGTGCCTCACATTGCATTAATTGGAATGCAAATGAAGGGTTTCCTGGAAAGCTGCTGTTTACTTCTGCCACACTTTACATGTTTCATGAGTCTTAGGACCCTGGCAGAGTCAAGTTATGTCAGTTGAACAAGTCAGCAGGCTGCGGGGCCGTGGGGGCTGTCACGCATAGGGGCTCCCAGGGCCGCGATGTGGGGCGGCCTCCACGACGTGGGGCAGCCTCCGTTCGGCCTCCTTAGGGCTGTGCCCTCTTGTCTGGCTTTAGCAGCCGCGCGGTGCAAGCCTCTGACTTGCATCAAAGCTGCTGAATCTGTTTTTGCAAGACACTTCCAACTGGTGAGCTGGTTTTAATGGGCTTCTCACTTGAAAGTAATTTTTTAGCCAGCGCTCTTGATAGTAAGAGCGAATAGTCCATGTCCCCGACCCGCGGGACATTAAGGCAAATTATGACTGAGGAGACCACAAATTTCAGGGTTTTTTTGTTGTTTTTACCACACAGTTCTGCACAGGCTGCACTGCCACATGCGCTGCGGAGGTTTTACCAAAGTAACTAAGAGTTTGGCCCCTGGCACCTTTATTTTGCTCAGCTCCTGCAATGGCAGAAGGGGGTGGAGGGAAGTAACCTATCCCGTTTCTGTTTGAAAATATTTAGCTCGAGTGATGTGAAGATTTCAGGAGATCTGTGACAAGATCAAAGACTATAAATTATTTAACAGTGGTTCTACTTTTGTGGAATTATTTAAAGTATCATAATTGCAGCTCAGCTTCCCAGCCTTCATTTTCAAGTCTGGAATTCTGTTGGGAACTATCATAATCACTGAAGAGTATAATATTACAGGCTGGGTATAAAAATATCTTTTTAATGACTAGCAAATTAGTGAAATGTCTTGACCTGAATCTAGACCAAACAGAAGACAGTGTTTTTATGGAGGGAGAAGAAAGACTAAATTGTCACCACATTGTTATTCTTGTTAAATTCTCTGCTACTTAAAATGTCACTTGATTAGATAAAACTTGTAACACTGTGCATCAATGCAAGTGATGAAGGGCTGTGTGTTACATAGCATCTTGGCATTTCTGCACTTTTGTTTTCCTTTTAATACTAGCATGTGCATTCTGTGACTGCAGCTTGGAAAACTAAAGGCTATTCATTACTTTAGTACCCTGCAAACAATGGGGAGCATGAAAGGCATTGCAGGGAGCTCCTCTGTGTGTTGGCTCTTCAAGAAGCAGGATGAGCCCTTGGAGGGTTTTCTCAGAGTCTTCAAGTAATTGTTGTGCACATGGTCTGCCTGGCTAAACTCTTTGTGTGCCTGACTTGACTCCACTGAAATAGGAGCTGGAAGAGGCAAAACTTTCCTGCTCCACGTGATTCAAAGTGTTAGCTGAATTTCTGCTTGCTGAGGAGCAGCAATTTACACTGTGAATTCTGGTTTGCAAGCGAGGGGAGGGGGACCGAGCCCTTGTATTCCTATGGGAAACCAGACGCCAGTGACTAAGTTCCCAGTCTGAGGCATTTTGAAGTGTCCCATAGTGAGGATGCCAGGCAGGTCCCTGCAGGCGAAGGTTCAGTTCCTGCTGTGCTATCAATCGCATGTGCGATTTGGGGGCAGGTCTCTCCCTTTCTGGTCTCGGGTGCTCCCAATTAAAACAAAGGGATAATATCAGCCAATTTCCAAGCGGTCGGAGCCCAAAGGTAACGTGCTGAAGGAAGAGGGGCAGTGTCCATTCCTGCCTTCGTCCCCACCTGCCCAGGCCGGGATGCTTTGCAGCGCTGCAGAAATGCCTGCAGACGTTGCTGGTTTGGGGCTCACCTGTTTTCTTGGGAATTCTCTCTGCTGGGGACTAGGTGGTGCAATTGGGGCTCACCTGTTTTCTTGGGAATTCTCTCTGCTGGGGACTAGGTGGTGCAATTGGTTAGGGAGTGCGCCAGCCTTTCAATCCCAGCTACCGAGGGAGCAGTGACCAGGAAGCAGGCCACGGATCCCTCCTTTTCCTCATCTTTGCACATCAGGATGGCCATGCAGCTGGGTAATTTCTGCTTCAGAGGAGCCCGCTCTAGTACAAACAGAGATTTGTGCGATGGCAGGAAGCAAAGACACGCGAGGGGGTCCCTCGGTCCCCAGGGAACGAGGTTAGCCGCTACTGCCGGTACGTGTGAAGGAGGCTCGCGGCTGGAGCGCCGCGCCGCGCCGAGGCCCTGCCCGCGGGACGGTGACGCGCTGGGGACCGGGAGCCTCCGCAGCTTCCTGGCTCCGTGTCATGGCGCAGCCCTTTCTTTCACTGCTCTGTGCTGAGTTATGGCCTCCAGCTCCTCCTCGGAAATGTCGCGTTAAGAGCTTGTTCATTTTGTTACAGTTCCAGTTTTACTGAACACGCGTTGGCGCATCAGGAATTGCTCAGGAAAGGGTATTAGGAGAGTGATCAGAGAGCTGGGCAACTTGCCTACGGAAGCTCAGCCTAGTTGGTTCGTTCAAGACAATGACCTAATCATATCCTAGATATTGTTTGAATAAAGAAGAGCTTTCGGATTAATGGATGGCTTTTTCCTCCACCTGGAAAAGGGTTGCCTTTTTTCCTGGTCCCATGATGAGGTTTTCATCGCTTTTAGTCTTTCGAAGTTAAGTCCTGGAGTCAGGAGGTCGTCTTGCGGCCCGCGGTGGTAGGAGGTAACGTTCAGCAGAGCCGATGGCTGCAATCGCACGCAGTGCGGTGTCTCCCGGCCTCCTCCACCCCCCGGAGCAGCGCGCGCCTCGGGATGCGCGCGGGGTTCACGGAGGTTGTCCCTGCGAGGATGGTTCTGTATGAGAGCACGCTCCTGCTCGCCGGCCACCATCCGTGACTGCACACTGGGCTCGGTAAGCACAGGGAGCCCTTCGTCCATCAAAGAAGCTTCCAGCCCTGATCTACCAGCAAGGTCTTGGTTTAAACGGTCCTGGTGAGGCTGGGCTGTATGCAAGGAGCCTTTGGAAAGCTCCCAGGTACATCCTGAACTGTAAGGACACTACACAGGCAGTGGTAAAACCTAGTCTAGTATGTGTCCTGGAGTTACTTCTCATCCCTCTTTATAATAAATGAGAGCTACAATCTTTCTACAGCTGTAATGCAGAGGGATCCCAAAGTGCAGGAGTCCGATCTTAGACAGTTACATTCAAAATATACCCTAGGGATGGCTGGAGTTATTTATAATCATCCCTTTAGAATACCAGGATTAAATTCTAAGTGGAAAACAAATAAATAAACAGTGCTTCTCCCTAATGCTTATTTATTCACCGTAGATCAATGGAACATTCAAGGATGAAATTGCTTTTCTTAGAGTATTAAAAATGTATTTAAAATAAATTTTATTATGAGAATTAATATTGTTTATTCTGGAGGGGTGAGGGGTTAATGCAAGTCCGGGTATTGTGTTCTGTTGTGGAAGAGGAGAAGCGTTTAGGGGTAGGAGAGGGGAGACCAAGTTAAAGGAGGTTCCATTTTGGCTCTCCAGTTTGGCATCTTGCTAGGAGAAGCAGGAGATGTCGCCCTGTTGGTGCTGGAAAGGTAGCCCGGTGATTGCAGTGCACGCGGTTCCGTCGCATGGACGCACTGCGTGCATGGACATCGTGCACGGCACCACGCCAGCGCGGGCTGCGTGACACCCATTGGCCACCTCGTTTTGGGAAAGTCCTGCTGTTTCCCCAGTTCTTGCACATCATCCTGGAAACCAGCACGCGTAAGAGCCTGGCTGTACTACACTGTGACTGCTGATTCAGAAATGAGGGCTCTGGGGCTCTGTACTCAATTCTAGAGTGGTTTTCGGTGCTACAGACTGAGGCATTGGTCACTGTCACCTCATAACCAGAGCTCCTTCTTTTCATGTTTCGGGGAAGAAAATGCACACAAAAAAATACTAGCAGCCACAAAATGTGAGAACAGCCATTGCAGGGTATAAAACCGGTTTTGTCAGACCATAACAAGCAGTAAATGCCCAGGTGAACTGAAGACCTGTGAAATGAAAATCTAATCTTTACAATGTATTGTACTTGTATAGAGCCGCTTTTTTTCCTCTCCCTCTGCCTCTGTCCCCTCCTTTTTCCCCTCTGCAGGGTTTTGAGTTAGTTTTAGCATTCTTGAAGGCTAATATTATTGCTGCTCTGATGACCAAAATCTACATCTTGAATATAGAGGTTTTACTGAGCAGTGATTTAGAAGGTTTCTCTATATTTTATACATTGAAACTATATGAGCCTATAAAGGCTCTCTTAAGAGCTCCTGTGTATGCTGCTTGCATCTGCCATATCCTTTTATTATTTTTTTTTCTTCTCACCTTGATATGTTTTATGCCAGTCCGTGTCTGTGTCCCTTTTTCTAACCTCCTTCGTGCTGCAGACTTGATCTCCCCTGCGCGTTTCGTGATGGGAACCTCGCCTGGGTGGTTCATCTGCGCAGCCTCAACGTGGGACACGGGTGGCAGTGATGGAGGTAACCTCGAAACAGAGTTACAGGAGCGTCGGGTTCCTGGTGCCCGGAATCTTCCCAAGAGGAAGGAAAGAAACAAATTTGAGGAGTGGGTAGTGAAGAGGAGCCTGAAGGGATGTGGAAAATACATATAGTGGCAAGGAGAGAGATTGTTGCGGTCTGTAAATGATGCAGGGAATTATGAAGGCTAAGATGCAGTGGGGGCACTGAAATATATATATGTGATATATACGATGGGCTTAAAAATCCTTACAAGCAGCTGGAGAGGTTACGTGAAAAAGCAACTTTGCATTTGGGATAAAAGGCATTGCTAATTGATCAGCTATAGCCAGTGCCTCTGCAAGGCCCTGAGTGTTCTAGAAGATGGAGGGGATCACAAGCCTCGCAAACAAGCTCTGCGTGTGTCAGGAGGGGACGTGGAGTATTTCTCTCAAAGTCGCTCAAGTTTTGGGGTTGTTTAGGGAAATGCTTATGGCTGTAAATTGCAGTTTTTAAACTCTTCTTCCCTCCCTCCTTCCTTCTCTCTCTAATTTAAATGTCCTTTGTCCCATTTGCTGCCTTAGACTTACAGTTCTTGCTTTAGGCTTGTATTAAAAGTTGGCAGCCGCGGCTGGAGGAAACTAGGGGATAGGTCAGATGCTAATTAATTTCATGCTAATTGTGCCATAACTTGAATCCAGTGGATTAGTTTCTGTGGGAGAGACGAAATGTATGGAAAGGCAAAAATGGGTAAGGATAATTAATCTCCATAAAATTGCTTGGAATTCTTTAAGAGAAAGATCGCATGTTGCTTTTATTTTATTCCTTCCGAAAACATTTTAAAGGTGCCCGTGCCGCAGAGCACCTAGAAGAAATAACCCCGCAGCTGTCTGAGTTCTCCACGAGGTTTAGCCGGGTTCGGCGAGGAGAGATGGACCCGGGCCCGGAGTCCCGGAGCTCTTGGGTGGGTTTTGGGGCATATTCCCCATCCCGGTGCGCGGGGGAGCCGGGTGCTTTCCCAGCTGAACTTCTTTTATTTTGTCTTCTCCTCGTGAGCACCACGCAGGAGCTCCAATAGTCTCGCAGAGCAGGAGGCTCCGTGATTAATTGTGCTGGTACAGATATAATTTAAATGTCGTGGCTCGTCTGAAGTAAGTGCCAGACGGTGCAATAGGGGGGCAGGAAGCGGCTGGTGCCGATGGCTGGAACGCGCTGGAATCCAGGCGAGGGAAGGGAAGTGCATCATGGCTCAGCTCCGCAGGAAGCTCCCGCCGGCGCTGCCGGGCAGCGGGATCCAGGGGCGAAAAATCACCACAAACTCTGCGCGCTTTTAAAATTAATGTGGAGCTAATCGATAGCTCCACTTGGTGCAATATGAAAACGTAGTCCTGGGACCTCCGTTGCAATGATTTTTCCTAAGGCCGATATTCTGGGATTGCTATTAGAAAGGTTTTAGAGGTAATAATGGCAGTTAAAAGACAGCTTGCTAATTCCCAGCAGGTTGTTGAGTTTCACTGCGGCTAGTCTGGAGCTGCGCTGCGAAGCAGGTAGGGTCGGCCCGTGAAAGATTCTGTTTTCTTTAGCGTTTTTTTCTTTAGGCACCAGTGGGGCCCTTGGAATATTTAAGATGGTTTTTAAATGGGGTCAGGGATGAAAAGGAGGAGAAACCATTTAACCGGCCTCGCTTTGCTCAAAGAGCTCAGGGTTTTTTTTCCCCCTTCCCCTCTCTTTGCAGCAAACTGCGACCATATGGGAGTCTGTGAGTCAAAGTTCAGAAACCAACCAGCTGCCTTAGGTTTCTGCTAGCAAATCACATTGTGGTGAGGGCTTGCTTACCTTTGATAACCCGTGCATCTAAAATCAGATTATGTGTATTTTTCTCAACTTCATGGGTGAATTTTATCATCTGGGGCACACATTCTTCACTCTCACTCAAGCTGGTCCTAACTATGTAACGATTGTGGCTGTGCCATCTGCATAAGTACATGGTTCCCTCTGAGAGGCTTCCGTCCATCTCGGATCCTGTCACTGTGAGTGCTGGTCATGGAGACTGCAGGACTCAGCACCCTGGACCCGGGCTGAGATTTGTGTCCCCCGAGTTTCAAGAGATTGGCCTTGCAGAATCCAGGATACAGCCTTGGGCCGCAGTCATTCCTTGCTCCTCTTTCCATCAAATGTGCTGGACATCATGGGACTGCATCTATGCAAAAAAACTGCAGGAAATGGGAATGTTGGTGAGATTTTCCTGCTGCTTGGGCTTGGAAATAACCTTTCCAGGGCACTCTCCCGGGCACAGGTGCTGTGCCCATGCTTTGTGTTGCAAGGACTGCAGTGTATGTGTTGGTCTGGCTTGACTCTTCCCTGTCATCTTGGGTGAAATCCCAGCTTCCTTGTCCTGGTGATCTGAGCCCTCTCTTCCAAATCAGAGGAGGAGATGCCAGAGACTGCAGATGATGCAACCCTCATCTTCTGGTCACAGAACCAGAAGTATTCTGTGCCAAGTATTGCTTGGGAGATGTTAGGAATTGCTGCAGAAGCAGGAGAAGCCAAAGATGAAGTCTGAGCACTGAAGGGAGCAAGATGGATGGGATGATGCCATGGGGCTGGGAGGAAAAACATCTGTATGGAGCAAGCCTGGAGGTACCAAGGAGCACCCTTGAGTAGAGAAGATCATCCCGAGGTGCTCATGGTTTCCCCTGCCAATCCTAAGACAAGTATCAGTTTCTGCAGCTGGAAAGACCAGAGGGAATTTAAATGAGAAATGATAGATGCTGAAGTAGAAAAACAAAAGGAGAGACATCAAATGAGAAGGTGGAGGAGAGAAGAGGCAGGCCTGGAGACAGGAATGGGGGAAGGATCCACATCTGGGTACCCTGTAGCATGGATGAGATGCTGTCTCCTCCTGAAGTACCTGGCTCCTCTTCAGAGAGCTTCTGCTTCATTCCTGACAGATGGATCTACTCTGTAATTATTGTGAGTTCTCTTTAGCCTCTCCCTTTACTCTCCTCCTCCTTTTTCCCCAAGAAGATCACAGAGCAGCTGATATGGTCCTTTCTACAGCTTTTTAGCCTGCACCTGGCCCCAATTAGTGTCAAGATGACTACAGCTGGCACCCTTGTATCAGCAGAGAAGGGAACCTGCTAGATTCAGGTAAGTAAAAATAATAGATTCTGGTTTGTCACACACGCTGCTGTGGGGCTCCTCCTTGCCAGCGCTGAACCGTGGCTCTGTGGGAGCTCCTTGCCTTCGTTTTTCGGAGGTCTCGGAGCGGGCAGCTGCAGGGTTGGAGCTTCCCTGCAGTGTCGGTGTGGATGCGGGGCTGAGCTGCAGCACGTTTTAGCCTTGCACGCTGCCCCTTTCCTGCTTCGGAGGACAGGGATGTTGTGCTACGTCCCCAGCGCCGGGCCACCAAGGAAGGGCAGGCCTGGACATCTGCTCCAGCAGTGCTGCCCAGCTGGGAATTAATATCCTGAAGGAACAGGCTGGCCTCTGGGTTTTCCGATGCTGTATGACCACAGCGGCAAGGCCTGCGGTTTAGCTTCACTACAGTTCTTTTTTGCGAGCAGAGGCCCAAAGTCTCATTTTCCCGTGTTTCTGTTTTGTCTCTGTGTGGATCGTGGTGTCTGCCGGGCCCTCCTCAGTGCCCGTGCCGAAGCTGCCAGGTGCGGAGCAGCCGCTCAGAGCAGAGCTGCGCTTGTTCCGAGGCTGCGCGGGG
>NW_010576795.1:142013-159219 GCF_000705375.1 Tinamus guttatus | reverse complement strand
AGAAGCACAGAGCAGGTTAGCGCTGGCTGCGAACGCGGGCGCCAGGCTGGAGCTGCCTGTTTCCGCACACCGATGTGTCCAATTCCATGCATTTCAGTTCTGCAAACTGTTTTTCGTGGAAAGAGAGGGAAATAAAGCTTGCAAGTGTGGGAGGTTTTGCTTTTCTGCTGGTGAGACTGATGCTGTAGATACTTTTTTGGACGAGTAAGCTACAGTGACTTCTGCCAAAGTAACACCTTGAATTGCACTATCATGAGGTCCAACGCATTCAGTTGCCTCTCTGGAAAGCAAATGCGTTAAAGGGATTATCCAGAGTCTTTCTCCATATGTTTTCCTTCCATATCTTCTGTGGTACCGTAACAGAGGAGCGTAAGGTGGGATATCAACATAGTGGGAAGGCAAAGAGAAGGAAACCTCAACGAGTTGATGGTGAAAGGGAGGGAGACGCCAAGTCTCTGCAGAAAGCTGTGGAGGGAGCAGGGGAAAGAAGAGGGCCCGGAACGTGCGGGCGCCTGAAGGGAGAAGGGAGAGCCACAGGGTCGGCAGCTCAGCAGGAGCCAAGGACCAGCTGCACGAGGGAAACGGCACCTGATAACTGCTGCAGCGTGCAATGCACAGAGACAGAAGAGTTCTGCCAAGTAAAGGGACAAGTTTTGCTGCGTGTGGATGTCCTGATGAGGACCATGTTCTCTGAGGGCCTCTCTTTTCAGTGGACCAAGTTGGGAAATCAGCTGTGGTTCAGAGTGAACATGGGAGGCAGCGTCTGGCTCTAAATTTGCTGAATTCCTTCTGCTTCATATCAGGGCCACGGAACACAGTTTAGTATTAGGGAAATTGAGACCTGCTCTAAGAATGTATATCGCATTAGATGATATATTGCTGTTCCAATCCCCAGTCTTCAACATCCAAAATAGCTTAGGTGGCCACAGGCAGGTCCTGGGCTCCCGTAAATGCTATTTAGCGCTCCGTAGGGAAGGAGAGAAGCCCTGTAATGAAATCAGCAGCCTCAGAGCACGCTGCTTTGCCGAGGTGGCTCCCCAGCTCTCAGCAGAAACGGCTCTGTGCAGGTTCAGGCCAGCTGCCTGTTGAATGGTTTGGCCAAATGCAGGAAGCAAGATCTCTGACCTCTGCAGCGTCCTCATTGCACACGCATGCATATAATTTCCAGTAATTTAACAGGAGCTTTAGTTTGAAAAAGATTTGGGTTTTATTACTTTCATTCATCATCATTAACTCGTGCCATGTGGCGGAGAGGAGGGAATGACATATTTCCGCAATTAGATTCAGTATTTTGCATGAAAAAAATGAGCTGTTACAGCAAAAGCTGCTTTTGAAATAGGGAATAAAACAAACGGAAACAAAAGTTGTGATGTGTGCTTGGAAAAGAAGAGTTAAAAGGGGGATATTTTAACAATGAAGTCTTCTTTAAGTTGTGGTTAGAAATGATTTGGCCTTCTAACCTATTCCTACTGTGTGTTTGGCTTGCGTTCAAAAAGTGTTTTCATGCAGTGCCTCGACGCGGTTCCAATTCGCCCGTGACCAGCAGGACCCACGTTCTGCTGCCCCGGCCCCGGAGAGCACCTGGGCGCAGGGCGCTCTCCATGCGCCGGGGAGGGGGAATTTCACTTCATTGCTGTTTGGGCGGGTTTGCCCCGCTTGAGTTTTGGTTTAGCTGCGCCCAACAACTTAACACAAAACACAGCCAGGAAAATCCTGTTTCCTACGGCAGGGATGCAGAAGGGATCAGTTCTTCGGGGAAGCTCGGCTCCGGACCGGTGCGCGCTTCAAGGGCTTCTGTGCTCTTGGTTTTGTATTCCTCTCTTTAAGCTCTTCCCATCAAGTGAAATGGGAAGGGCCCAATCCCGTTTTCCGTGAAGCAAGAGGGCAGGTTGCAACGTGGGGCCCAAGTTGGTAATGAAAACCCAAACCAGGCGCGTTGATGTGGCTGCGCGGGTCGGTGCCACCTCGCGCACGGCCCGGTGTCACACGTGCTCCCCCATGGTCCAGCGCAGAATGTGCACGCGCCCAAACAGGAATTGCATTGTATATCCTGCTTTCTTCAGGAATTCGCCTCTCTCTTTGCAGTGCATCTCCTGCATGTTAGCATGAGCTCATACCCCAACAGCTTTTCCGTTTCCTTCCTTGGGATGTTGATTTTCTTTTCTGCATGTTCAATTACATGTGCACATTCAGCTATCGTTAGTTCCTGTTCACTGGAGGATATTTTGCAGAGCTCTTTACGTGGCATTCAGAATATTCTCATCCATGATTTGGATTTCTTACTGACAGCAAAAGTTCAATTTTTTTTTTTTTTTTTTTGCTGCTGTTTTATTCGCTTTATAGCTCTGCCTAGACAAACCACTTATAAGTTTTGTAGTGGAAGTTTAACAATTCAGTTGAATTTTTCCCTTCTAATTCAATTGTGCATAGAATTCTGTTCAAATTTAGATTTATTTGTACTGTTTTTAAGGCATTTAAAATGTAAGCTCCTCATTTATCAGGATTTCTCTAGTGATTGCTTTCTTACACTGTTGTCATAATTCTCCGGGTGTTTTGTTGTCGCCGTTGTTGCTCTCACTCTTCTTTAGAAAAATGATCCTCATCTTTTGATTACGCTTGCCAGCTCATCTCTGTTTCGAAAAAAAAAAAAGATCATTTGTGTTACTGCTCTCAATTACCTGTGTTAGTAGTTAGAGCATAAGTGCAGAGATGTGGGTGGCAGGGAGATTTATGTGTGTGTATAAATATGTATAAACACATATAGATGTATTATCTTCAGCGGCATGTTGTGTGCACCCACTATTTTTGCTCCTTCTCTTTTAATTCCTCAGTTTCCAGTGCAACTTTTGTGAATACCCCATCCAGAAATATTACTGTCTCTGGACAGGAAGCAAAAATAAAGAACGACTTATAAAAGCTAATCGGAGCTGCCTGTGTTGTGGTAAGCTGCACATGGGAGGAGATAAAAGGAGCTAAATTTGATGAGTTTCCTGCCCCCGGGGGGATCCTTCCCTCCGCGGGAGCCCGTGCTCTGCCTCCGGGTGCCTGCCAGTAGCCAGGGCACAGTCTTTGCTCCCTGGAAGCGAATTCCAACTTGTTCTGCTGCCCGCAGAGCCTTTGCAATGGAATTTCCAGCATGGAGAAGACATGGAAGATGGTCCCTGCGCTCAGGTAGGACCACGTCTTCCTGTGACCCCACCAGGAGCGGGCAGGGAATAACTTGGTGCCGTCTGCAGGCCCCTGGTCTGTAAGAAAGTTAAAATCTGCCCCTGCACTGGGGATACATCTGGAACATCCTGTCTTATTCCTTGTCTCAACCATGCATAGAAGTCAGCACAAGGATTTTGGAGTCCACTCTGTCTTTGGCTCTTGCGCAGCTCTCCACGATGATGTGCTAAACTGTAGAGTCTGGCATGTGGCACAGCTGTTAGGAAAGAAATTTCACTGATAACTTATTTCTTTTGCGCATATTCGTTTGGCTGTTGATCCAGTGTGAATTTGTTTGGCTCCAGTTCTGCCTTTCAGAAATGCCCTGTTGTAAACAGGTTTCCTCATCTACAGGAGGCAGGATTTGACTTCCACACTGTGCTGTAAATTACTCCCAAGTCTCAGATAGGGTACGAAGGCCTGGGATGCAGAGAGGAGGGGAGGAATTGGAGCTGCTGTCGTGGAAGCTCTGCTTTTTGAGTTTGGATTTGATGTTTCACTCGGCCCTCTTAAGTTTTGAGGCTCTGTGTTGGAATTAGCTCGTAAAGGTAAATGGAAGGGGTCCTCGTGTGAGCAGCCGGCCCGGGAAGCAAACGGGCTCTCCTGCACCCAGGACGTCATTAACATGAGGTGAGTTTGCACCAGAAATGCCAGGATCGGGCCTGCAATCCTGAACTTGATTTAATTCACTCATACATAATGATTACCCACAGCTCTGAGCAGATGTAGTAATGACTACAATTACTTGCAGATCATTTTTTATTATGATTAAATCTGTACATGATATTATTCTTGAGGCAGTCTTTTTTTTTTTTTTAATATTCAGCTTGCTCCCCTCCCTCATCAACGCTGCCTGTGCACAAGGTTAGAGGCAAAACCCCAGCTCTGCAGTGAATAACCTTGTGCCAGGAGCAAGCGCTGGGTTTGCTTGGAGCCCACTGGAGGATGCAGTGAATCATGCTCAAAGTTCATGTGTGGAGCGTCAGAAATGCGTGTGTGTGTGAGCTTGGTCTGCGACGTTTCCGTAAACCTCCAGAAAGCAATTTCGGGGTAATGTGGGCGAGTGGAAATGCCGCCCGCGGTGCCTCCGGGTGGCCGTGGGCTAAAGCAGCGGAGCGCCCAGCAACCCCACCGAGGAGCCTGGTCGTCTTTAAAAAGCTCTCGCCTGATTCAGGCTGCTTCTCTGGAGCGCCCCAATTCCTTGTTTGCTCCCAGCCCTGCCCGAGCCCCTTGCAGAGCCCTGGAGCAGCTCCAAACTTGGTCTGTTAATGTATAGTCCTGGGAGAGGAGAGCAGGGCTTCAGGTAAGGGCAGGAAGACTCATTTGCCCTGAATTAATCACATTAGGGAATGCTGAAGGTAGGGAGGGAGACTCATTCTTGTGGGCATGCAAGAGAGCAGCGTTATGGCGAACTGGGCATTTGCCACATCTCTACATTCGATTTAGATGTGATATTTGTCTCCTCTTTTACATTATGCATGGAGAATATTGCAAATTGCCCAATAGAGATAAATACAGCTGCACATTAAAAAGTCATTTTTATAAGCACAATCATTCTATGTTTTCCATAAAAAAAAAAAAAAAAAGTGCTTATTAACCATTAGAAGCCGCCATATATATATAAAGATGGTAGTCTGGAGAGAATCTAGAGAGAATCAGAGGAATATCATTGTCTGTGGACAAGCTAAAGATTTTCTCATTAAGAGAACAGGCTTCCTCAGCCACCTCCTCCTTCAGCATTCCCATTTTAGCAAACTGAGATTTGTCAATAAATACTCACCACTCTGGACTGTGGTTCATTTTCCGCAGAGGGAGGATCGCTGCATCAAGCAAGAACATCTATCACAGTTCTTGTCATCTGTGTGTGTTTCTGGTTTTGTTTTTTCTGGTGAAAGCCATGACAAAATCTCTGGTCATGATGAGGCAATTTTTAAAAGCCATGAATTGTGGTTGGGAGGTGAAAAGTTGTTTGGCTGCAAAGTTTCCACTCAGTCAAAACTGAATAGGGTGACCAGGAGAGAACCTGTTGTGGAATATTTTGCTTCACGGTGTTGGTCTTGCTTTGTAGTTTACACTCATTTTTAGGTGTGCTGTTGATCGAAGGAGCAGGCACCCCAGATTCTGGAAAGGCGCTATTCAAGCAATCCTATTATTGCTTAAAATACAATTTTCAGCTGCCACATTGCACCGAAGGCACTATGGTAACTGAGCAGGAAGAGAGAGATGACTGCCTTGCAATAAAAACCCAGACTACCCAAAATGTAGCTACAGGAACAGGTTCTTTGCATAAGGTGGGTGCAAGGAGCATTAGCATCTTTAACGTTTAAACTCACCGTTGTGGCTGGGTGCAGCAACGCTGGGGAGCAGGTCATTGCTGTGGTCATGGGGAGCTGGTGCGTGTTGCTCGCTGCCCATGGGTGGTAGTTCCCAGCGAGGAGCTGCTGCCCTTGGGTGGAACGGGCGCCCTGCGCGCTGTAACCTGGCATGTGGGCAGGGAGGACCGCGGCACGGCGGGCAGGGCTTTAGGAAAACCCATTGACCGCCTTAGGGACGCTCTCCTAGCACCGTGCGTAGTAAACCAGGCATAACTGCAAACCAGGAGGCCGTTTGTCATGAGGGTTATTACTAGGTGGTTAAGCACTTGAAGGGCTACCACTTGATGCAAGACCTTCCCTATAAAAGCTTGGCTATAGGTCGGTAATTTGCCAATATTCCTGGGTCAGGAGAAAGCAGCTTAAGATCAGAAATAATAACGGAGTATTTTAGAGCTGACAGTACCATGCCAGAAGCACTGGAAGTATTAATAATTTTCATGATAAAAAGACCCTATCAGGTTTAGGGGGAAAAAAAGCCACAAAGGAATCTAGTCTAAGATTTGAAGAGAAACTACAAAGGACTTCATTAATACAAAAGGAAAGATTAGCCCAAGAACAAAAGAATAAGAGAGGAATTGGCAAGTATAAAACCGGGAGAAGAATTATAATAATGTCATACATGAGATACTTGAGTGAGAAGTTAAAGAGAAATTAAAACAAAGCTGTGTTAAAACTTTTCAGACCCGTAAGGTCAGAAGAACATTCCCCAGAAGCTCCGATGAGGGTTTGTGGCTGCATGTGGCTGTAAAACTTAATTCTCACTTTTGATCCCAAATGCAGCACTGGCGAGAGGAGCGATAAGAGCAGCAGCAGAGAACACGGCGAGAGGTCGTGCCGGGAGCCTGCAGCACACAGTCTAGGCTGAGTTCCTCAGTTCTTGGGGAATTTCATTGGTTTTCGGAGACAACAGCAATTGTAATTCTTTCTTCTAGGGCTTAGAGTGTAGTCCAAGAGCTTAATGAAACAACGTGAAGGAGAGCCCATTTGCTCGACTTGGTATGCAAGTTCACATTTGCAACTGGGGAGCACACAGTGCCATGAGATACCCATTGTGGCTCATGAATGGAAAATGAATTATGTTGCTCAAGTATCATGTTCACTTGCATATTTCCACGTTGCAAAACAATGGCTTGCAAAATAGTGCACGCAGCATGCCTATAATTTTGGGTTGCAATTGAAGGGCAATTTAGTCATATTGTGCCCAAAGGCTGCGAGCAGCATTGACACAATTTTGGTCCCTTGCGATGGTCCATTTATGAAGACACAATGATGACCTGGTTTGTGTCCCCAGGAGCTTGTATCTGCTTGAAGAAAAGATCCCAAAATGCTGATGATGAACAAGAAGGGGAAGGAATGGATGAAGGCAAAAGGAGAATACACTTTTACCTGGGCGTTTGTAGTTGTGCGAAGCTCTGCGTGAGTCTGGCAGGCTTTCACACACTGCGTTCGGGTTGGAAGGACCAGGGCATAGGGAAGGTTTGTGGCAGCAGGCAGGGGCTCTGGCCCTGTCCAATGCTGTGCCAGGAGTCTGTGCCACCGGAGCGGGGCCGGCGAGAAGGGACACAGGAGCTGCCCGAGGTGGGGCCTTGCCTCGCTTCAAGGATCAAGATCCCTCTTCCCGAGCTGCTGGTAGCCCTGTGCCCTGCAGGGAGGGCACGAGCACCGGCCTGGGGCAAAACGGCACAGTCTTGGGTCAGTAAGTGACAATAATGCTGCGTGGGCACTGCTAACTCACCTCTTTCCCCTCGTTTTTGAGGAGATGTATTTTCCTGCCCATATGCATCTCACCAGCCGCTCCGGTACAAAATTTCAAACTGTTCTTCTCCTCCTTCGACATCCCCATTTCTGTGCGCGCTCCTCTTGTGTGCTATTTCCTGGGTCTGCTGTTTGCAGAGGTGCTGTATGCACACTGCTTTTAATTGAACCTCCAAGAGTGAATTACTGCTGCTGATTTGGTTACACTAAATCCTGTTCTGTTATCCAACAAAATTGCTGTCAAACGCAAGATCAGTGTTGTTGTACAGTGTCCTATTTGATGTATTAAGCAGTATTATTGTAATTAAAACCATCAAGAAAAGCCTCCAGAATGCTCTAGCGTTCGGGCAGCACTTACAGCTGTTAGCGAGCGTGGCAACTCTGGTGTGAGATGAAGATACAAAGGAAGAACAGTTACAGCTAGATGAATTAAAGAGCATCTGAGGGCCAAGGTTACAGCAAAGGAGGGTACTTTTAAACATGCCTGTGAGAGAATGTAATTTACTATGTATGACTTAAAAGCATAAAATCTTCAGTGACGCAATTCTAGATCAACCACATAAAATGGTCGTGGTTGCCATTATAAATGGTTCATAAATGGTTCTGAGGATGGGCTTTTCTTATGCACTTTTTTTGTTCTTGTGAGTAAATGCCTATGCCAGATTTCTCCCAAAATTCGAATTCATGGTTACCAATCACTTGTATTAAACATGCATAGTTCTGCTCACCTATCATAACATGAAGCACATTTATTCCTTTCTGAGCAAGCTGCAGTAAGATGCTTTCTTTTGTTGTGGAATGTGACCTTATAATGCTATTACTGAACATTTTTTCCCCCCTTAAGTGGTAAGGAAAAGAAAAATACTCAATTGGTTTAAGTCAGTCTCATAATACACCATGCATAGCTGTACTTTATCTTTGGACTTTCTTCATTTTACATACAGTTGGACACGTTTTGGCTCCTTCTGTCTGATGCTGTTTCCTCTAATGGTTGAAGAAATGGAACATTATACTATGTAACATGTGGGGGTCGCATTAATCACAGAAAATTCTTTTAATGTCTCAGAAGTAACTGTCAAACTGGACATACTGAATCTATTTAAACTAAAGCATGCCATTTTTTATCTACAGTGATCTTTAATTCACATAAAAGGGTCAAGAAAATGTGATTAAGTGACAGTTTTAAAATGTACTATAATATTAAATAGCTTGATTAAGTGACAACTATAAAATGTAATACAATATTAAGTATCTGGCTATGTCCCAAAAGAACTTTAAAGTATTTTGAATGGTTTGGGAATTCTCTAGCCCATCATGAGTTACAAAAGAGCATTTTTATTAAACCTAAACAGGTGAACTCAGTTAAAAAAAAAAAAAAAAAAACACAGATAATGTCTTGTCACGGTGCAAATAGCGTCAGGCCTGATTTCAAATTAAAATGGCTGTCTTTCCAAACAAGATCTGAAGGAAACAAATAGGGCCTTTTCTAATGGTGCAATGCCCTGGAGACGGTGCAGACAAAGAGCTCCCTCGCTGCGGCTGTGCACGGAATGGTGCAGTTGCTCAGGTGCAGATCTGTACGTTACGTGGGTGAGCGTGCTCCCGTGCTGCTGTGCGAGCGTGAATAAACGCGCGGGGATGAGCGCGGTGCGTGGACACGGCGCGCGCGGGGAAACGCCGCCGCAGCCGCCCCGTTCGTGCCAGGTTTGGCGTTTCCTCGGCTCCCAACCGGGAATGGAGCGGCCCACAGCTGCTCTGGGCAGTTTGAGTGCTGCTCGCTGGTTAGATTCCCTTTGAATTTTGATTTCCCAGCCCTCCCAGAGGTGAGGGTGAGCAGTTTGCTGGACGCGGGGTTGCCCCGCTGCCTGGTGCATTCCGTGCGTTCCTCGTGCTGCCTGGAGCGCGGGCCGTGCCGGGTCGGGAGAGGTGCCTGTTCCCTGTGGGGGTTAGCTGGACACTAGCCCAGCCAGGGAAGCTCCTTCCCTGAGTCCTGCTCAGTCCTATGTGATTCAGGGTGTCCAACTGAGGTCTCTTCTCTATGGATTCATATACAGAATAAGTATGAAAGAGGAAAAACCATCCCAAACTGTGCTTGGTCTGCCCCTAGGAATCTGGGTTTTCCGAGTCAGATGCTAACCTTATTTTAATGCGTATTTCAAATTTTCTTCATGCTGACCATTTGTGTTTTCATGGAGCCCTAGCACAGGGGATAGGCACAGGTTTTCTTTAGGCATTGTGAACCGCACTGGAGCTGCAGTAGTATCTGTCACAGATGAAAATACCATAACTATGTCTCTCTGTAATCCATTCTTTGGTTTATGGACCCCAAATCCTCAGGAGAGGGTCACAAATCCACATAATGTTCTTACATGCTGGGTTTTGCATTTGGATCTCTGATTTAGCTGACAGATGTGCAAAATCCCATCTAGCCAGATATCTCCCTCCTGACTCCACAGTCCGAGGAGATCAAGAGCACACGTTATTCCACCTAAAGCCTGCCTGGATCCAGGCTAATAACTTTCTCCTCTGATTTGCTTGTTTTAGATGGCGTCCTATGAATTAATATTTTTGAACATTATTCTTGCAGTGTTATAGACAACAAGTAAACCTTTGCCTTGTCCGAAATGGGATACGTTAATGACTTTTCAACTAGGTTAAGTAATGCAGCGCAATGAAACTCAATATGCCAGTTGCTCCGCTGCAAAATTCCAAATACAAACTTCTGCATTGTCCCTGTGAGAAGCAAAGGAATTGTCACGGTGGATGAGCCGTGGGATCCGGCAGGACTGCGTGGAAATGGCCAAGAACAAGTCTAAGCAAATCTGCAGGAGACGGCAGGGCGGTGAAGCCGCTCGTGCCCAGGCTGCCTCCAGCCCTGCCAGGTTTCCTTTTGGTGGCCAAACCTCCCGGTGGGCCTGGTGAGCAGGGATGCATCCATCTGTGTGTAGGTGAGGAAGAGTGAGCCTTGGAGCGGGATCACTGCTCACCTCAGGAATTGGGTTCCTACCTGGGCTTTGGGTTCCTGCCTGTCGCTGTGTCTCGTGGGGTCAGCGTGCTCCCGTGCAGGATGGCGCTGGCTGACGGAAGGGCCGGGTTTTTCAATGGGCAAAAAATCCCCCGGCTGCAACGTTGTCCGCGGAGGCAGAACGGAGCGTTCGGTCCGCGAGGGCTCCCGGCCTGTTTCTTTTGCAGGGTGGGGTAATTTCTGCTGGCGTATGCACAGCATGGATGTTTGCAATCACGGTGAAAATGCAGGCAGCAAGGAAAGATGAATACCTACCAAGTGAGAGCCACCCCCTCCTCCTTCCCAATCAAAGAGCTGTCATCTGGGTCTTGCATTTTTCCTAGGCTAACTAGGATGATGCTGAAAAATATGAGCTCCTATCCTTGAGTAATTTTAAAGCAAATTGAAATCCATGCTGGGAACCTGATGTGCTTGCTATAGCTGACTTGCTGGCAGCATGTAAATTATTTTAATTACAAGTTGTGTTTGATGCTCTGCAGGACTTGATCCTGCAATGTTTCAACAGTCCGAGTGCCAGGGATCTGCCCGCGAGGTGCTGTCCCCAGGTTCATGCAAGGCTTCCAGAACGATCAAAACTCCTCTAAACCGAGGAGAGAACAACCTTTCCTGGCTGGAAGGACACATCTGCTTTGCTAACGCTGTGTTTTTCCTCCATCAGCTCTACTCTTGTTTCTGTTTTACATGATCTGAGTTAAAATGGATTTCATAAAGTTTCTCTTAAATCTTCTTCTTCTGTGAATCAGCTGTTCCAAACCGGAGCGACGTTCCTTGTGACTGGCCACCGGAGTCACCTGCTGCCGTCTCCGTTCCATGACTGGGTGTACAGAAATGCTCTTCCAAAGTAAATAATGCCATTTGCTTGACTTTTGCTTCCTCGAAACATTTTTGCAGGGAATCCAGATTGTTTGACTGAAGCGAATGAGTATTTTTATCTGCATTAGTCACCCAAATCTAATTTTACATCTCTAAGGGAGACGTGGGAATTTGTCTGATTTATGTTCGTGTTAGCTGCATTAGGGCCCCCAAAGTCAGACCCCTTTAGTACCTTTTTTATAATAAATAAAGAAAGAAAGACAGAATTTGAAAAGATTTTGACAACAGTAGCAACAAGGGTGTTTTAAAATTATATTTTGTGTTTCTTTTGATTTCTTCTTGGCACTGTTGGCCAGTGTTGCAGAAATAGTAGTGGTGGCTTTACTAAAATAATAGAAGAGGAGGTTTTCAAAGGGACCTAGGAAGGAGAGCCTCCCATTGGAATTCTCTGGAGTCATTCTCAGAGTCTTGCATTGTGGCCTGTTTTGTGAATGCATTTTTGAGCCCGTGTTGCACTGCTGACATAAATATTTATAGCTGGGGCTCTGATCCTGCCTATGCTTATGCATGTATCTAACTTAAACACATGTGAGTATTCCCCTCGGTTCCGACAGGACTATTTGCATTCATAAAACTGAGGAGGCATCTGGTGTTTTTTCATGGAATTGTTAATAATTCTGCTGTGTCCCACCCCAGGTGCGATTCTGTGGATGAAGAGTGGTACGTCTACCTGTGCAGCCTGGGTGCTTTATCAGCTGGTGTTCTGGACACAGCGCGTATTCCCAGGGCAGCAGCCCCGCGCCGCGGCAGCCTCTCGGACACACTGACCACCTATTCATTCAGTCTCTATGAATTTTTTATGGCCACTGTCTTTGTAAGACACAAAGCAGAGAGACAGATGCAAAGTTGGCCATCAGTTTTCTAATGGAGCGAGAGCATAATTAATCAGAAATAACACCTAAGAATAACTGGTGCAGAAGGGTATTTCCCAGGGAGGTACCGTCGCCTCCTCGAGATGGAAGTCAGCCTGTATTAATCACACAAAAATAATTAATGACAATTTGCCTTTGCAACTTTCAGGTTTGTTAGCGAGCAGCTTTCTAGCTTATTATTCAGATTTGCGGCTTTTGATAAGGACAAACAGAGCGTTAGGGCAGCGATGAGAAGTCACAGAGTGAGCCAGAAGCGGCTGGAAACAACCCCGTGGGTGCAGGAAGACGAATCACCCGCATGGGGACGGGGACAGGCAGCGCGGTGTCCCCGTGCCAGCGGGGCAGCATTATTCCTGTACTTCTCTGCTGCGTTTGAGGCAATACCATAAATAAGCCCAAGAATACACTGCACATAATGCGCGGGGCCGCCCGGGCCTGGGAGCTGCCTGCTCTCACTCTGTGCTGATTCCACAGTTTTCCTGGCGGAAGGATAAGGCACTGCATCGGACAGTGACATCTTACCGAGTTTTTCTTTTTTTTTTTCTCTTCATAATGAAAATTTTCCTTTATTTTCTCAAAAGGCCTCGCAAGGAGATCTCCTTGGCTGCCCAGTCTCCAGTATCGCAGTGTCACCTCCCTCTGGTCCCTTGCCCCGCTTGCATCGCTACGCTAGAACCCAACTCCTCAGACCTGCTTGAAAAAAACACCAGCAGGAGTGGTACAAGCTGTGGTTTTCTTGGACGGGATGCTCTGTCAGTCTGAAGTCAGGCAGCGCTGTTGGTCTTTGAACTGCTGCTGTCACGATGGAGGGAAGTTTTGGGTTTACATAAAGTAGACTCGCACTAGCAAGAGGGTATGAACCCGGCCGGGGCCGTGCTGGTTCTGTCCCCGTGCTGGTTAGCTGGACGTTTTTTCTCACTTTGAGGATCTTTCTGCTTTTTCTGTCTAACGCAGACCGTGGATCTGCCATTGGATGCTGAGCAAGCTCCGTTTCACGTCCGCGCTCTTCTCCCTTCTGCTCCTTGCAGAGGTGATGGACTCCGTGATGGACTGCGGTGCCGGGAGCGCACAGATGTCATCTCAGCACGCAGCTGCATTTATGGCTCTCCAGAACTGTAGATCTTGTACCTTTACTGTCTGCATAGGTGCTGGTAGCTGCTGAGGTGCATTTTATGTGGCAGAATTCTTGCCGCATGGCGGCTGTCGTAGCCCTGGGCTTTCGTTCCTTAGCCTACGTGAACAGCAGCGCTTCCCAGGTTTCTCCCCAAACATAAAATCATCCAGTAGCACTAAATATTTGCAGAACAGTGCATGGGGAGAAAGGAGCAGGGGAAGCTTTTATTCATCTTCTTGTTTTTTCTTATTCGCCCTCTACTTTCTTGTTCATGAGGGAGATTGTCCTGACCCTGGTATTTGAACTGTCCTGAAAGACAAGGAAACAAAGTCTCTTGGGCCCCCTTGGCTTTGTATCTTTTGTTTCCTTACCTTGCCTTCAAAAACGGAAGGGATAGTTTTATGCAATTCATGTGGTGTTTTCCTTCAGTGGCATGGGCAGCATTTTCATTTAGGGTCTGCACAAAAACGGATAAAGGGCTCAGGGATGGGACTGTTATTTTCTTCCAGTATAAAAATATGGGGATTTTGCACTCCTTTTGAACCACTGAAAACAGATACGGACATGTAGTTACAGAAATGTTCTCTCTACTTACACCTGACACATTTTCATAGCAAGATCTTCTAGACTTCTTACGTGCAGTAAGAACTGTTTTCTTCCTTAGAAATAATTGACAAGCTCATCAGTTGTTCACTGCTCTTATGTCTTCAAACCTTAATTCCTCTCTTTGGATTTTTACACCACAAGAGGTAGCCAAAGATCAGGTATTAATTTCCACCCAGGAATATTTGTACGTACCTTCCCGACGAATTCAAGCAGGATTCAGCACATCGTCAGGCTGTAAATTGCAGTGCTAGGGAATGCTAATAGTTTCATAGGAGCTGCCTAAAATTTATATGAAGACTGTAGATCTGTTTGGGGATTATTATCGTATGTGCATCATTTTTTTGTGGTTGTAGTTACCTCCATGACGACAGGACAAGTGCACCTTAAATTTCTACTTGCTCTATTGGATTATATCTTGACCTGGTTCTGCCAGGCCTTCACGTACGGCTTTGTCTGGAGGAAGTGTGAAAACAGGTCAGCTTTACTTCTTAAACGAGACTCTTTTAGGCTCCGTTTTGAGAGAAATAAACTCTCATCGAAGCAGTTTTATCTCCATAACGGTGCAAGAAGGGTCATTCCTGAGCCGGGTTTAACTTCGCAGGCTGGGCGCTCACAGCAGGCCCAGCTCTCCTGGGCTGTCCTCCGGTGACAAATGCTCCAATCCCTTCATTATTCTCCAAGCTCTATTTTCAAGGAGAGCATTGCTGTCAGAAGCTGAGTTTACAGCTTTTTTAGGTGCACCCTGAGCCTGTCAGGGCTGGAAGTCCTAGGTAGGTGATGGCAAAGTTGGAAGACGCTTGCTAGAGTAACAGAGTGCTCTACTGAAGCATGGATAGAGAGGAACCAGGGACACATGGCCTGTTTTATGGTAGAAAATAAAGGTGGAATGAAGGTTCTACATGAGGCCTGGGTGGCACATGAAAATGCTGATGTTTAGGGGAAAAGCCGTGTTTTCGCTGGAAGCCACTTGTCTCCGTAAGCGCCCTCGTGGCCCTGTTGGATCTCCTGAGCTTGCTTTGCATGGAGGAAGGGGTTTCTTAAACAGACACAGGTTAACGAGGCCTCCTCGCCCAGGGAGCTCCTGCTGCCGGGAATGTCCCGGGAAAACGTCCTGGTTGCAGAGGCTGGAGAGAGAAGAGCAAAGGCTGCGCTCGTCCAAGAACGGGTGTTCTCCAGCAGGGAAACCCAAGGCACTGGGAGAACCCGGTGCAGATCTCTCCCCTTCCTCAGGTGTTTCAGAGCACACAATTGGTGGCATCCGGGATAGATATTAAGGACAGAGCTTAAAAACAAAAGTAGCATTTTCCATTAGGAATTTTTCCTTAGTTCCTCTTCTGGTAAAATTTGATGGAAAGTGAGAAGAGGGAGACAGCATTGGGATTGCACTGTTGCCTCATTAGTGACTTTGGGCAATCTACATAAGCTCAGTTTTCTCACATGTAGAATGAGGGGAAAGGATACTTTGAAATTGATTTTTGTAAATCTAGATTTACCTCAGAACTAGTTTCTGTGGAACTGCTACATTTGTACAAAGAGGAGCTCTGCAGTGCAGCGGGTTGCTTTCTGGAGGCTTAAGGCGTCGTGGAATAAAAGGGAATCTTTAAAAATGTGTTATTTATAAAATCTTTAAATTAAGGCAACAGGGAAAAATTAGAATGCTGCTAACTTTTTCTTTTGCTCCTTTCTTCTTCCGCCACCCCCTGGTGTTTACTTTTCAACATGGTGTTGAAGTGGGTTTTGCCTTTCTCTATAATCAGTTCAACCTCCAAGTTCTCCAGTGCTTCAGCTGAAACCGCTGCCGAGGTCTCTGTTTGTTCCAAAACAACTCTTTCCTTGGGAATTTTTGCTTTAAAGTTAGAGGAATGTGTTGGCTTTTCTAGCATGCAGTGAAAGCTTATTTTTTACAAAAATCTATAATTTCAGCCAAACTTGAGATGACAGTGCCAGTGGTAAAATTGCAACAAGAAATGACAGAAAACAGACAGTTCTAAGTTGAAGTTGATGATCTCCTTATATGCGAAGTGGCATGGAAAAGACTTCACAGCTAAGGAAGGCTGCCCAAAATTGATGCATGAGGCATCTGCTAATGACTCAACAGGTGGTGTTTATGCCAAACTGGAGACTATTGGCCAACTCTTATGGTCCCAGAGCGAGCCTAGCAGTACTTGTATTTTGTTACAACTCATGCTCATGAAGCCAGGAGGGGACGTGATAATCTTATCTTTCATTGAATGAGACCTTTTGAGGTCTCAAAGCTTTGTATAGGAAAAAAAATCAAAGAAAGCAAGAAGAAAAGTAGGAAGAAAAGCAGGAAGGAAAGCGCCTCTTCTGTTCCCCATTTACATGGCATGTTTCATAAGGTGCTCTAATAACCTTCCAGGGATCTAAAGGGTTTATTTTTAGCACTCAGGGCTTTCTCTCTGAGAATCCGTGTGCACATGTGTGTCATTCCGTTCGAAAGCAGTTGTTTCCTTCCTTCCCTCTCCGCGTTGTGTTTGGGATACAGCGGCTTTGCCCTGCTGATCTGACGGGCACGCGTGTTCTCCGGGGGCTCCGCGTCTGCGGGTGTGAGGAGCAGGGATGGCCGCGAGCACGGTGTCCTTGGGACGGGATGGAGGCAGCCCCGGGAGGACCCCCCGTGCTGGTGACTCCCCATCGTCCGTCTGCTTCGGATCCTGGGGAGGATGCACGTGTGTGCCGGGGGTTCGGTGAAGCAGGGGCTGAGGGGCCTAATTAGCAGCTGCTGTTGGACACCTATTGCAAAGCTCATCTCATTTGCTCCCACTCCTGTCTCATGATAAGGTACCCCTGTGGCTTTTACTGTGCAGAAGATTAGAAAGAACAGGCAGGTATTAACCTTCTCGTTTCCTTTCCTCCGGTCGCGATGTGGGCCAGCTCACACACCAGCCTTGCTGCTCACGAGTTGGATAGCAGAGCTCTTCTGCTCTCCAGTAAGTGTATGCACAGCGTCGGGGTTTAACTGCAATAAGGATGCTCCTTGTCAGAAGGATGTGCTTTCAGTCATAACTCTTGAGACATCTCAGAGAACAGACTTTTTTAGCAGAAATGTTATGCTTGTGACAGTGATTGACAAGCCTGGGTTTTGTCCTCAGGGTTCCAGACAGTCATGAAGATCCTGGATATGACCTGTGGTTGCTGTCACTGGAAGAAAGGAAACTTTGGGGGTAAGCATCATTATCTATTCCTATTAAAGTCTGGCCAGTTATTTTAGAATTAAGCCTCTAATTTCATTGCCTGCCCCCCTGAGATGATAATTATCTTGTGTCCAAATCTGAAAAAGCTGCTGCCTTAAAGCTCACTTTCAGACTTGGATTTTCAGGAGGTTTCACAACAAAGGCCAGATTTTCCAGGGGCTCCA
>NW_010576795.1:74029-141944 GCF_000705375.1 Tinamus guttatus | reverse complement strand
TCCAGGTGCCAAGTTGTGTCGAAAAAGCCTATCCCAAATATCAGTGGTGCCGTTAGGAAATCTTGGCTGTGGAGTTGCTTGGGTCACTTCTGTTCCCTGTTTTGACTGACAGCAGGAGCAGGTTGCAAGGTGCCAAGTGGAGCTTCTTATACAGAGAAAGGCTACACAGCAACGGGGAGGGTTTATGGGCGAGATAGGGATCTCTCTTCCCAGGCAGTGGGTCTGGGTGAGGTCACGTTTGTCGCTGAGGCTGCTCATTTTAGCTGTGTTTTTTTTTTTTGGTGTGGGCAGTTCTCCAGTATACATGAGGTTACTTCTGTGTAAATTGAGGATGTTAAGCAGCAAAGTGCCACTCCTTTGCCATGAAAGTACAGTGCGGTTTGCTGATCTTGGGCAAGTGCCAGAAAAACGAATCTTTGGGAGGAGGAGGTTTCAATGAGCCAGGATTCCCGCTTTTGTTGGGGAGTTTTCCGCGTTCAGCCAGGACCTGCAAAATGGGATTCCTGCAGCCACCTTCCTCTGCATGTGGCTGTTGTATGGAGGCAGATCTGCAGGCAGGCAGACGGAGATCATTACAGAAGTGCAGAAGTGCCTGTCCTTCCCCGTGGCAGCGCTGCCTGCACGTGTGTGCGTCCCGGCCTCCTTTGGCTCCCTTCTGGGGGCACACGGTGCTCAGGCTGCATTCTGGACGTGCTAGGTACCTTGCCAGAGGAAAGGTGAGTCACTAGGAGTGGTTGCCACATGCCACCCGTTCCTACCGCGGCTTTATTGGGCTGGTTTGCTGACTGCAGGGCTCTGCCTTTTGGTTCTCCTGGGGAGCTCATGCAATGCCGTGTTACCGTGTCGTGTTAAATGCACAGATTGTTTTACGAATCAGGACTCCTCATCCCCTTTCTCAACAAAGAGTAAGTTACAGCACTACCTGCTAAAAACTTCGCTGTTATGAAAGAATATCTAATTTGTGAACATGGTCTGGACTCCTTTTATAACATATGGAGTCTTAAACTGACTTCCTTTGAAGTCCTTTAAAGTCTCTGGATTTTTGTAGCCCGTAAGAATTAAAAAATATATATGTTTTTTAAACATCATGATGTATGGAAATACCTTGTGGTTTTCTATGCAAATGGGTAGGCTAAATAATATGAAATATTTCCTTTTAAAAGCATATAGTGGAAAAAAACAGAGAAATACACTGCTGCACTGATGATTGCAAGGGAAGCCGGACTCTTTTTTCCTTCTGCTTTGCTATTGTGGAAACTCTTGAGGCTGCTGCGTTCCTGGGCTGATGCAGTAGTGTTATTCTGGGTTCCCGCTCACTGCCCAGAGCAGTCCCACATGGCTGGGTGCAGAGTAAGTACTGCCCGTGGAGCTGGGACATGAATATGAAGCATGCTAATGCTAGTATCAATTAGACAGTGACCCAGAAATTCTTGGAAGAATGATTTTTCAGCTATATCCTGTCTCCAGGGCTTACAACCCTAACAGTAGCTCCTCACTGACTGCGATGCTGAAAGCTGGAACAACTGGGCATGAGCCAGGGGAGGATGAGGGGGAGCGGAATCGAAATGCTGCTCCTGAGAGAAACAAATCATTCGGGCAGAGGGATAATCAAAGCCCTTGCACGAGGAATGGAACAGCCATTTCAATTACAAGTGTGACCAGGTTTATATCCGGCGTTGGGCCAAAGTGTCATCTAGACAGATGTACTAGCAGCTTGGTTTCCATAATAACTGTTGTACTTCAGAAAATATTTTAATGACATCTGGGCATTTTACTAGGCCTCAGACTCTTGATGACTTTCCCGGTCATGCAGCCACCATTTGCATCGTCTGACCTCCCAACCTCTTTCGTTCTTTTGAAGTCTTATGAAGAGCATTAAACTTGCAGATGCAATTATTGTATAATAAAGTATTGATTTCCTAAGGAACCCTTTAACATCTTCTTTCATAATTAGCATTTACAAGGCATCAGGAATTAACCGTGTGCAGCCTTACAAATGAATTACAAGGCCCTTTTATTTCTGAAATAAATATCGGGCCCTATTGCTGAACACAGCTGAGCCTGTTGGCCAACGAGATGCCTAGGTGAAAGTAGTGCAAAAGCAGAGTTAGCAAATGAAGCCTTTGTCTTCCAATACTGCACTTGATAATGGCCTTTATTTACCCGTTTCTTTCAGCTAGTTGGCATTGTCCTCCCATGTGTGTCATAATTTTTTCTCTGGTGATTTCAGTTTTCTGCAGCAGTGGCTCTTCACGAGGATAGCTCTGGTCAGCTTGAGGCATGAGCGCAAATAAGGCATTTGTTGCTCAATTAGCTGGTTTTGATTTTGGCAGTATAAACCCATGAGGGACTGTGCTGTCAGTGCTAGTCTCTCCTAGGAGTAAAGCACCTGGCACAGCGTGTGGAACCACGAGCCTTCCTGCTGTGGTGTGTTCCTTTCCAGGACATCGAGGCTGCGGCAAGGGGACCACGTGAGGCGTAAGGCAGTCGGAGCTGGATTTCGTCGCAGATAAATAAGTAACCAGGCACGAGCCCTTAACGTGTGGGGCTCCGGTGTGAGCGTGCATAACGGGGACCTAGAGTCTGCTGCTGCGTACGTGGAAGTAGCACGTTGAGAGGACCCCCGCACCGTGTGTGCTGCTCCCTTGCTGGGCAGCGTGCCTCCCATGGGGGGAAAATGGAAGAGTTTTCTGATTCCTGGGAGCTTTGCAGCTGGTGAGGGGGAGCCCGTCATTCGCCCGGTGACTCTCCTGGCCAAGCTGTCCTGCTGCAGGCTCCTCCGCTGGGACGTCCTGCGGAGCGTCGGTCTCCAGGAGTTTCCACAAGCGCCCAGCACCTGGACACAGGGCAAACACAGACCAGGGTCATCCTCTCCTGCCTTCTAGCACTTATCCCGGGATGGCTCTGATCCAAGGAGCTTTCTCTGGTGACCTGGTGGGTTTTGGTGACGCTTCTGCTTTTGCTGTTTCTGGTTTGGTTGGAGGAGGATTCCCCTACTCGGTGCGGCTGTGCTTGTGGTAGGGTTTATAGGTGCATAGAGCTCTCCCTTTTCCTCTGTGGTCACTTATATAGTGCAGCGTGAAAGATAACAGCTTACCTCCTTTAGCAAATGGTTTTGATGGTGAGCTCAGGCCTCCTGCATTGCAAATAGCTCCCTAGGACGTCACTCACCAGAGGAGAAGGGGATTGAGAGAGTCTGGCTGCCGTGAGAGGAGAATGTGCTCTAAATATCCTCAGTCCTCCAACAGGAAAAGGAAAGAGGCAGAGAAGAAAAATATTTGTCACTCTGTCTCTAGCAGGGAGTAGGGAATTGTCACATGAAATCATTAAAAATAAGAGAGCGTTTGGTGCCTCAGAGCCACTGGACTCCCAGGTGCTTGAACGCAGGTGTGTGGAGGGCCTCTAAATTCAGCTGTGGCTCTTTGTATTTAAAGGCAGAGCCAGAGACAGGCAGCGATGCCCACGTTTGGTGTGAGAAGGATTCGAGAGCCCACGTCCACCGGGGAGGTCGCGGTGGGGAAGGCCGAGTCCCAACGGCCAGAGGGTTGTGTGCACCTTGGGGCAACGCGACCAGGAGCGGGAGGAAGGAGGAGCTCCTCCTTTGCTAGGAATGTGCTGGGTTTGGCTTGCAATAAAGGGCGGAGGATGTTGAATAATATCAGGAGAAATAAATACAATGGGATTAAATGAATTGGCTGGCCAGAGCTTGCTGTGGGAAAGGGAAGTAATATTATTGCCATTTGACAGATGGGAAACACGTCCAACCGGCAGCCTAGGAACATTGCCAAGGAGGTCTATGGAAAGCCTGGGAATGGATATTCTGCTTTTCTGTCTTGTTTTTAATTACAATCCCCCACACCTCACACACACATGAATATATGTTTCGTTTGGGGTCCTTAGGAGGATTTGATCCTCTAGTTCCAAAATGGGAAATCTCACACACACTGTGGTACTAAATGGAATGATAAAAGGAACTACCTGATTATTGCGGTCTTGGGTGGAGGACGACATTGGCCCTTAAATCTGCTCCTTTCCTCTGGCTCATCCATCTGCGTGTGTTGATTCCATGTATAATCAGTTTTATTTCTCACCATGCTGATTGCGGGGAGCCGAGAAAAGAAAATAGACAGTCCAAGAAAAGGAAACAGACATTAAACTTCAACTGACAACACACAAAATACAAAAATTTAAATTGCAAATATTGATTTCCAGCAAGCGTGAGGCTGATAGCTGCCATAAACCTGAAGTCTTGCTAACGTTTTAGTCAATAAGCAGCTTGTAACCGTCCTCCCAGGTCTCCAGCTCTGGACTGTGCTCTGTACTTTTCAGCTCTGCCCGACTCAGATTTTTGTCTTCAGACTCAGTTTTCCCAAGGTGCTTTTAGCAGTTTCAGTGGAATTTGGGGAATATCCTTCTGTGGAGGAGGTTTTTGAATTTTTAGGAACATGATGAGTGGGTTGCTGCAGATGAGGAAAAGCTTTGTACCTTCCTTCACATCTGCTGAGCAGGCCAGAGAATGAAAGAGCCTTTTAAATGAATATTAAGACTTTCAGTTAGCTTCAATAGCAGTGGAAGGGAAACGTGTTTGGTGCTCCACTTGGCTCTTCTCCGCCCGGGCTGTCCTGGGCCCTCCAACCGTGGGTCAGCTTGGGTTTCCCAAAGGCTGGTTCCCTATCCGAGATGTGTGTGCCTGCTGGCACTCCAAATGTGCGGAGATGCTCCCTCCTGCTCCTCCTTGGTATGTATCCATGACAGAAAACATGAGACCGGCTGCAAGTGCTTGCCAAGGCTTTCATCAGCCCGTCTCTCCTGAGGGTTTCCCAGGAGGATGCAGGTCAGCCATGACCTCGGGAGCAGTCTGGATCCTTACAGCAGCTCCCTTCCTGCCTGCGGTGGTCCCAAGGGTGGTGAACTCAAGAAATATCTACAAAGGCACCAGCATGTGTCAAGCCCAGCTATGGTTATTGCTCCGTTGGCATGCCAGGGTTTTAAAACTGAAAGATTGGGTTTCTGCACTGGGCTGGGTGCCCTTCTGTTGGTTCAAGGACCTCCGGATGGAAATGCCCCCAGTTTTGAGGTTTGCTGCCATTTTAGATAAAAGTGACGAGAAGACAAAGTCACAAATGGTACGTTCTGACCCGAATCGAGGGTTTGGCCGCCCAGTCGTGCAAGCAGGGGGAATCCACCCGAAGCTGCTGGGCTGTGCGGGCAGACCCGGCTCTGCTGCAGGGCAGCTTCGGTACCTGGGCTGGTGGCAGCTGCCGCCCTTCGCGTTGCGGGCAGCAGGGAACAGCAGAGCCCATGGGAGAGCTGCCCGCTCCCGCGCGGAGGGCAGCGACGCCGGCTCCCGTTCGGCCTGGGAGAACAGCCCTGTTCGCGTGGGAGAGCTGCTGCTCCTACGTGTTGCCAGGTATCGCTGTCAGGGTTAACCTCACATTCCTGCAAACGCTTCTTGCTACATCGCGGTGTATCCGTGGACAGGTTGCTCCTTCTCCTGGATGCCAGCAAGGCTAGAGGTGGTGTGCTCGAGTTGGTGCATTGAATGTAGCTGCAGGATGGACACTCACCCACCCACACGTTTGTCTCATTCGGGGCATGTAAAGAGGGATTACTTAGATATTCTGTTCAGGATTTTTTCCTTCTGAAAGGGCCCTTTGTCTCAGCGTACCAGAAAGGATGAGACAAATTGGTTGCCTTCATGGCCCGATGAGCGGAAAGAAAGCAGTGCTCGTGTTACCTGGAGACATGCAAAAGGTAAGTGCAATTAGTCAGCAGGTAATTAAGCTGTGCATAATCAGAGTAGTGGGGACAAATGACCTCAGCCTGCAGAGGTACCAGGGCAGGAGAAGCCCTTCTTTCAGAAGCAGCGTGCAGGGCGAAGCTGCTCGGGCAGCGTTGCGTGGTCCTCACCAAGCTGAGGTGAGTCCGGGCCTCCTCTCGCCGCCTGCCTCTGGGGGCAGCGCCGCGGGGTGCAACGTGCCCAGGCTTGCTCCCTCCTCACAGGCCCTGATAAGGCAAGTTTCACTGATGAGAGTGACTGCAAATTTAGTCTAGCAAGACCCTTCTCCCTTGGTTTGAAGAGCTTGAAGTCGCTGAACGTAAGGGCTCAAGGAGGGCCCTGTAGGACTGCTGGTTCCTGTGGCTCTCCTCGTAGCTCAGGACTGTTGCGGTGCACGGTGTGAGAGCAGGCCCTGCAGACCTTGTTCTCCAGATCCCCTCTGCTGCAGGTGGCCATCGTGCCAGGCCTTGGCAGTGCAGGAGCCCGGCGTTCCCTCGGCCTGAGGAAGCCTGGAGCTGTTTGCAGCAGGAGCTCCTAGGGCTGCCTCGGGTTGCTGGCTCCGTAGCAAGGCACACTTCACTTAACCTGCGGGAACATTTATAATTAATGCTTAATCGATTTCTATAATGCAAGATTAACATGCTGGCATGGACTTCTTCCTGTACATCTTTGCTCATGTGGACAGTCCTTACTCACCTTATTTTGTCTTCTCCGTGAGGTATAACCTCTGGGCTGGATTCTTGATGAACCTGCTGCTCTTAAAATTACCCAGATGTTTCGTGGCACAGATCAAATATTGGCCTTGGGTCTCTTAGCGTTTCTTTTCCAGGAAGGTTGGTTTCTATTTATCATAATGCGAGGAGCCTGCGCCTTTTCCAAGACTCTGCTGAATTCTCTTGCTTGTCTCTGCCTCTCCAGGGAAAGGCCCATGTTCACTCTGTCCTGCCAAACGGTGTCTCTTTCCCGCTCACAGAACATACCTGTGAGACCGTGACAGAAGGTATTTTGGCCAAGGTGACCAGTGTGTCTTACCAAACAATGAAATATCCTTCCAGATCCTCTCGATTTGTTTTTCCAAGTCACAATTCCAGTTTCTGCATGCCATCTGCAGCTGCCACGTACTTGGGCACAACTGACAAAACACGATGGATGCTGCTGCTTGGAGCTAGTAGAAGAGAAGAGCTGAGGGGATGGGTGATGCGGCCTTGTTATTTTCAAACACTAGTTAAATGTGAATTGGAGTGCAAGTGCAGTTTATTCATGTCCTGTACATTTCTTTTTTGCATGTATCATATGTGGCATAGCAGTGAAGGACAATCTTCTTACTGGTTCTTAGAACTAACAGTACATTTTATATTGGAAGCCCTTCTATTCTGTTTGCGTGAGCATGCGGGAACACATGGGATCCTCAGCAAGTACTGGGAACACGTTGTGTTAGGTGCCTAGCATATACAAAGTGAAAATAAAAGCCTGCCCCAAAGAAACCTGCAGTCCCAATATATCAGTCACGAAAATTGGCACATCTATAAAGAAATTCCAAATAAATCTACATTATAAAGAAAGAAAGAGCTACTGCAGCCAATTAACTACAGGATCTACACGATAAATCTTTTATCTCAAATTAGCAATGTGTGTATTGAGTGGATCAAGATGAGCGTGCTACTCTTATAGAAAACTTGTACATGTGAAACCTGTCATCTCGTATTAGAAGACAAATGATACTTTGAGGCATTACATAAATAATGGAATCACATGGCCACCTGATCTTGGTTATTTTTAAGTGAAGGGTAAGACATTTTGAACACCCTTTTATTCTGTTTTGTACAACTATAATTCTCCCGCATTGACAGCCTGAGTTGAGAGAAAATATCTGAGCTGAAGACGAATGGTTGGAAAGGTTTGGGGTGAGATCTTAGCCCCTTGGAAACGGCAGGGCGTTGTGTCCCTGGCTGAAACGAGGCAGAGGTTCCAAGTGCAGGCCTGGGAAGGGGTGCGTGTTTGCCCAGGATGTCCAGCCACCGCCTTGGGAAGGGAAGTTCTGCGGCTGCTCCCAGCTGGTCATTTGTAAGTTCTGCTAAGCCAAGGGCCACGGGGGCTCCTTCGTTCTCACTCTGGACATGGGTTCAGCCTTCGAGAGAAGGAGGGGGGATATTGAGTCAATGTGAGTGAATTCTGTAGCAGCTCCTTAGCATTTATGTGGGAGTTGAGATCTTCTGGTCAGAATGGAGCAAAGTTCATGGCTGAGGTCTGCTGACTTGGACCTGGTGACACCATGTGCTCTGTATCGAATGTGATTATAGACAGGGGAGTGAATATGTCCTTCCTGATGGCACCGAGCTCTAAGCAGTGATGTTCTACGAGGTCTAGAAACCTCCTATACTGAAAAACTTGCTTCCATCATGGATGTATGGGGCTATGCTCTGGTGTTAGCTGCATGGCAGCTAAAATCTGGAATAAGTCTAACTGATTTGCAGCCAATTTACACCTAAGTAACGGGGATAAACACTGCTTCCTTCCAATTGCTGTCCTTAACTCTGTCTCTTCCCACCAATACACTCCTACTGCCCAGGCTTTCTCCTCTGCTGTTGATGCCATCTGAAATGGCTTTCCTGTATATCTCTGTGTCTTTCTTTCCCTTTCCCGATGGAAATGTGCTTTGAAAACATTTTCTCTTCTCACAGCTCTTAATTTTTTTTCTCCTGCTGCTGTCATCTATTATTTAATTGTAACTGTATTATTTTGGGTAGAGTTACAAAATTAATATAGAGGATACATTAAAATGGATCCAAACCTATTTTCCATGTAAAAATACTCCCTAATCGTGAGAGCACTTGTATGCAGCTATGCAGAAATGGGGCGATGCATTAAGGATGGTGAGGAGCCCTGACCTCCAGACTTAAGGAAGAGATTCCTTAAGGAATGGAACTACCCCTTTTGGAGCGTGGTTGTAGGTCACCGGTCTTGTCCCTCTAATAAGGGCTGTGTGGCGTTGGATAAAGAATTTAGAGAGCCTAAAACACCACAGAAAGTTTCAGCCACAAGAAAATAGGGGGAAGAAATGTGGAGTGAAAAGGAGATCAGGTGGAATATTCAGTCTTCGGATGAGCAGTGAAATATCTTTCAGAGCAGGGTTTAAGGAAAGAGGGACACGGCTGCGTTTCGGTCCTTCACAAACCTCTCTCTGACCAGTAGCTATTGCAAATGAACCTGGTCTTTTCCAAAACTCCCAGGTTTCTGCCATCACGGTTCCTGTGGACAACAGGCCAAACACACATTGATCGCTGTATTGTTCTCTGGTAACTACACTGTGCTGAAAATACATAGGTTGCCAAGTGGATTTTTCCAGGCTTTTCCTCCAGAATAATGAGTTTCTTCTCCATTTGCTTAACATTAGGTCTCTGTTTACATATGGCTCCTAAATGCAATGCTATAACTTTTTATTTATTTATTTATTTATTGCTTGCAAGTCAGTACTATTGATGCTTTCTCTTTTCATTGTTTTTTCCTCCTCCCTTGGAGAGGTGTCAGCTGGCAGAACTCATGCATTGTGGTGCATTTCTCTCTCCATCATTTCTCATTATTCCATTGTAAAGAATTTGTTGACTTCTCACACATATATAATATAGGTATTTTTTTTAACATATAGATATATATTTATAACTTCAGTAGTACTTCTTATAGGCTAATTAGTCATTTCTCATTATTCCATTGTAAAGAAGTTGTTGACTTCTCATATATAATATAGGTATGTTTTCTTACATATAGATATATATTTATATCTTCAGTAGTAATTCTTATAGGCTAATTAATTATATGCAGCATGTTGGTTCTTAATGAAAAAGATAATGTTTAGTGCTGATGAGCAAATTCTAATAGAAGGTATTTATATTTTTTCCTAAATTCTTGAAGTGGAATTTCCCTGGTAGAAAAGAAAATAAATCTCTTTCCCCACGCTTGCTCTCCCGTGTTTTGAGAATTTCCAGCTTGTCTATGGAGAGGAACTTGTGGGGCCTGAACAGGGAAGAAGTGCAGACCCGCGCTCTGAACCAGGCCGTGCAGTTCCTCCATCACTGGATGGTTTGTTTATTTTTTGCTATGTAAGGGCTGGTTTCCAGTATGTTATCCCTAATTTAGCACAAAAAGTGCACAGTGGGGCTGGCTCTCTCCAGGCTTTTGTGTGTGTTTTTGCTATGTTGGCATTGGTTTCCTTTGTGGTCTGATAGGGCACTCAAGAAACAAATGCAACTTGTCCAAAATACGCGCCCGATAACCACCCTGAGCAGACACATTTTGCTGTTATTCCCACGTATATTTTGGCAGGGTAGAGAGCTCGTTTGGCCTTCTATATGTTTGGGCAAGGAGAGGAGTGCTGCCATTTCTCCCTTTTATTCTGTGTTTTTATTTAACCATCATATTGTTCTTTTAACCTACATAAAGAAACCCTAGGCACTATCACAAATGGCAAAGATTATAATCAGTGACTAATATCCTTGCTACAATAACCTTTACCACCTCAAGCACGAGACATAAATAATACAAAAGGCCTCCTCATATTTCGAGGAACTGATAGGAATATTATAATCATTGTTCCACAGTTAATGATACAAAAACTCAGTCACACTTAAGGTCCTCCATCCTGGGCTGGATTCAAAGCCAGCTGGAGCGTTTCCATTGTACCAATGTGTTTTAGATTATACCCCAACATAGGTAGGTGAAATTCTCACATTCAGTTTGGACCTTTGCTCCCTTTTGAACCCCTCAGCAGCGGAGCAGGAAACCCTCGAAGGGGCAAATAGCCACTGGAGGGCCTGGCGAGGATGCTCGGATGGTCCTTGGGAGAAGGAGCCTCTCAGGACCAGCCAGATGGCCCCGGTGGTGCCAGGCCTCGGAACACCCAGAGGAGGTGCTGGCGGGTCAGGGAGAGGGAGCAGGTTGGTTTCGCTCAGGCCCGTGCTTTGCCGAGCAAACATTCCTTCCACGGGTTGTCCATGGGAAGCAGCTCCTTAAACCTTGGCCTCTACCTTCAAGCTCTTCAGTGTGGAGCACAACCCCATGCAAAATCGGAGGGCGGCAGTGGAAAATCAATAAACTCCATGTGGCCCAGGCAGGTGAATTCAGCCTCTTTCCTTATTTCAGGAATTTTGCACAGCAGTGCTAAAACGTGGGGAAACCCTGTGACTTAACGGAACATCCTCTTTTGGCAATGGTGAACACAAAGCTGGACAGGATAGACACACCACCACGATTATGTATAATTGGTATGTAGGTATGAAAAGTAGCTTTGCACTAATTTGATTGATACTAATTTCTGCTATTGATGTAAAAATCTTGGGGGAGATTTGAGCCGCTTTATTTTACCTCTTTGCTTGGTGTCGCTGCTCCTCTGAAGAAGACGTGTGGTTGGTAAAGCTCCTGCTAAGTCAGTGGTAAAGCTCTCACTGGCTTCAGCAATGTCTTGATAAAAATAATTATGATGAAGTTTTGAAGCTTTATCAATGGAAATATGATAGGCAGGTGGTGGAGAGTTCATCAGAACCATTGGTTCTTTGTGACCTTTTTGTTATTTGATCAGAGAAATAACCTAGAGTGTGACAAACGCCCTCTTTTTTGAAAATTAGGAAAATCTTCAGGGAGATTTTAGTGCTGTGAAGGGATACTTGGAGGTCTTTTAATTATACAGGTATGAGATCTTTGTACAGCTTTAGAAAGCCTTAATTCTGGGGTTGTTTTGAGCGCTATTGCAGTTATGGTAATACTGTGAGGGTGGTCTCCAGTCAATGAAGGGTCTCCTTAGCTGCCGCTTCACCTGGATTCTTTCAGAGGAGAACATTTCCTGGGAAAAGAAGTGTTTAAGCTGAAAATATATTTTACACCAAAAAGTAGTCTTGGGTGAAGTTCCAGAAATTACAGCTTTTGTGTAGTTTATAGGCAAAAACTAACAATTCTGAACAGCTGGAATTTTGGAGTCCAACCTCAGGAATCATAATATTGGTGAACTTCATACATGGAGGGGCTGTTGCTTTTTTTTTATTACTTCCAGATCAAATTTTCAGATTTTTCTTCATAGCCATAGGAGCGAGAAGCTGGCTCGCACTTGAAAAGCAAGGGGCAGTTTTGGCAGGGTCGCGCGGATCCGGGCCCTGGTGCTTTGAGAAGGATGTCGGCGCTCTCGAGGCCTGAAAAAACAAACCAGGCTCCTGTGAAAATTGTCACACACGGATCTGTATTAAGTGGGGCTGCCTTTGAAGTTGAGTCACACGCGCTGCTCGAGTGAGAATAAGGCCTAAGCAGGGATTTTAAGATTCAATGACAAATTGTTATCTGAGAAAAGAGTCACTTGATGAAACCGTTTCATATTTGATCATTGGGAAGTCGATTCCCTGAACAAAGCACATTTGTTTCACAGTGTAATAAATACCCAGCGCAAAATACAGGGATTTAGCTTAATGGGAACCGCACAGTTTAAAATTACCTTCAAGGAGAGTCCTACACATGTTGTCAGGGTCTTAGGAAGCTCTGCTCTCCGTTTGGTTTTGACCTATTAGGGCTGATATTGGATAGTTTGTCACAATTTTTCCCTCATTATATAACTGTGCCTATAAAACAAACATGACTTGAAAGGGAGATCTCCCCATTCTGCCCAGCAAGCTTGCATGGTGGCGAGAAACACTTCTCGTGTATGTATTAAGTGCTACCATCTGTTTGGATTGTTTTGAAATGCATTTTGGGGCCAAAGCCTGCCCTTTTGAGGATCCCGTTTAGCACGAAGGGCTCGGCAGCTCCCCGAATGCGAATAAGGCGGCAGAAATCACTGCTTTTATGCCTCCCCATCACGCCCTTTAATTTAACTACGATAACTTTAAGTGAATCAGAGTCGCGCCGCCAGAAATGGAGCCCTTGATCATCTTGATGACGGGCTCGCCCGGCACAAGAAGTTGCTCTGGTTTCACCGGCTCTGCTCCCCGCTGGGCCCGATACTGCGTCAGGCAACAGAAACGGGTCAAAGAGGGGAAACAGAGGGATTTGTTTTGGTTGGTTTTTCTCTTACTTTGTACTGTTGTTTTTCTCTTGAGGCCTGGAATGGAGAAAAAATGGAAATTTGGAGAAAGATGGCAGAGAAACATGTACATAAAGTGGTTTTGTGCTTTTGGATCAGTAAGGTAGCTTCAGAATACTATATAAGGTGATATTATTACTGCAATACTTAAGGCTTTTTGTCTGCTCTAACTAATACATTTCAAATGAAGTTACTTTGTCAAAATTTACAGCATTTGGCAATTACAATGCCCGTCTGTTATAAGCCAAACTTTATTTTTAGTCCTTAAATTAACTTGCTATCCCTATGTATATGCTAATTATAATGTCGTTAACCCAATATTATTTCCAGCTTTTTCTCCTGAAACAAGAATTCCTTTTGTATCTGAATTATTCTCTATTTTCCGTACTCTAAATTTTATCTAAAAACTTCATTTTTTGTTTGTGTCAAAGCCAGTGGTTATTATTATTTTTTAAATTGTCGTACTTGTCTGTCTCTTACTTTGATATATCCCATGGAGAAAGCCGTAAAACCTAATCTATAGCCCGTCTTTGTCCCTGTGTCCAAGTGTCCTTGTTGTTCTCAGAAGTGGGGAATGTCCTGCAAGGCTTTTCTGCGCAGAGCCAGCAGGATGTTGTGTTGCACAAGGACACGCAGTGCAAACCTCGCCCTTAGAGCAGGGAGTAGCGTTGAGTTTCGGCGGGTGCTTCACTGCTCTGTATGTTTCTGTTTTCCCCAAGTCTTTGGGAATGTTACCATTGAAAAATAAATACGGAAAGAAGGAAAAAGAAAGCAAGCGCAGACGGTGCACAGTGCAGGGAAGCGCCACATCTTCAGCGTTCTGGAAGTGCTGCTGCTGCCTCCAGCTGGTAGGTGGTTTCCTTGTTCTCTCTCTAAACTCACCTAAAATGCTCTAGGTTGGCACGTTTCTGTCCCCCCTTCAACCTGACGTGACACAGCTCCGGTTTGGCTGCTCGATGGGTGCACGGAGGGGAGGGAGGAGATGTCTTAGGGCAGCATCTTCCAAAGCCTCCTGGTAACTTCAGAGCCTACATCTCCACTTGGGAAATGACAGGCCCTTAGGAGCCAAAGCCTACAAGGAAACGAGCTCTTTGCTCCGCCACCTTTCTCAATCGTATTAAATAATTTCAGTGTTTTTCCCCATGCTCATTGCTGAGAACAGAGTTTGATGTATCCAAATGTGATGGAGTTTAAGCAACAGGGATTGCTGTAGTCTGAAAGGGAAGAAGGAATGGCCTGGAGAGGTGGGTGTGCTGCCCTTCTCCCCTAAGTGCATTCTCAGATATTCGGGGGAGAAGTAAAAATGCAGACCCACCTCTTTGTACTAGCAATATGGTGCCTTGAGCAGCATCCTTATCCCTATGGGCTCTGGCAACCCGGGGAGGTTTTGAAGTCTGGCGTCATGGAAAGATCATCACTGAATCCGAAATGTAAGATGCAGCCACTGGCTGATGTGCCTGGCCGGACCAAGGGGTGACGTAGGGGCCAAGTTCCACAGCAGCGGGTCGCTGTACCTGGCACACTGAGAGGTGGAAGCAGTGGGGAGGCAGCCAGGTCAGGAGGAGGCAGCAGCAGGGGAGCAAGCAGCGCTCTGGCTCTGTGCTGCTCTCCTGCGTCCTCCGCAGGGAATGGAAGTGGGAGCCTTGCTGGAGCCATGGCAGAACGAAGATCATAGGTCGAGGTGATGTCTTGATCTGCTCCTCTGCTTTGAGACCTACGGGCTTATCTCCAGGCCACCACCAAGCAGAGGTGTCTTCTGTCGCCTGGAGAAGACTGTGCATCCCTGATGGTCCTCTTTTTTTTTGTTATTATTATTATTTCCCAGTGTATTTGTTGGTCTAAAAGCTGTTGCTTCCATGTCAGGACGCCCTGGCAGAGACGTTCCCTGGCCGACGCCGCTCCGTGTGCATCCTGCCTGCACTGAGAGCATCACACCAGCCATGCCTGGATGCGCTTCCACGGTGCCCGACTGGACCGACCTCCTTTGTTTGCTAGTTTGTGGTCAGTGTTCTTTTCCCAAGAAATACATGTATACACAGGCTTTATCTTTGTAAAAATAAATACCGGGCTGTGTCTTACAGTCCACTGGGGAGTTGGATGCGGTCCAGAACGTGGCAGCTCGTTGTTAAACACGGGCTCTCTCCCGCAAGCTCGCAGCCAAAGCTCCTGTGCTGGCTGATCCCTGGCTTCAAGGCACAGTTTATTTTATTTTATTTTTCTTTTCTCAGTCCTAATCGTGGCCATAAATGGAATGGGACTTGCCTCTGGCTTTGAAAGATGCTGCCTCATGCGTCCTTGGGGGCTTCGTGGACAAGCGCCGCCGCTGCAGCGTGAGTCACTGCCCGGCCTGGAACGGCCCTGCGTCCCGCGGCCAAAGCCATAATTTTGGAGCTGCTGATGGGGCAGGGAGCTAGGGGAGCGAGGAGGGGAGTGGGAGCTGGGATGTCTGTTTTCGTTGGCAGGTCGTTGTTTTGGAGCCGGCTGCTCGGCGGCTCACGCCAAACGCGCTGCCGTCCAAACCGCGCCGGGGCTGCGAGCGCCGGCGGTGCCGGGTGCGCACGGAAATCCCAGGGCTCCAGCTGCTCCCAAGGGCTTTCGCTGGTGCAAAACACAACCCCGCATCTAGAGGCTGTGTCGGGCCATGTTTCAAACAGGGTTTTTCCTCTTGAGCTGAGGACACGGATGAACTAGTGAAGCTGATGGAGAAGCAGGGAGGGCCGGCCATGCGGAGAAGCAAAACTCGGGAAGCAGAAGTTTCCCCTTCACGGACAGCCAGGGTCTCATCCCTAGAGATAAACCTGTCTCAACCTGCGTTTGAAGCCAACACAGTTAGTGCAGTTCTGCTTCCTTGTAACTAAAATCAAAGCCCCGTTGCAGATCGTCCCGGAGAAGATTGTGCCTGCCTCATTTGGCCAAATATAGTGCTGTTTAGTGCTCCTCACCCCGGCGGGGTTTGTTCAGGTCTATATAGGAAGCAGAAGAAATGACTTTTGAAAGCGCCTTGGCCTCCATTAAACGGCAGGGGCTCATGGACCTACTGAGGGTGCGGAACGTGGTCCATAAAACTTGCCTCTCCTCCCTGGTGGGTTTGAATCAGCTCCCTCAGCGTTAGAGACTGGCCCCTCTGCTGCGTTTCACTTGGCCCCAGGTTTTGCAGATGCACCACGAGGATCCGTCCCGTCTCACGTAAGGTGCTGAGCACCACCGAGCCACCCCCAGGCCCCAGCTCGTTAAGCCATTAAGGCCATTAATGTTATAAACTCAGCATGTGCACGAGGCTCTACTGTGAAAACTGGCGTTAGAGAAAATACAACTTGTCCTGAAATCTCAACCAAGTTCTGTAGCATTCGGAATTTCCAGTAACAATAATTTTCTGTAGTTCCCCATTAAGAGGCCAAGACCCAGGTCAACTCTCCTGGCATAAATCCAGTTTTCTTCAGAGGAAATACTCTGTCTTCAGAAGGAGAACAGAATTTTTCTCTTCTTTTTTCTTTCTTTAAAGTTAGAACTAAAAATATAGAAAGGCTTTGGAGAGCTTCAGATTTTTTTGCATGAAGCAAAAATACTCTTTTCTCCTAACATAGCCTGTGATGCTTAACTACTTTGTTGATAACTGTCTTTAGTGAGTGAACTGCTGCACACCTGTTTGAGGCTGGAGTTATCTGACTCCTCGATATAAAATCCAAGACAAGCTTCTCATTTCACTTTAGCATCACTTGGGAGGGAGCAGTTCAGGAAGGAAGAATTCCATGTTTTTATTTCTGTGGGTACTTTATAGCCAAATGGCATTGGTTAATCGCCAGCTTCAGGTCCCGCTGAGATTTAGGGCTAAGGTTAAAAACCATTGTAAAGGCCGGCCTCGTTAACAAATTAACGGCAGCAGCACAGCAGCCGAGCTGTCCTGTCGCTTGTGAGGAGCTCTCGGGGACAGCCCGGACGCCAGGGCCCGGCTGGGGGTCAGGAGTCACCGTGGAGGCCCCTCTCACTGGAACAGCTCGTTGGGAACAGCCCGTTCAGCCTCTGCGGTGACTCTGCAGCGGCTGCCTTTTCCCAGGAGGGAAAAACACTTCGGGAAAGTTAAAACGCCGAAGGGATAGGCTTGGCGTTGTGTGTTTGTTACAGTAGTACCTAGTGACGCAGCATTGAATGGTCCGTCTATAAATACCTTAATATTATTTAATAAATTATGGTGGCTTTTATTGCATACCTAATAATAACATAAAATGTTTCTGTATTTAACAGGCACACACATTGCTTTAACAATATCTCCATGTTATATGCTGTGCAACAGCTTGTTATAGCTTCGTGTGTTAGGCATTTACTACGTATTCTTTTTTAGGATTAAAAAAAAGAGGGCTTTCTAATCAGATGCCAGGCAACGTAGCTCTGTCTAATGACCATTTGATGAATGAGAGAAATGATTTACAGAAGAAGCCGAGTTTAAAGCGTGGTTTACATCCAGATGTGATTCCCTGAGAGCAGAACTTGTCTTTTGCTGCCTGCCCTGCAGCCTTCCCAAATGAAGTGAGCCTGGGGAGCTGGCAGGACACGGCCTGCTGTGGAGGAGCCTTCCCGAGCGCGCACAGGGGAGCGCAGCCCTGGCCAGCGTTCCTGCCTCCCTGAAATCCCACGCAGGACAGCGGGATGCCCGGCAGCGCGAGGAGCTTTTCCACCTGCCTCGGGATATCACTTCCAAAGGCTCTTGCAACACCCGGAACATCTGCATCCTGCTCCAGCTGGGCTGACTGCGCTGGAGGTGGATGGACCGGGCAGGAAGCCTGTGGTTGATAGCACAGAGCCATGGAGAGTTGTCACTTGTCAGGTTTTGTTTTCCTCCCAGCCCAGGTTCCTGTTGGAACACCCAGGACCCTACTAAGAAGCCTGTGGAGATGTGGTTTGAGGCTGGTGTTTTGCAACAAGGGTAATGGGTGTCAGTGTGCAGGGCTGCTGGCTGCCAGGCCCCGTGGTTAGTGCTGGGTAGGGAAGCTGGCACCGTGCCCCAGGTGCCTGGGGTTGCTAGTGCTGGCCTTGGGTGTTTGCCTGGAATAGCATTGGGATCTCTTGACTTTGTGGTTTAAATCCCAGGCAACGTTTCGGCTCATTCCTGCGCTATATACTGAGCTTATTCATATGGAAAGCACAAATGATGCTTCTGGAGGAAAAACTTGTTTTAGTGATGAAGCAGAATATGTGGAACTGGGAGCTGCTGTTTTGGGGCTTGTTGGTTGTTGTTGGAGTGTTTTGTTTTCTCAGTTCATTCATTTCCTGGAGAAAGCCCTTTGGAAGTTATTTCCTTAGAATGGCTCCTTCTGCTGAGAGGAATGGATAAAAAGGCATCCTGAGGTCTGTACCTCTGGAGCACCAAAAAATAGAGGCAGAAGAGCCATGTGCAAGGAAAGGGAAGGGCAGCTACAGCCTCCGAAGCCTCTCTGAGTCCTTTCTGACGTCGCCTTCAGCATAACCTGGGGAGATGAAGCCATCAGGTCGGCTGGGCTCAGGCTGTGCCGGTGGCCGCAGATTCGTGTCCGCTGCTGCTTCAGGTTCCTGCTTCCGAGCGCGCGGCCGTGGGAGCTGCTCCACGGAATAGGCAGGAGCTGTTCCTTTCCTTCTGTTTCTTCCTTGCAGACAAATTATTCCCCTCACCTCACTTCATTCTGGGAAGCAGCCGAGCTGTTTTAACTGAAACTTTCCCAAATAACTCAGCCCAAGACAGATATTGGCCAGGAACTTATAAAACCAAACATAGGGAGTTTGGCAATGTCTTCTGCAAGTGAAAGCCGAGTTTCTTAATGGGAAGTGTCAGGCCCCCTCAACCATAAGTAGTGTTAAAGCACAGCCTGTAATTATGCAGATGCAGAGGAGCTGTCCTTGCCAGCTGGGTGCCTTGCACAAACATTGCATTCACTTTTAAGAATCTTAAAAAGTCGCAACAACAACTTTTTTCACGAGATTTCTAAGGTTTAACGAGATGTTTCTAAAGGCAGGTTTTGAGGAGACGGAGCTGCGCCCCGTGCACGCTGGAAAGGATGGGATCTGTGCTCTGGGATGACTCTGCTGCAAAGCGGCAGGTCAAACTGGACCCCGGTGAGCTCTGCAGAACTGGAACCATGAGCAGGTTTTTAGCCCTTCTCACACAGGTATTTTAAACTGTTTGTGGAAACTGGTTGTCTTCTGGCTGTCATGTAGCTTTTTATAAACAAGGTGGAAGTTCGACCTGGCAGGTGCTGAGAGGAGATTCTGTTGCATGAGGATTAAGAGGGGTAATCACTGCTGTTGGGATTGGGATTTTTGCACTTTCAGCTTCATTATTTTTCTGAAATGATGAAGAATTACTTTGTCTCTCTCACAACCCTAATTGGATTCTTGTGGGGGCTGCTCTGCTCTAACAGGGCAGGCATTAGCCGGTGGTGCAAATGTGCCTGCTGCAGACCCTCCTTTCGCAGCATGGGGCAAGGACTTCCAGGGTTCCCCTTGGCGTTTTCCCCTTTTGCTGGGCACCCACCCTCTTGGAGGAGTTCAAACCTCCACGGTGTCATAAATGCTGCTGCTGGCGCTGTCCCCTCGGGGCTCTGTTTCCTCTCCGTGCTAACTCCTTCTCCTCTCTTTCATTGGAGTGCAGGGAGATGGAGCCATCGGCACTGCAGATACCACTGGCATATGGCCCGATGGCTTCAATCTGGAAAAGAAATAAATCCAGCCAGAATCCTTTGGGAATAACCATCACCTGGGTGAGTGTCCCTGGGCAGGAGGCGTTGGTACCCAGAGCGGTCTGTAGGAGACACGTGGTGGCATGTGGAGCATGGGGAACAGGCAGAATCATGAACGAGACCATCACGTGGATTGTAGGGCACAGCGAGAAAAATTACTGTGCGGGGCAACTGTGAGAGATGGAGAGCAGATAGAAATGCCTTTCTGCTAGTGGTGCAGAAGGTGCCCTCATTTTATAGCACAGCCTCAGCTGCTATAGATCAAAGGGCTCCCTGGAATACTAGGCTGGTTTGGCACCTGCTCAGATCCAGCAATGGCTTGCCTGATTTTGAAAAGAAAATAATTGTGGCTCTAGTGTAAAATCAGCTTAGTTTTGCATTAGAGAAGCTTTCGGCATTTTAATCGTTCTAGATGTTGCGTGCACCATATGTTTGGGAGGTTATAATATGAAATTCTTCCCTGTCTTTCAGGTGTATTTGTGTTATCATCTGCTTCAGTGGCTGTTTCAGAATATTCTTAGACTTTTCCATAAGTGTTTTCCTGCATTATTTATTTTCAAAGCAATGGTTTTAAAGAAATTCTTACCAGAGCCATTTGGTCCAGTGCGCTGTCCTCGAGTTTAACTCACTCAACTCCAATCAGACAGAAACATGAACTGGGTCCACCAGAATCTGTCAGACACTGGTGCTGTCGTCAAACTAAGCTGGGGTTTAAACCCTGCCAAATGAGAACGTTTCTTCCGCAGATCAGCTGGAAAAAAGCATTTTTTTTGGCTGGTGCTGGGAACACAACACAGCCCATGTGTGCTGTGGTCTCGGGGGGGTGTTTGGTCCTCTCCCTCGTGCCGTTCGCCTCTCGATGCCCCTAACAGACAACACCAACACCCTGCGTATTCACATAGAAACCCCCAAGAACATCTGTCATGTGGAGATTAAACCGAGTGTTTCTCCCTAGCTCAATGTTATGCCTTCAGGCAGTCTAAACCCAATAGGTTTAGTTACTCCGCTGCAGATCCTAGATTACTAACACAGGCAGTTTTATGCTCTTGCCCTTGTTTTCCAGAAGCGTGGAACCTTTGCTAGTAAATTGCTGTCTTTGTGGGGGTTTTCTAGGCCACTTCCACTTACATGTTGGAGCCTGGCCCTGTGCTGGATTTGCAGTTTGTGTTTTTTACATTAACTCCTAGCAGCAGCGCTGTCCTCGCTGCTGTCTCCATGTGCTGCATTGGGCTGGTTATTCAGCTCGTTTCCTTCCCTTCTTCGTGAGACGCGTCGCAGAAGGTCAATTCCCATCCTGCACCTTTTGTCCAGAAGAAGCTGGTATTGCCTTCAGGACCTTCTCTCCTGCTGCCGCTGGCTGACGAGCGGAGAATGAATTTCCATGAATTTGTGGAAGAAGAGAACATTCGTTTGGAGGAGGAAGCTGCCCAGAGGAGGCACCGCTTGGTCAGTTGACTTTACAGCCAGTGACATGGCCTCATTAATGTCAATCAAACCACAGATATCTTGCAAACCTTCTGCAGCGTGAAATTTCTGCTTCCCAGCGTTCACCAGCCAGTTAGGAACCGCAAGCAGGAATTGCACAATAACCCTGCACCTTCCTAATGTCACCACGCTCAGAATTCCCACTCATTTGAAGCGGAGAGGGTTTGGGACCATTGAATCCCAACAGGAGCAGTGAGTGTTTACCAAGTCAGCTGTGCTCATTAGATGCAAAGTTCAGGATTCTGCCAGCAACTTTCATATTTGTGAGCTGAATGTCCCATCTTGTGGCAACTCCTGCATTCTACAGGGTTTGATTTGCCCGTGTCTCCCTAAGGCAAGTCCCGCAAGTGAGGCAAGTGTGAATCCTCCTTCCTCCATTCATCCTTGATGGTTCAAAGTTTCTCTTTAGTTGCAAATCCCATGTATTATTTTGCAGTTTCCACGTGCGTTGCTGAGTGCACAAGTCTTAGATCAGGCTCACCCTGTTGATCCTTTGACTTTAGTCATTAATAACGACAGACGAACACGGCTCGTAACGCGTCTTCCCCGGCGTTTCCAAACGAGCTGTCGTGGCCAGTGTTCGGCTCCGCCGCGTGCCCTGTCCTGCGAGCCTGGAACCTCGCTGGGCAAGCACAGAGTTTGCTAGGGGACTTAAAACACCTTGTTAGCTACATAAGGGCTTTCAAGGCTCTTAACAGATTTCTCCATTAAACTCATAAATTTCTGCGTAAATTCCACTTTATATTTGAATCCAAGTCAGTTTCACCAACTGTGGCATCATCGGGGAATAAATTAAGGCATTTAGGAGGCTCTTCTTGCCAGTCCTTCCCGTTAAAGCCCTGTCGAGCTGGCTTGCAGTGGGATAGGTGCCTGTGTGCATGTCTGTGCAGCAGCTCCGTAGGCTCTCCGGTGCATCCCAGCTGCATTTTCAGGGAGGCTGCTGCATTCCCTCTCTCTGGCTTTTCCCACATGTCCAAGGGATCTGCGGCTCCTCTCACCACGCAAAATTTGGAGTGTTCACCCTGCAACAAGGAGCTGCCTGGTTTAGTTATGCCCTGTACCAGGGCAGCAGCTCAGAGATGCTCCCCAAACCCATCTCATAAACCGTAGAATTCATTCTGTAAGACATCAAAAGGCACATGCAGTATTTCAAAGGGAGAAAGAAAAGAAGAAAAAGCTTTAAAGGGTTCACTCCGCATCTAAACTCAATGTGCATGAACATACTGCACGACCAAAGCTGTGATGGTGCTGTTAAGGAGGCCCTTCATCAGTTAGTCCAGCTCAAATTATAAAGCTATATTATTGTGCTTCATAGAAATACTACGTGGAGAATATGTAACTGATAGCAGTTCTAGAGGGTGCAAGTTTTGTAGTTTAGGTATTGCATTGCTCTGCAAATCTAGAGAGAATTAGTCAGATAAACAGAGGACCTTTCTCTCAATTATACTCTATAGTTTTTTAGGTCTCAGTTGTATTCTCATGTTTTTCTTCTCCTTCAGTTGCTCTGAGGCTTTCTTTTTTGAGAGAGAGGTGTTAAATAGACTGAAGAAGACTCCCTGTTCAGCTTCTTAAGGATGTCCAGGCTCCTGCAAGCTGGCGAAGGAGCGGTGAGCACGTGGTGAAGTGAAGGGGTGCAGAGCACAGCTCGGTGCAGCTTTGCAGGGCTCCTGTGAGCGCGGGAGCGCTGCGGATCCGCGCCGGCCGGCCGTGCAGACTTGCCTGGCCTTTCCACCGGAACGTGCACGAAGCAGGTAAGGCCAGGCTGCAGCCTGCACGTTGGCCAGGATGAGCAGTTACTCGTGGGCAGTCAGGTTGGCTCCCCTGGGCCTCGTAGGTGAGGAGCTCCTTGCTACCAGGAGCACGGGGTTCACAGGCTGCCCTTGGTTCCTACCCGGCTGGGGTACCCAGTGCTGGAATGATTTACAGCAAGTGAGCGGAGCTGTGAGCTTGAAGGGATCAATAACTACCAACACAAAAAGAGGAAGGAAAATCCCTTTTACCTCAGTGGCATTGCCTGCCTCGAAGGAGATGTTCCGGTGCCTCCCAAGCTGCAAAGCAGATACGTGATTGCAGTTCCACCAAGCCATCAAACATCATAAAAGCCAGTTGCATAAACGTCTGTATTTGGTGACATTTGATTCCAGAGCTGTGTGGGCAGCCTGGTTTACAACAGAGGTTTCTAAACAGGCAATCCAGTTTTCCAGGTAATTAAAATTGTTTGCATAGGCTAGTAGATTTATCTTTTGAAACCATTTTAGCACTAGTGCTCTCCAGAGTGGTATCAGTTGACACAGTGCATAATCTAGAGGAGACTAATTGCTGCATGATTTCTAATTTTTCTGCAGTCATGTAAATGAGGTGAGGTCTGCACAGGTGGAGCCTATTAGAGTGAATGATTTTGCTCTCATGTTGTTATCTTCATTTGCTGTTGTCTTATCAACTCAAAGTAGGAATTCTGCTGTCATGAAAAGCAGGCAAGGGAACAATGTCTGACTGAAAAGTCTTGTTTCATTATTTTTTAATTCATACAGTACTACCTGCCTAATGCAGTTTTCTGATTACCATGCTAGGCAGCCAGTAATGCAGTTTTATTCAAATAAGGGAAGCAGTGCTTTAATTTAAGCTAAGAAATCATCCACATTTCTTACCAGGCAACAAGGATTGTGATTCAATAATACATGAATTTAATAATGCATAATGGTAGACTTTGCAGGTACTAAATAGCAATATCAGAATGAATTAGTATGCTATGTTATTCCACGGGAGTCCGTCTGCTCTGCGCGTGCGCTCGCTCTCTCTCCATCTCCCTCTCTGCTTTGCTTCTCCTTGAGCTGTTTCACTCCTTACAGGGCGGAGTAAACAAATTTAGTTTTAAGTTGCAGAAAGCCACTATTGCAGCCTTCCTAAAAGCCGCTCTGCTTGCGCAGGAAGGCTTTAGAACAGGCAGTGTTCAGCTCTCACGTGCTCCTGGGTGACCCAGGACTGCAGCAGGAGCAGAGCCGTGACCCGTCAGGAAGGTTCCCCGGGCAGTAAGGGACGTGTCATCCCATCCCCTGCTGTCATCCTGGGAAGTCTTCAATATATTATGGGGCTCCATCTTCAAGCGAGCTGGCTGGGCCTCCTCTTCAGGTCATCCCAGGACCGAAGTGCTCTGCTGGTTGCAAGCCTGGCGCTTGCTGCTAATGGAATCCAGCTCCGTGCCATCAGTGTCGCTAGTAAAGAAGGTGTTTGGACTCGGGCGAGCTTAAAAGGAAATATTGGTGCAAAGTCCGGGCTTCTAGGCGAGATGTGTGCTGGGGTGCGGGTGCCAGCCTGGCCTTCAGCTCCGCTCACTGCTGCCCATGCCAGTAGCTCCATGGAGCATCTCCCCTCTGCAGCTGCTGCTGGAAGGAGGCCAGGATGATGCTCAGAACAGCACAGAAGGCTACAGCTTCTCCTGCTGCCTCTCCTGTTGCACAGTTCTTGACTTAACCTTCTCTAGGGGACCTTGCCCCCAGTCCTTCACACCTTTTATTCCTCTTCTTGAAAGGTTTGGGGTCTTGTTTTGAGTTTCTTTGGTGTTCTTCAACTAGGCGAGTCCTCCATTCCAGCCAGCCTGCTGGGTTTGAATGGGAGCTGTGTTGGTTTGAGTCAAGGGGACATGGGCACCGGTCAGGCACGAACCCCCAGATGCCAACTGAGAGGAACTGCTGCTCGAGCACAGCAAGATTTCTGTACGATTGCGTAAGCAAACTGAGGAGCAAGACGGAGAAACGAGAGAAGCATGGGCCTGATTCTGCTCTCACCAAAGGGTATGTGCATCGCTGCGAGTTTCCATTCTCTAGCCCTCAAAAATGTTCCTTCAGTGTAATCCCATTGATTTCAGTAAAATTATTCCTGATTCACACTGTCCTCATATGTTTATAATAAAAATTCTTACCAGTGGCATTAATGCCCTGCAGATTATTCAAGCTGAAAGAATTTTTCAGAACAAATTCGACTTTCATCATTTATGCTCTTTGTGCACTTCTAGCATTTCACTCATCACAAGCAATAAAAACTTACTGATCGGTTTCACTTTTATTTACAATCCAATTAATTCCTTGGCACAATGACATCCTATTTAGGTTCATGACACTGGAGTGAATTGGACTGAGTTTTTTTAAAACAACCTATTTCCATTGCCTTTTTTTTTTTTTTTTTTTAAGTTGGTGGTGGCCTTTTATTGGCAGTTTAGGAAATAAAGCATTTGTATTCCTTAATAGCATTCCTCCTAATTCTAAAGTGCCCCTGGGAAAGCTCTGATTAACTGTACTACATTCAAATGTAGAATGATCTAATTACTGTTTCCATACCAAGAACTTTCAGAAGGCAGGATTAAGTTGGTGTTTGCTCCTTTTTATTTGGATGCTGCTTGTATATAACATATATGTGTACATGCTGCTTATATATGCATGTGTATGCATGAGTGCACACAAACAAGAAATCAGATATTTTTTTTCTTCCAAGAACTGGAAAAACAGGAATTTTGCTCCTTTTGGATTTAGGCCTTTTTGCTTATATTAGTTCCCTTTTCAACAGCAAATTATGCTCATCTTCTGTGGACAGAAGCTCACTTAAAGTTGTAAAATAGATTTCCTCTTGCATTGTCCCGCTCAATAAACTGCTTGTTCCATTGTGGCGTCTGTGGGAGCCTTCTCCGGGGACAGGACCCGCGTGTGGAATTCATTCCGCGTCTCCGCGCGCCCCGTGCGGAGCGCTCCTCTGGATTCCTGCGACACAAAACGTGCTTTATGCCGTCGCAGGAGCTTTGCAGAATTTTGCAGTAAATCCAGCTCAGAGCTGGTATATCAATGGCAAATCCTCTTAGCTCTGGTTACAGGAGATCAGGATGTTATTTCAGCGCTCATACTTGGGAACTGTTCCATTAACACCTACAACAGTGGATGCGGATATATATTTGGCTGCTGTTTAGGACAATCTGTTTGATGATTTATCCTGGAGATGGGGTGTCAAATTGTGCTCCTACTTGTACCTATGCATCTCCATGGAGTTTGCTAGCTTAATATTTCTAGCATACCGTCAGGCAGGACCCTTAAAGGGAAATGCTCTCTGCCTTGGTCCGTCGGCCCTGTTAGCACCCTCATTTCCCGGGATGCGCTCACTCGGAGACGTGCTCCTGCAGCTTGGGGTGCTGCTCGTGCTGGGGCTGCGTGGCCCTTTCCTTCCCGCTGAGCTCACAACTTGCACACCCGTTCCCTTAGCTACTGCCTCGCTCTTGGCTTCCTTCCTTGACCCTGTAACAGTCTATGGGAAGTCTTTCCCCCGGGACACCATCACAGGCAAGGTGTGTGCAGGGGTTTGCATGTTCCCAGGAGAGGAAAGGGTGTTTTGTGCAGGTGTGCAGGGTTGTCCGGAAGGCAGCAGCGCTGCTCACCTTGCTGGATTGGGAGAGGCGGCTCCTGAGCGGGATGCTGTGCTTGGAAAGCGCTCGCGGGCCAGGAAACTGGATGCTGCAAATGGCATAAACAGAGGCTGGGCCCAGCCGTGCGTGGGCCTGCAGAGCACCCGCAGCAAGGAGGGGAGCGAGGGACCCGCACGCCTGTTTGCTTTGGCCCCTGCTTAGAGGGCTGGCCAACCTGAACTGTGACAGTGCTGAAAAAGCTGTTCTTTTTTTTCTCTGGGTGCGTTTTGAATGTGGGACAGCTTTCCAGGGCTTGTAATTGTAGCTCAGGAGTGCGCTCAGCAGTGACTGTAACAGATTAGCACCTATCAACTTTGATTCTTTCCCACTGGCCAAGCAGCCTGCATCAGCTCATCTAAAAGCCTTGAAGAGCGTAGAGATTATGACCACTGCATATAAAGCTGATGAATGTAAAGCTGGTGGGACGCAAACCAGGCTATCATATGGTTTGCTTTGGGTTTGTGCTCCGTTTTGAAGCAGTCTGTATTGCAGCTGGTTGCTGCAGAGGTCGGCAGTTGATTAAGTTAGTCAAGAAAGTGCTTTGCCAGAACGGCATTTACCCCAGTGGTAACAGCATTGGTCATGGAGCAGCGGTGGGAGAGGGGAGTTAATGCTGCTTCCATGCATGGGAACCTACGTCATCACCACTGTATAGACTTTAAGCACTTGCTAAATAAGGGCATCTCTTTTTAACAGCTACTTCTAACATATAATTTAAACTGTTCTTGTCTTGGCTGTCATGAGAAGAAGCTGCTACCTTGTAGATGAGATGTTCTCTAATGGGCTGGCCTTCCCTCTTGTTGTCAGCCTCTCCTTTTCCTTCTTTCTCTTTAGCCATGGATCTTGTGATTCTTGACGTGTGGAGTTACCTGTGTATTTCCCATGATCTGCCAGTTCCTGGAGTCATGTGTTAAAGCAAAATCCGCAGCTTTCACTTCAAGAGTTTGCCCTTGTGGTTGTGGATAAGGCCATGAAAATGTGACTGTAAGAGCAAGTGGCAAACACCAAGGCATATAAAAGGATTTTAAAGCAGATTATTTTTGGTAAAGCAGCTGTATCATCTTATGATTTCTGTGTGACTGTCCTATGATTCTGAGACGGAAGAGATTGGCAATCCTGGTTTCTTTAGTGTGTGTTTGGGGGGATTCTTCCTCTTTTTGCAACATGTTTTTTTTCTTTCAGTTTAGATGTGGTACTTCCTTTTGGACTCTCTTAACACCCTCTTTCTTTTCTCGAGTTTAGCCCTATTAGTTTCACTCGCTTGGTGGTTGAGGACGCTTGGGATGGGTTGCTCACAAGGCTGTTTTTCTTTGGTGGAGGGACAGCCGGATCCAAGAGCCCTGCGCTCTTTGTTTCATGCATGGAGCCCGTGGGGTTTTCACCCCGTTGTCAGGACATGGTGGGCTAAAATCCAGGCCCTGCAGTTTGTGTTTGTAACCACGGGCAGGAGCGAAGCCCTGGCCCTTGTGTGGAGCCCTGGCCCTCTCCTCCCGCCCCGCGGGGATGCGGTACCTCTGCGTGACTGCTGCTTGCAGACAAAACTGCTCATTTGTGCCCTGAGCCAAAGCCAGCCTGGAGACCGGGGCAGTTTTAGGGATACTATTATATATGCTTTGATTAATAGTGCTTAATGCGAGTTCAACACGGGGCAGTGGAGCTTGGAGCACTGGGCTAAGCACGGAGCGGTTTGCAGGTTTCCGCGCTGCAGGGAAGGTTTCCATCACCGAGGGCGATTAACTGGTGTCAGGAAGGCGCGAGGGGCTGTTCCCCGAGCTGCGTGGCAGTGTGCGCTGTCCTGAGTGGCCGCCAGCCCCAGCGCCGCCGGTCCTGCCGCGCCGGCAGCTGCTCCGGGAGGCTCCTGCTCTGGGTTCAGCCTTCTGGGGGAGGGAGGCTCCATCTGGAGCTCGTTGGGTCTGGAGGGCAGCAGCTGTCTCCAGCACTGTTCTGAATCCATGGGGAAAAGCAGATGAGCCGCTTGGCTGGGTCTTGGTGCCTCCTTTCCTCCCAGTGCTCAAGGTTCTTCTATTATATCCTGTGCTTCTCCTGGTAATTCTCTAACTTGCCTCCGTTAATGTCTTGGCAGTGCTGGAAGAGGTTGACACGACATGATGGGGAGCTCTTGCTGTCCCTGTTGTTCCGTGGGCACCCACGGACGTGTTCTGGAAAATAACTTTTAATTAAAGATAAAGCACTCCAGAAGAACGATGAAACAGGGCATTATGTAATCAATGCTAGCAATCTTTTTAAAGAACTAAATTGTACAAGGTTTGAGTGACAAGATTTCTTCTTACTGCACAAGTCTCCATTTTATAATTTGGTCTCCAGATGGCTGTGATTACTCTCAATCTGGAATAAGTATATTAATGAAGATTTTTTAAAATTGCATGTGATATGAATTCCCTTTGTAGTTGGAGCTATCAATTTTTCTTAGTTTTATTCAAAGATAAATTCATTAGAGACCGTAGACCCTTCCTACCAAACAGAATTGATGTCACCTTCTTAGTTTGTCAGCTGTATGATTTTGAAAACCAGGGTAATGTATTTTCTTCCATCAGATAGACAGGTGAGAGATTTGCTGATATTGATTAAAGCATCTCCTCTGTCATGGGAGAATTATACAGCCTATGAGAAGATGGCCTTGAGGTGTTACATAGAAATGGTTACAGCAAAAGAGAAAAAAACCATAAATGCTGATGTGCTAAGGCCTACACTGGGCCAATGTGGACCTTCCACCAACATCATCCCGAGGAAGAGGAGTGGGGGCTTGTTTCAGTAGGAGAGGAGAAAAAAAAGAACGATGGAAGTGACTGAGAATTGCTCTTGCGTTGAACGAAGTAGCCCATTTCTTGCTTTTTTTTTCAGCTGAGTCACGCTTGATCTTGGTGCCTCCCAGCTCAGTTATCTTCTGGGGAAGAAAGGAGGTGAGGGAGGAAAAGAGAAAGAACATTTTGTCTTTCCTGCCAAGCTGTAATCGCTGCCTCCTGTGTGTATGTGCTCCACAGAGCCCTTCTGGGCAGCCTGCTCTGCTGCGTGGCAGTTTCTGTGGAGCAGTGCAGGTAACGTCCCCGTCCTCGGTGCAGCCTGCGTGCACACACTCTGCATCCAGCACAGGCAAAACCTTCCCGGGGAAGGAGGTCTGGGTGCAACGCAGCACCTTGCTTCTAGGGGAAATCAGCGGAGACTTTTTGTGTTTTGTCGTCTCGGGTGCAAAGAAGGAGAATAAGTCACGTTAATCACAAATCTTTTCCATAAGCGACGATGATGGAGGATCTAAATGGCCCCTTTGACAGTTAAAACCTTTCCTCAGTTAGAGTTTTCTCTTGAAATAAATCCTTTCTGATTAGACTGGAATATCAGTACCCCCTTTAGTGCTTTTGAGGCAGGTAGTTCCAGAGTTCGGGGTTGGTTTTTATCGTGTCGGGGCTGCATTGCAGCAGCTGGCTCTGTCTCAGCCCTACGTTTGCCGTTCATGCTCTGATCGTTGTACTCATTCAGAACCTTATTGGGCTAGGGACAGTCTATGAAGAGAGCAGCGCTTATTGCAGGACCAAGCAGGGATGGGACCGGGCTGCAAGTTCTAAACTGGCTGGGCTCTTGTGGAGTTACCTTGTGCCCGTAAGGATTCATAAAACAATCGAACTTCACTCAACACGTGTTTGCTTGGCCTGCTCCCAGGATTGGCAGTTCAGAACACAAGATTGAAGTTGTGCAGGGCTGCCGTGCTGCTCAGGGGCCGACAGCCCTGGTCCCTGGGCACGGAGGCACACGCGGTGGCAGCGACCCTGCCCAAAACGCGGCAGCTCACGGGATGTGTGGGCCAAACTGCAGCGCTCCAGAGTGGAACAAATTAATTAGTCTGAGTGGAGCCTTTGGCTGTTGCAACTCCAGGGAGAAAATTTGCAGGAAACAGGCTGCGTCTTTCAAAACCGCCTTCCTTGTTCAGCCCACGGGGACTGGGGCTTTTCGTGCCGCCGCCTTCTGCCTCTTCCTTGGAGACTTTGCCCCCAGGCCCCAGGAGCCTCCTACTCCTTTCTCAGGTGGAGAAGGAGCCACCCAAGCTCGAGGAGAGGCCGGGCGGGAGGAGATGCTCTCCCGGCCTCGGGAACCCCTCCGGAAAGGGAGGACAGAAGCGGCCCAGCGAGGGCTCCGGCTGCCTCCGCGCGTCCCGGAGGCGGAGGCCACGAGGCTGCGTGCAGGGAGGCCCAGCAGGGCCTCGCGGCCGTTTTCGGGAGCGCAGCTCCACGGCTTTGCGGAGCGCCATTCCCAGGAGCTCCTCCCGTTTAATGCCACGTTGTCAGAGGGGTTTTGGTCGTGCGTGTGTGATTTTTTTTTATTATTTTTTAATTTTCTGACTCTTTTGAGAAAAGGAATGCATGAAGGAAAGATGAAGGATGTGAGCAAGTAACACCATTGAGATTAAAGGGACCAAATTTTACCAGCAATCACAGCAAATATCTAACTTGCTTAAGTGAAGCCAATTACTGTATTATTGCCTCCTTTTGCACTATGCACAGTAGGGATGTCACTGGATAATGGTTTGCATGTAGAGTTAATCACTTTGATGCATTTCTGACTGATCCCAGCAAATTATGTTTTGGTTCCACTATATTAAACACAAGAGCAGGGGATTATCATTAATAAATCTAAGGCACAGCATGCATAAATCTTGAATAAATCAAATATCAATTACATAGGCAGTATCTGCTGACATCTGCTTTCATCAAATAATATATTTGAAATAGATTTTATTCCACTTTGTTGGAGTCAAAGGAATGTTAGACTAGTGAGCAAAGACCTTTACTCTGAAGACTTGGGTTATGTAGGCGTACCATTGCTTGCCAAGCAACATAAAGCAGCCTTTTCTTTTACTGCCTTTCACTTTTATATATAAATAGCACATTGGTTTCACAGGGTAGTTCACATGACAAAGAGGGGATGTGTGTCTTTTGGGAAAAGCTCTTCTGTGTGTGTATGCGTGTGTACCTTTTGCTCCATTTGTTTTTTAATAATGTCTCGAGGCTGCTCCTGATGAGGCTGCTGTAGATTAGCAGCCTCCCCGCGCCGCGTGGGGTGAGTTCGCCCGGGGATTTCCTGCTCACTGGGACAGGAGGGAGGAAAGTTGGTCAATGTCTGGTGTGCCGGGGATGGCAGGAAGCGGGATTAGGCGCGGGCACGGCCGGGAACGCGCGGGCGGTGCAGGCCTGCGGGCAGGGTGATGGTCGCCTCCGAGCACGGCCGGGCCATGCCGGGGCTCCGGAGGGTGCCCCTTTCCAAGGGGACGTGTGGTGGTGAACAAAGTCACCTACCTTCCGCTCGGGCAGCTGTCGAGTGTGTTAATTCTCAGGAACCTTGCGTTTTCCAAAATTACATCATACCAGTGTAATTTATACCAAGCCATAAGAATTTACACCAAGCTATAAGAAAGGTTATAATTTTCCTCCTTGTTTTTGGAACCATCTGTCAGCCTCTAAATAAGTGGTTTCAACAACAGCAATGGCAGCTTTCTATTTACCTAAAGGAAAAAGCTAGCATCTTATGAGTTAATATATTTAAATGCAGCTTGCTCACTCTTGTGCCTGGTCTTGAAAGGAACGGGGAGCCATTGGTCCAATTTGCAACAGATGCATTTCAGTGAAAAATCTTCATACTTATTCCTGAACTAGCACCACTGAGTCCGTGGACTTCACAGCGTAGCACACGGCGTGTGTAAAGTGGAGCAGGGTATGTGTGAAGAATTTATAGGAATACCGTTTCCCTTGGGAAATGTTTTGAAAATATCTGACACTTGATATAATCTACTGCATTCCAAATGCAAAAAAAAGGGGGAGAGAAAAAGAAGAAAAAAAGCAGCTCTTCAGAAGCGTTTTCCTGAGCCCCAGGGATGTCCTCTGGCAGAGATGGTCCAGCTGTATGCAGAGGGAGGGACTCCGCTGCAACTAGGAAAAATAAATGCAATAAAACAAAATAAGAAAATCACACGAGTGTTCCCTGTGTTTTGGTGGCTGGAATATTTGAGGTCTTAGGCAGGCAGAACTCAGGCTCATGTTCTAGTCTGATTTCTTTCTTAGAGGAGAGTAAGTTAAACCGCAGAGCTTTAGTCCTGCCCTGGCTCCCGCTCCCGTGCGGGGTGTCCTGCCTGCGCCCCCGCGGCCGAGCGAGTCCCGGCACCCCGAGAAAATTATAACGTGGTGCTGCAAGAGGGGAGCGCTGCCGTCTGCCTCCCCGGGTTTCCTTTTCTGCTCGTTTAATTGGTATCAAGCAATTAGTCGAAGTGGCTGGCAACAATAGCACAAGTGTTTGCAGTCATTTCCTCACACTGGAAAATGAGCTTACTGAATTAAGCCAGACTGCTTAATTAATATCATCTCGGGGCAGTCTACAGAAATCTCCCCACCGCGCAGGCCTCCGAGGATGCGGCGTGCACGCGCATACGCCAAGCTCTGGGCTTCGAACCAAGCTGGCACGAGGTGCTGTTGAAGCAGCACGGTCTGTGCGGGGTAGACAGTGTGCAAGACGCCGCTCCTGCACGAGCGAACGTGGCAGCCTTCCCAGAGCCGATATGCTATATATATGTGTGCATATATATGTGCACGCACATATATAACCTGCCTTTTAGTTAATGAGCTAATGTTTGTAAAATGCTTTGAGGATTAAGTACTATGGAAGTGCTAATTATTGCTATTATTATTAGCTCTCATTATGTCTTGGTAGACAGGGTCAAGGAAGAAGACGCTGAAGAAAGATGGATCTGCAAATGAAAAAGCTGGGCAGGCCGCTGGCTCTCGCTGGGAAAAAAAAGGTTTGGATTAGGCATAACACCCCGAAACCTTGGGAGAGAGGCTGCCCATAACCAGAACAAACCAAATCACATTTATTTACGTATTGGGACTTTTAAGTTTCTTAGGAACGGGGTGAGGAAGGGCAAACATTTAAAGCACTAGCCACTAGCCACAGTAGCGTGTTAAATACCAAGCTCTGCTTTCCTTTTTAACATTATTTGCTTTCCCTTCTGCCGCAGGGAGTTTCTGGGAGGAAACTCCCCTTTAGTTTGCGTGCCTTTAGAAAGGGCTCGCAGTAAATGGGATAAATGATGGTCAGAGGGGTTCGCTGAGAGGGCCCGGAGCTGCTATTGCAGACAGAAGCTGCAGAGACCCCTCCGAGATGAGCCAGGCCCTTGCAGACGCTGCTTCTTGCTCAGCACATCGCCACGTTTGGCCGCTTTACCTTAAAACTGCTTCTGGGCTGAAAGGACACGGGAGAGGCGCTGTGGAACTCACGGTGCACGGCGAATCCCACGGGCAATCCCTGCATTACATGCTATTACGGAGTTAGTTACTATTATATAGTTTAATTATATTACTTACTACATAACTAATAATATGCTATTATTATGTGATAATAATATGTAATTATATTATTGTATATAGGTATATGTGGGAGTTAGGAGATACCTTGGGTGGCTGAATGAAAGCCAATCTGGTTAAAGCTCAGCTACTCAACTGAAGTCAATGAAGCCAGTAAAGTGTAAAGTAAACCTTTTCATTTTATAAACACTTCGGGATTTGCTTCCTGAACTTCTTATCCCGGATGCTACACTGTGGTGAGTTATCAGAACAGTGCCTCATCCAAGGAAAATTGCCTGTATCAGAAGGGAGGCAGTGGGGAGGCCGTTCCGGAGCGCGGTGGCCAGCCCATGGAGCGGCTTCGTTAGACGGCCCCGTAATGAGACTGTGTGAGGAGCTACAGGAGCGAGGCCTGGGTGGCTGGAGGAGCTGGAGATGCCCAACCCAACGGAGCTCTGGATGGCGGGGAGCGAGTTCCCAGGAACGGCTCTTGGTGCCGCTGGGAGCGCAGGGCGCGCTCGGAAACGGCCGGGCAGCGAGATCAAAGCATCGGGGAGGAAGCGTTTCCCCTGCTTCCCCGGCAGGCATGCGGGACCGTTACAGCGTGAACCGCCTCGTCACGGGGTGCTGCAGGAGCCAGCGCTGTCAATGGGATCCGGACAGGATGAGACGCGTTGCGGAGGAGCGCTGTGCTGGGAGCTGCAGCACGGGATGGCCCAGGTGCAACCTGCGGCTCAGGAAGGCCCCTGGGCTGCTGGAATCTCGGGGTTATACCCCAGGAGGGATCACTCCACAACTGCCATGCTGCTTCCATTCCCTTCCGAAGCATCCACCCCCGGCCAAGGGGGAGATGGGGTCCTGGCTTAGATTGGTGTTCGTGACTCCAAATGGATCTTCTCCTATTTTTTATGTTCTTAATTCTGTGCAGCGCATTGACACGTGACCTCATTTTTCTCTGCAAAATCCCTGGCACGGCGAGGTTCGGGTTCCAGCCTGCTCGGTCCTCTCAGGAGAGGCCACGTGGAGCCGGCAGTTCCACCTGGAGCGTGGGGTGTTCCACGTGGGCTTCTGCCAGTGCCCAGGAGCCTGGGTGCAACCAGGTGAAGTGGAAGGGATGGAAGCTGGAAGGGATGGAAGCTGGAAGTTCTGCTTTTGAACAGTCTCCACCATGAGTATTTTTCCATCCAGCCTTCCGCCCCCTTGGCATCCCCTCTCCTAGGCATTGGAGAGATATTGCTAGGGGAGCTTCATGCACCAGGAGAAAGCTGGGTACAAAAGGCAGAGGTGTGGGGAGAAGCGCCCTGCCTGTGCCGGTGCGAGGGTTCGCATGAGGGCTGCCCTGTTCCAGCCCCTGCCTTGGCATGGCTGTGCGAAACGTGGCCAAGTCAGGGTTTCTGTGGAAATTTTATGTTTGCCTTTTCTGCTTCTTGTGTGGTTAAATGTGCAACCACAACATAGCATTCGATAATTGGGCTTTTTTTTATGTAATAGTTGCTGTGTGGATAAAACCTAATGTTTTGCTGCTTTCTGGAGGTGGGAGGCTCCTGTGTTGGTTGTAGTCCCTTGAAATGTGACCTGGACGAGTTTCACAAGGAGAGTTTGTGTTCTACGTCAGCAGCAGCCGAGGTGAAGGCTTAACCTCAACAAATATATTTGCCTTTTATTGGTGACCCCCAAAAGAAAATGAACACCGAAACGAAGTGTTTACGTGGCCTGTGAAGCCTCTTAGCTTCTGCGGGGTTCGTTATTGAGCCGTGAAGCACACGTCTTAGGCTGTCGCCTATATGCTATATGCACGAGTTACTTCTTGTAGCACAGAGGAAAATCATACTAGCCAGGGTGGGGAGGTGGGTCTTGTTATCTCTTTACATAGTTTTGGGTGCTGTTTCCTGTCTTGTTCTTAGAAATGTTGTTTCCGCCCTGGCTCTTGCAGCGGGAAGGGCAGGAACAAGGACGCTGCCCGCCAGGCAACCGGCTTCCTTGGAGAGGGATCCCGCAGAGCCCCCGTGATCTGGGTACGTGGTGCCCTTTTTTGAAACAATTCTGTGGTTTTGAAAGCAAATGGCAGCTCTAATGTATTGGATTGGGCACTAAATTTCTATTAATTCATAAAAACTAAAATAGAATCCATTAGGAGTAGTTTGGGGCTGGTGTGAAAGGAGATGTAAATTATCTACTATCAGGCTTGAAACGCCAAAGCTAATCATGTTTGGCACCAGGCCAGCTACCATTAAAGTAATTATTTTTAATCATCAGCACTTGGTGACATGAATACTCATATTTGTTGATTTACTGTGGAAAGCACTTTATATTGTAAATAAAAAGCTGAGAAAATATACATTTTGTTTTAACAATAATAATTATTCAGCTAAAAAGACATTTGCTTTTCTAAAGCCAAAAGAGTCCTCCCATCAGTCAATATAAACCTACTCTAATGCCTTTCATACCAAATGGGAAGCCCACAGACTGCAGAGGGTCTGGATCATATCCCTGTGGGAATGCCACATTTCTGAATGTTTCAGATTGCTGGCGGTGGGTTCTCCTGAGCAATTGACTTTCTCCAAGGGGGTTTTAAGTTGCAATAAATTCAAGTAAAGGGGTCCTACATGCAACCTTTATTTAAACACTGTAAAATATTGTAAATGAGCTACATGACGTGGGTTGGAAAGCCCAGTTTTAGCTTGTTTTCATTCGTTCTTAACGAGACGCAGACTCCTGATTGCCTCTGAGAGATCTGTAATTGGGATGTGAGGGCCTTGCCTTTTGGGTACATTGGAAATAATCACTTTTCTTCCACGAGACTAAAACTATGTATGGTGGTATAGTTTGTCTAGATGCTCTGAAATTTGGAAGTATATACTGAGGTATGAATATAGACTGAAGAGAATTGAAGAGATTGGAGATACAGGAGAAGGCAGTGTTGATGATTAAATAGAAACACATGTGTTTGCCCATCATCCTTACTCGCATGCACCTGATTTTGCAATTTTGTCAGGGCATTTCTCAAGAGCAGCCCTTGTTCTGCAGGTTTAGGATTCTGGGGGTCTCGCGTGTGTTTCAAAAAACTGTGGCCAAAAGATTGATGTCATAATTTAAGTTGTTGTTCTAGTTGGTTGAGAAAATACAGCTTAATCGATGATTCTGCTGAAGACTCAAGTGTAAATGGATAATTGGAGCAGCGCTGAATCAAAATCTTGTCTATTCTTATCTGTTTTAATTCTTCTTTGTTGGTAAAGCCATGAAAAGTGAAGACATAGTATTTCCAGATAGTGACGCAGTGATTCATGAAAGAACAACTCAGGTAAGTCTGTGCTTTCTAGATTAGTAGTAATTGATACGAAAAAGTAAGGTTTCAAGTCAAATACTTCTTTAGAGGATGGTGTTTTGCCAGCTTTCATATCAATTTAACTGGTTTCTTATCAGAAAAACAAATAAAAGAAATAGAAGTTCTGAATCTTTTTCCTTTTTTTTTTTTTGAGGGCGTCTTGGGGGAGGGAAATGCTCTTTTTGAAGCTCTCTGAGTTTGTAAAAATTAGGTTCCTTTTCGAAATGGAAAAATCCATCAGTTTGGGTTTTTTTCTCCACAAAAATGGACTTGTAAAGGGGACTCTGGGATGTTCCTTTAAAAAAAATGTAAATGTAAAATGCAACCTTGGCTTTTGGTGGGGTTGGTTTTACATTTTACATAATAATGCAGCAGTATGAGAGCTTAAGAAAATGATCTTAAAATGGAAAATTGCAGCTGTTCCACTCCAAATTGTTTGACTATTTTGAATTGTTTCCCCTGTTCCTTTCTTCTACACCCACGTTTCAGCAAAAATGGCATGAATTCATGAAGGATTGTGATTGCGACTGGCCTGCAGTCTGACAATTCTCTGGAAATTTTTTTCCAGGTGTCTCCCATTAATTTCCTAGCCATTTATACAGCTTTACCAGACCTTCCTGCATTAAGTTTTTGCATTTTTCTCTGCTGATGTTTTAGGGGGAAGGATCTGCTTGCCCCTCGGCGTGCCCTGCTGTTGCCTGTTCCTTGAACAAGACCCGGTATCGGTTGGTTTAGGACGCTGTGGGCTACCTTAGACGTTAGCTAGATGGTGCTAAAGAATTTTCACTCGTGGCTGCTGCGGCTGGAGCGCCTGGTCGTGCTCCTGCCGTCCCACCTTGGGCAGGACGAGCGGTGCTGCCGCCGCGTCCCAAGCAGGCGTCGGGCACCGCGCTGCCCGGGAAGAGCCGGAATTTCCTCCTGCCCTTTGGAAGCGTCTCCTGCAGCAGCGTGGGGGGTTGAGAAAGCAATGATGCCCTCGAGAAGGGAGTGATTTATAAAGCAAGCAGCGCAGAACGCCACCCCTTGAGCTCGCGGTGACTGCTCGGGGAGCGCAGGTTTCCTCGCTTTTTGAGGGCTGCTGTTTCGGATTAAGGGAGTCCTGGCTCTGATAAATACTAACAAACTGTAACGAATGATCAAAGCTGCATTTACAACCCAACGAGCTTGAAATGATTGATCTGGGTGACCTAATAATGATAACCAGCGAGACGAGGCACGCGGGACTCCCCTCCAGGTCCCGGGGAAAGGAGCAGGTATTAGCGGTGACTCCACCGCTTAGGTCACCGGGTTGTTCCCTTGCTATCCACGGAGGACCAACGCGAGACCCACACTTGGCTTGAGAGCAGCCTGCAGCTGCTCCGGGCTGGCCGTTCGCCCCTCTTTGATGGGAATCCGTGTTTCTGTACAACTGCAAAGGTTGGCCCACGCATCGTGGGAGCCAGCGGATCGCAGGAGCTATAACAGATGGTCTCTTGGTGCACATAAGAGAGGTTCTTTCAGACTGGGGAGCATACACACCTGGCCCTGATGTGGTTGCTTGCCCTCAGTTCACAGCAGCCAAGTTTGGGCAGATACTGGGAGGAATCTCCACTGCGGCTGCCCTGTTGACTGCTCCTCTTTCCTTTTTTCTTCTCCAGAAGGCAGGGCAAGGAGGACAAACTCCTCCACCCCGCAGGCAGGGGAGCATCAGCATTTTAAAAACTCCGCACCGAAACATCAGCGGGATGCCAGTCAACCATAGTCCCTAGAAAGTCAAGGGAGTTCTCCTTATTTTCCAAGTCTGGGACTCTTGCCTCACTATGGCACTCTGAGAAAGCACTCGCAATGTCTACATTCAGAAGGTTATTTTTCTCTGCTTCCCAAAAAATCAATAAAGAGATGGTCAATCTTTCCAGCAGGCAATTAGGGCATCTACACACGATTCTAAATAGCCCTGTTGAAGAGGCTCTCTCCCCCATTGCCTCTCCATGGACCTCGGAGAAAGAGACCTTCCCAAGTGAAGCAAAATACTTAAAATCTGGCTGGTGGCGTAGCTTCTTGCGTCCCCACTTTCAGCACTACATCTAGGCTCTTCCTTGAGTAGCCCCACAGAGCTGCTCCATCTGCTTGGCCATCCTAAAAAATAATCATTAGTAGAGCTGGCAAGTATATGGGCAGGCACGAGCACTTTCCTTAAGACTCCTGAACTACCCAGAGTCCGGAGCGGTGTTACTGTGTACGACAGTTGACCTCAGACCGAGTTCCCTGAGCGTTGAGTTCAATTAGCTTTAATACTTTCAACATTTAAATAGTTAACAGTAAGCGAAGTTCTTCAGAAGCGGAGGGGGACGACTGCATGTGTGTCTGCTGAAGCTGTCAGGCAACGATGGAGAGGGGGAAAAAAGTCCCTAATTGATTCCAGACGTTGCAGTTTGGATGGGGCTGCACCAGAGCAGGGAGGCTGCAGCAGCCCGGCCGTCTCTCCAGGACCTTGATGCCAGTGGAGAGACTTTGCCCACGAGCGCCGGAGCCGCCGGGACCTCCCGCTCGCCGCGATGGCGGGGAGCAGAGCTTGGAAAAGCTGCAGCCCGGGGCAGAGCGCAGCTCTCATCGCAACCGTGGGCTCGGCCTGGCTTCCCGGCCTCCTCGTTCCCTCCACCAGCAACATCTGAGGTAAATCTTGAGCTGTTGAGGGCCAGAGTTCATTAATTTGTCCAGATACAACAGTAGCAAGTGCCATCGTCTCATGGATGCACAGATAAATTCCTTTGAATTTGTCCTGAGCCAAAAGTATCACCCCAGTGCGTCTCTTCCCGCTGAACTCTCCTTTCACATTGTTCTCTGGACTTTGTTCATCTTGGCTTTGGCAGAAAATGAGATTCACGTATTTTTTTTGCTGCAGTTGGAAAACAAAAGCAGAAGGAGCTGGGAGAGACGGCAGCGGAGAGCGCGGAGGAAACTTTGCTGGCTGTAAACAGCGTGAGCAGCCAGTGCCAGAACCGAGGGAGGAGTAATAAGGCCATATATCCTGTGATGACAAGTGGGAGAGCTTCTACTGGAACTACCAGGACTCGGCTTGAGCAAACCCTGCCGCCAGCCCGGGCCTGGCTGTGACAGACCGGCCTTGCCGGTGACTCTTCAGGAAAGCCGCTTTTCCAGAGGAGCACAGGGAAAGCCAAGGCGGGAAGGAGATCACCGCTTGCAGGAGTCCATGAAACCAAGGAGCTGCTCTCCAGGCCTCCGCCGAGGTCACTTGTCAGCCCGCAGCGAGTGCAGGTGTCTGACGGCGCCCGCGCAGCCCTGCCCTGCGCCGGGGCCTTCCTCTGCCTTTTAGATGGGGTTTTATCTCGCTGTAGAGTGGAAACCACTTAAATATTTTATTACAGAAAATGTAAGCTCAGCGTGTAAATTTAGCAGGAGCTGTGCTATATTTATCTCTCTGCACATATGCATACATTTGCAGACACCAGGTTTTTATTTTATCTAAACTGATTTAATGCTAAATGCCGTGATTATAGCAGAATTGTTAACAGTGTACATGAGCATGGTTGCATATCTGGACTTGTACGAGCCTACCGTAAGGCAGTATTGTGGTTTCTTTTGGTTGGAAAGATCAGAGAAAGTAATAAAAGGAGCCCAGAGAAATGGATGACCCTAACAGGAGGGAGATCCACAGGAATGTCTTGAGTGCATTCACTGCTGCATGTTCACATGCGGTGGAGAAATGGTCTTTGAAAACCTCCTCTCATCGCCTATGCAGCAATTGTAGGTACTCTTGGGCAAAGTACCTAAGTACCAAGTACTAAGTACTTGGGCAAAGTCCTAAGTGCCAAAGTACCTTGGGCAAAGGCCTCTGAAAGGCTTGCTTAGGTTATCCAAAAGCTCTGTCTTTCTGATGGATTTAAGAACTTAGGTCACTGCCAGCAGTCCCTGCAGGGAAGACAGTGCCAAGACAGCGCAGGAGCATCTGTGCAACCCCCTGGTTTCTCACGGAAAAGCTTTGTGGAAACTCACAGCATTGCAACGGGGAAAGTCCTACTTTGACATCCTCACTGAGCGTTCCGGTGCTTGGATTTAGCTGCAGTTTTGTGTTCACCCGAGTTAGAGTTAGGAAAGACTGAAAATATTTAATATAGCACATAACAGATATTTGTAATATTAGTAACACAAGTCAGTCAGGGGCCATAGGTTTATTACGCCAAGAAGGGAGAGAGCCCTGTGTTTCTGACAAAAAATGCTTAGCCCGTACACCAGGCTTACTCCAGCAGCTGAAGTGCTCCAGATTGTAGCTCCCTTTGCCAAAGTCGCCCTTCTCTAATCTTGCAAGCTTATTTCTCATCCATTCATACAAAATTTGACTTTATTTTTTTTCCTGGACAAAAAATGTCAGACAGCTTTATAGGATTTCCAGTTACAAATGGGACAAGTTTCAGCATGTAGTTGTGTTGTGGTAAAAGAAGACCTGAGGGAGCTGTTCCTGAAGGTGCCACCCAGGGTCAAGGATGAGATCACATCTGAGAAGGCAGCACTAGTATCAAATACCTTTTGTAAAACAATGACATAAAGGGCCTTAGAAAGCTGGACAGGATTCAGGCAAACCCACTGGCTCTTAGTGATGTCAATTGCGTGCCTATAATGTCTCAGTCTTCCTCCTTTTTTAGGAGTAATTGTCCCTTAATAATAGCAACAAGTGCCTTAGGTCACTTGGGGTGCACTCGAGGCTGAGTGTAATATGTCACATTCTTCAAATAGTCAATTAGACTGAAGAGTGAGAAACGTGAGTTTTTGTGAGGAAAACCCTGCACATGAGTTCCCTGGCACGAGGCCATTGGGTATGACAGTAATGATGAGTACCAAACATGACACGAGGAGCTCCATCAAGGGTACTGCTAGGCTGGTGTAACGACCGCCTTTTCTCTGACTTGGGCATAATCAGGAATAGGGAGGGCTGCAGTTTTCATAAAGATGTCCTGAACATTCATTAATGACATGAGAAAACTCCCTGCTGCCTTGTAGGGTGCTGTATGCATCACGGCTTGTGCTTACAGAAGTTCGTCCTTTCAAAGGCTTCACGAAATAGAAGATTTCAACTGTTTGGGCTTTGACTTAGTACCTAGGATAAGAATGAATGACAGCAATGGGACAAATCTAGAGACGAGATAAATTACCCTTAGCAGGTGTAAGAACCTGAAGGCCGTTGCAATCACAGAGCCTTCAACAGCCTCGCGGGTGCCAGGCCCACCTTGTCCTGCGGCGCTCACACCTGCAACCGCCGCGTGTGGGGCTCCTTGGGGAGGTTCTCCTGGGAGCACCGGAGCAGGGAGACACCCTGGGAAGGAGCCGTGCCGGAGGGCCCGGGCATTGGCACGGTGCTCCCGGCAGGCCCGGCTTTTCCCTCCTCTCCATGCTGGAGGGCCCGGGCAGAGGCCCGGTGCTCCCGGCGGGCCCGGCCCTTCCCTCCTGTCCCTGTGCGAGGGCCCGGTGCTCCTGGCAGGCCCAGCCTTTCCCTCCTGTCCGAGTGTGAGGGCCCGGGCATTGGCACGGTACTCCCGGCCTTTCCCTCCTCTCCGTGCTGGAGGGCCCGGGCAGAGGCACGGTGCTCCCGGCACTCCCGGCCTTTCCCTCCTCTCCGTGTACGTCTCGTGCCCGGCTGGAGGCCGTGTCCTGCTGCTGGCACTGCCTTTAGCTGACCCCGGGGCCTGTTTGTTTGCTGAGCCGGGATCAGGAGAGCTGCAGTCTAACAAGTCCACCACTTCTTCTAACTTAGCGACAGGGGTAAATTAACAGATGGTGTCATTATCAAAAGCTGTTCAAGTGTTGAAGCAACATAAATCCCACAAATAGGGAAAAAAAAAAGTGATTTTTTTTCCAATAGCTGTTGAATAATAACCATGCTTTGCACTTACATACTGCTTTTTAATCCACAGCTTTTGAAGTGCTTCCAGAGCATAGCTGCAGCTCAGCGCGGATCCGGGGAGACGCGAGCGTGGCATTACTTGCTCTGTGGAAGCTCAAGGTGCGGCACGGAGCGTTAAGGGCTTTCGTTCGAGATCTGCCTTCTGCTCCTGCCTCTGCTTCAGCTGCATGGTCTTGGGTGAGTGGTTTTATTTCTCCATATAGGAGTTTCTCATTTTCTAAAATAGCGATAATAATGTTTTGTTTCCCTTGTGATTTGCTCTCAACAGATGAGGAGTGCTGTGTTATAAGGTGTGTATGTTATGGTTGTCATTACCGTTGCTTGTCCTCCCAGGTAAATGCTGAGGTTCTGAGTGTTAAATATGAAATACCTGGAATCGAGCTTTTTGGAGGGGCAAGAACCCTAAGTCTTTCTAAATGCTTGATGTTTTAAGAGTCCCAGGCTGGGAACTGCAAAGCCCTGGTGGATCTGTGTCTCCTTGTTGTCGCTGTTGCTAGTCTCCAGGCCCTGTGCATCCCAGCTTTATTCGTGTTGTATCTTCACACCAAGGCCCCTTCAGTATTCTCTATGTTCACTCAGCCATAAATGAGTGGTCCTGCAGTTGTATTTAGCAATTTACTGAGGAAGTGAAAAGAGATACGGATTAGAGCTCACATCCTTGCACGATTCTCCCCCAGGCCGTCCTGGTGAGTGTTGTGTCATGTCTACAAGAAGCAGATTGAGTCAAAACTGGTTCTCTTGGTGAAATTAGGTGGTCAGGCTCTGTGTGACAATGGGAACAGGTTTTATGAATAAAATCCGGCTGTGTTTGCTACATATCAGAGTGTAAGGTTTATGATTTCAATAAGCCAGGGCCGCGCTCCAAACCTTACCAGCGCCCTTCAGGCACCGGCACCTGGTGAGCGACCCTTATTTATTTATTTATTCCCTTGGTGCTGGCCGGATGAAAAGAAGAAAGCGAAGCCTCCTCGAGGCCTGTGGAGCTTTGGCACCATTTCAGGCTTTAGAAACGGGGGTTTTGGCTGCGAGTTTACCACGAAGGGGCAGAGCGGCCCGAAAGCCAACGCGACGCAACCGCGGGCTTGGCAGGGCCGGGCCCGGCCAGATGCCTCTGCTGTTCCTCCAGCTTTCTATGGATGCGAGGCCCTCTGCTCCCTTTCTTTTTGTAGTTGGAATTACTTTCAAAGGAGAACACTGTGTTTTGGGTTGTCTAGCCAAAGTTTAGCTGTCCTTTTGCGTCTTTGCCAAACTTCCTGTTTTCAGCAAAAACAATTTATTATCTTGCTGGTTCTTTAGACCTGAAAGGATTTGCAAGCACAAATAAACTTCTGGGGTTTTTCATGGCTTTTTCAAAGAATAAACTCGCTTGCTTCCTCTCAATTATGCGGTCTATACCGGCAAAGAAAAGCATTTAACCTTTGGACCGCCAGCAAAGATCCGAAAACAGTTTAATTGTGTAAAACTTCTGCACTCTGAACTCTTAAAGGACAGATAATTATTTTTTCATATGCTGGAAATATTTTTTTCAGGTGGTTTAGCCGTTTCATCCATCTGCCACATGTACTTTAAGGGAGTTTGGAGTGAACAAAAACTTGAAAGCCTCTAAAGGGGCAATTTTAAAGACTTTTTAAATTAATTGACTGAAAGCAGTGGAGTCTGCTACGTGCTCGGGAACAGTGTGTTCCTAGATGCTTCCTATGGGCAATCCCTGGCCACGTTGTCACCGAATGCAGAGCTGTGACAAGCCCTCTAAGGAAGGTACAGGTGGTGGAGGTGCACGTTGGCTTCATGCAGGGTGAGGGACACGAGGCTGCAAAGGGATTGTGTTCTCGCCACCCAGTTTCTTCTCAAAATGGAACATATCTAAGTTATCCCCCATGTGCACCTCCAAAAGAGGAAGGACAAAGGAAAACCTGTTGTGTGTGGCTGTTGTAAGGGAGCCCAGCAAAGGCAGGGTTGTGGGATGGCCTTGCAGGGCTGCAGGAGCAGCGCGGCAGCGCGTGGCAGGTTCTCCGCGTGACATCAAGAATTGCTGTGCGTTACCTGCAACCGTTAGGGAGATGTTGAAGTCCTGGTTTTTTGCGCGGTACTTCAAAGGATTTGCAGTTCTTTGAAGGTGACTTAACATGGATTAAATGATTCTGAAGGGGGGAAATTCTAAAGCCTTACCAAAAAAAAAAGTTTAAAGGGTATGTTTAATGTTACTGTTGGAAATGCACTATAAATCCCTAACATTTATGTGCATCAACATCTTAGGGATGGTATTTATCATAGCAAGGGGGGAAAGAACAACTCACCAAGGGAAGGAGCTAAAGTGCTGTATGTTCTTCCTGGTGTCATAGAAAATAAATTTTAAGCAGAAACTTCCAGCTACACTTTTTTTTTCCCCTCCCTACTCTGGTAATGAAAGTAAAAATGTGGCAGCTGTGGACATGGTGCTGTTATTAAGTTTGCTTTTATTAGCCTATCAATTAATAACTGTACAAAATTCTGAAAAGTGTCAGGAAGAGAAATGGTGACATCCCAGTCGGAAAGGCATTTCACTTGAGTCAAATTTAGCTTCTTGCTAGTTTAAAAATACAAGCCAGGAGTTTTGTCAAGGACTCTGTATTTATCCTCTTAAAGCAGAGGTATTTAAAGGGATATTGGAAATAAGTTTTGATAGCCCTCGCTTCAATGGATTCAACTATATTCAGTATCCTCGGCGCTCAGCTTAATTTGCTAAATCATGCTGCTTCGGAAATTTATTGCAAAATTATTGTTCTCTAGGGAAATAATTACCATTCCTCTTACTACTGTGTGCGTATTTGTCAGCAGAGGAATTCAACTGGAGAAGTTTAAGGGAGCTCTTTTTTTCAGCAGCGGGATCAATAGGGAAGCATCCCTTTTTCGGATATTGATTCCCGGATAACAGGAGCGTGCCGTGGTGACAAAGAAGGCCGTTTTGGCAAAGTTTCCTTAGAGGTGACGTTAGACGGACGGGAGCCGGGGCTGGTGCATCCCGGCTCCCTGTTGGCTTCCGTGCGAGGCAGCCGGGTGACCTGGGCTCGGGGAGCTTTGCCCAGCGGTGAGGAAGAGGAGGAGCAGGGTTTGGGATGTGCACAGGTGACTGTCTGTGTTCGGCTCCTTCTTTCTCAAAGTTAGCCCGTGTTCCCAGTGAAGCTGGGAATGGCTGTAAAAGCTTCTACATCTGTTCCTTCCTCAGGCTCTGCGGGCAGCTTGTTGGTCTTTGCTTATATCCCATCTGGGCGGGAGAGAGGGGAGGAATGCTGCATTTATTTATATTTATTCAATGTGTCTGGAGCCTATCCTGGACCCCAAGCACCTCACAAATTCTAAAACAAGCCCTTAACAAATGCTGGATGCACCGGTTCCATGTTTCCGCTCCTCCCTTTTCCAGGGACCAACTGGTTTCCAGCTAAAAGCCTGTCCCCTGTCACCCCGCTCCCCGCTGCTCCCACGGGAATGGGAGAGCTTCTCGGGACCACGGCACCTTTAGCAGAGCTTGTTTCCAGGTGCCTGGGCCTCTCCTGAAGTTCCATCCTTCAGGTGGCAAGTCCTCCACGCCAGGTATCTTCTCCAGATGGCAAAAATGCAGCCAGAACAGGCCTGGGGCTGGAGCAGGCTGGGGAGGCTGGGCCTGCCCTTTAAGAATGAGTGGTCCATCCTTCAAAAATAAAACAAATTGGAGTAAAAATAAGAATAAAGAAGTGGTCCAGGACTCCCAGACATGCAAAGAGACTCGGATTACATGTTAATGGCCAAGACTTGCGTCGTTCTCTTCCTTTGTAAATTATCTTCTCGTTTTAAAATGCATTAGCCGAAGGCCTAAATTATTTGATACTCTGTAAATGTATTCAAACTACCGCAGCATTTAGCAATGGTCAAATATTTAGCTGTATATTACACACTGCCACATATATTGTGCAAAAATGTCACCAGATAGAATAGTTAGGTGGAAAATATTATAAAAAATGTAGAAAATTGTTGTCATCTACTGACAAAAATGACCTTAATTTATTTGGGCCACATATATACATTTATATCTTTGCTCTGGCTCTTTCCTCTACATTTTGAATAAATAACTTTGTTTTATTATTTATTTCCCTCATCTGCAAAGCCCTGGGATGAGATGGACCTTTGAATGCAAAAGAAGCTAAGTGGAAATTACTGGGTGTCTTTCACTTTCTTAAGGAGAAAAATGAAATAAAATTTGAATAAGTGCAAATATTCCTTGAGAATGTTGAAATGCCCCACAACGTCTCATAATTGTGTTAATTTTTGCTAGTTTCTTCGTGGGATTTTTTCCCCCATTTATTTATTTATTTTTTTCCCGTTGGTTTCTGTAGTCATCACTTGGCTCCATAAAGATGTGCTGTTGTCTAGGGATGCAATCCAGCAAACCTCAGAGTTATTTTTGCAACTGCTGCGGTGCTCACATGGGAGATGAGCAGACTGCTCCGCTCAGACAGCAGGTATTAAAATGTAAGAAACCAGTGAATCTTCCTGAGTGGGAGAGAGCCTCGCAGCATTAATAGTAACATAATGGTTTTATTTTCCTGTGGTAATTTCTGTGATCTGATCATTTCTCAGCCCACCAGATTCAACTGTCTTAGTAATATGCGCTAAGATGTTCTGTGCCAAATATTAATATCGGCATTATTACAGTGTCAGCACTTCTCCAGTGTTAGCAGATATATTGTTTTCATTATATAAATCTAGTCCCTGCACTGCTTCTGCCTTCCAGTTTAATTAATCCACTGTCACACCAACATAGGCAAAAAAAAATCTGTAGCTATTTATAGAATGGCGTCATCTTTTAATACATAAATAAATGTGATTTGGGATATTACAAACTGCTACAAACTGAAAGGAAAAATTTAAAGGAAAAAAAGTAATAATTTAGCTCACCGTTAGGGTTTATGGTGTGCCATGGGCGTTTTTGCCCTGCAGAGGAACGTTGGCTGTCGCTACGTAGCGGGTTTGCTCTGGTCGTGGGTTTTCCGCTCGGGCTTGCCGTGCACCTGGTCGCTCGGACGAGCTTTCCGCAGGCCGCAGGGAGCGTTTTTCCCTGCTCCCGGCGCTGGGAACATCCCGCGGCTCCGCATGTTCCCGGAGGGCGCCCCGCGCCGCAGCCGCTCGGGTTGACGCCGTGCCGCGGCCGCAGCTCGTATCGGAACAGGGCCCGATGGCCTCAAGAGACAGGTTACACACGATGAGATTAGAAACTCGTGTTTGTGCCAGGAATGAAGGTTCCCTGGGGGCATCGCTGCGGCTGCTGCTGCGGCCTGGAGCTGCTCCCAGCTTGCGCTGGAGGGGACGGCAGGCCCCGTCTCTCCCCCTCTTCGCTCCCTAAATCCCCACGGAATTGCAGGCTTGGGCAATGGTCCTGTTTGTCCCTTGGCCCCTGTTCTTCCCGAGGAATGGCTAACGGCCCCCGCTGAGCTCTGCTCTCAGGGCAGGCCTCCTCCGTGCGCGGTTCTGGCTAACCCAAACCCAAACCTGGGGCGTTTTTGGCCGCGGTGATTCTGCCCGAGTGCATTGCTTGGTGTTCATCGACGCTGAAAGTCGTCCGTCACTTTATCACAGAATCAGTCAATGCAGCAAGTCCTTTGTGTCTCTTCACGGCTAGCTGTAGACTGGCTGCTGATATAATATTATTCAGGTAGTGAAACTATTTATTCCCTTTCCCAGGCCGTTACTGAATATATTGAACAACAGCCATTACTGGGAATGTCTTTGAGACTGTTCATTGCTGTTCTGTTTCCTGTCTTTTACTCAGTTGTTAAAACTTCTTGTTGCATGACAGCCCAGCTTGGGTAAAAAGCTGCTGTTCAGGGACCTTGCTGGGAACTTCCAGAAAATCCAGGTACACGGGATTGACGGCATCACTCCCATCCCCTCGCTGACTCCCGCAGAGAGCTCTGATAGATTAGTGAGGCACAACATATATAAAAGTTACGATGGTTCTTTTTTTGATTAATGTATTTACCCTTATGTAGAATATTTCTTTTTCAATGTTGTAAGCTCTGTGACTTCCCTGCAGATATTACTTACTGCGTTGTGTTTCCTGCAGACCTTTTCCTAGGCTTGATGCTGTATTTGCCATATGCAGCGTCCTCAGCACCAGGTGGGTATAAATGATGCAGTTATCGTACCAGAAACTGGTAGTTTAATAATCTGATATTTGAGTTCCTTTAGTGTTCTTCAGGGAAACACAAAGGAGAACTAATGTGGTCGCTTGGCTACTGTGCCTTTAAGAATCGAGAAATTTGGGGAAAACTCAGTGGTTTGGTGCAGATGATAAAGTGTTGGACTTCGTTCATCCTATAACCTCGCTCTACAGCAGCTAAGGGGTCTTTTAAAACAAAATTAATTTTTGTTCAGTATACTAGTGTATTGCAAAAATCTTGCAAATATGGATTTTAAACAAATGATTGCATGTTTACATATGCAAAATAAAAAAAAATCAATTACATTCTTACAACAAATATATGTTAGTAATCCTATTGCAGAAAGTGCTATGGCACACACTCGTCATTTTTCCATGTTTAATACCCCAGCTGTTTTACTATTCCACATTTTTCTCCAAAATACTGAGGGCGGGTAAGGCATGTTTCTACATAAAAGCCATTGAAGAGATTTAACTCAAGAGTGTTCAGGAGCAAGAAACTGCCATCGAGTGTCTTCAGCCAGTAGATTTCAATTTGTATTTAATTCTTGCATAACTTAAACATTAGCCAGGAGAATTTTAAAGCATTTTTTCTTTTAATTTGGCTTAAAAAAAGTAAAAAAGACTCCTCCTGGACTGAGATCTTGTATCTCAAGTTTCAGACCGAAGTAAACTTTTACAGCCGAGTTGTAAAATAGCAGTTTATGAGACAAACTCTGCCAAAACTTTAACTATAACTGTGCCAATGTGCCATTATAATAATCCAACAATAATCATGGTCCATTATATTAAATCACTCGCACAGACAAAGGCTGCTAACCTTTCCAAGTGGGAAAAAATGTTCCTTTCAAATCGGGGATAAATTCCAACTGAGAAGACCAAATGCTCCAGCCTTTAAGTAGTGAATACATTTACTTCTCCCCAGGGCTCAAATAACCCAACATTTGGTAAATGTTTAACAAGGAGGAATTCTCCCTCCCATTTGCCCTTTTCTCATATACACTAGATTAACAAATTTAGTTTAACAAGATGATCTGTGTTACCCCCTGGTATCCCTCAATTAGATCCTTCCTCCTGTTCCTGGATACCCTCCTCTTCCATTTGCCTGATAAGAGGGCCCGAGGTGGCAGAATTTGTGCCTTCCCCGGCCCTGCCTCTTGCACGGCAGAGTCTCCCACGTGCAAAAAAGTGGCTTTTGCTTGAGCCCTCCTGCTCCTGCCCTGTTCTGTTTGGTTTTATTTTTTCCAAGGGGCTCTCCTTGCTGCAGCAGCGCTTTGCAGCGGTTAAGCAACCCCAGCCCATGGGCGCTCCAAGGCTCTGCAGGCAGGCACAGATCCAGCTCAGGGAGCTCGTGTTTGGTCCTGGGTAAATGAACATCGCCAGGGACGGCAGGAGGACGTGCCCACCCTGGCTCCCGGTTTTCCAGCCGGGTTTCCCTGCATCCAGGCGTCCTGCTGCTGGAGTAATCCAGGGAGCTGGCAGTAAAGCGGCGTGCTTAGGCTTGCAGCAGCAAGATGTGGGCTTTTGGGACACTTCCCTGGTTTTTGCTTCCGTTTGCGGAGGCGGTGAGCCGGTGCTGCAGCATTGCAACAGGGGAGCCCGGCCCCTGCGCCTTGGCCGCGGAGCTGCACGCGTCAGGATCTCGGGAATTGCGTCCAGGATCTCGGGAATTGGGTCCGGGACGACTGCCCGCAGCGGCAGCGCTGCCTGTCCCGGGAGAGACGGGCCTGGCGCGTCCCCTGCCCGCTGCCGCCTTCCCAGGAGGGAAAAAAAGGAGCGTTTGTAAATGCCTGGGAAAAATAACTCCTGCAAGAGACATGTGCATTCATTTAAGGAATTGCAAAAACACAAAATGATGTTTTGCGTGCTTGGCAGCTCATTTTCACTTTGGGGGCTAATACAGCGAAATGAAGTCAGATCCCCTTGCTGCCCGTGCCTCCAGGTCCAGGCGTCGCGGGGTCCCGGAGCTCCTCTCTCTGGAAAGCCGCGTTGGCAGCGCTGGGAAGGGCTCGAGCTCCTCGGGCTGCCTCTCCGCTGCGGGGCTCACCGGGATGCGCCTTCACCTGCTCCCAGGGCCGGGCCTTCCTGGGATAACGGGGAGGCTGCTGCTCCTGCTCTGCCTGCGGGAGCCGCGTGTGGCCGGAGAAAGGGGCTGTGGGATCCCTGTGGGCACGTGCAGAGCTTTCCCCTGTCCGCGCCTGCAAAATGGAAGTTTTGTGGTGTCATTTGAAAACTGTCTTTTCCTTGCTGTGCAACTGGATGCCAGAGAATTTGATGCAAGCTTTTGCTTTGCAATGGAGGCTGTAAAAACATCAAAAAATTCCTTTTTTGGTTGCAAGAGAGCTGAGTATCTAGCCTGATGGGTGAGCCTGTTCCATCGTAGCCTGTTTTTTATTGAATCTGCTTTTAGGTACAGGTTCAAAAATAACTTCCTCTAAGTACTTCCAAAGGGTCAGCAAAAGGCTGTCCATTCAACAAAACATTTTTGGGATGGGGAAGATTTAGAAACAAGTTCTGTTCTGCATTTCTCAATGAAAGTGTATTCAAAACTGACTACTTTTCTCTTGCTATACTGTGAAAGTCCCGTAAGAGTAGGTTGTTTTTCCTATTTTGATGCCTGATTTCAGTACAAAAGTCATATTTTAGGCAGGGTTTGCTGCTAGCAGCACGTTGCCCCAGCACTGTGTAGACTGCGTGAGATGCTCCGTGGTCATGGGGATGTGGGAGGCTGCCTGGAAGCCTGGGAATGGGGGAGTGGAACGAGGTCCGTCCAGTGTGCGGATCCGAACACTTCTATGCAGCCCTATTTTTGGCTCCTCTTGCAGAAATGAAACTGTCTGATTAAGTAACACATAGGGAACAGACTGCAGTCCAAGTCTGAATCATCGAGCAATTCATATTAAAAAAGAAATATCAGTGCTGCTGACTCCATTTCTGCGTTAGTTTGCCCCCAGAGGGACGCTCGGGAAGCTAGTTGGAATGACGTGTGAATTGCAGTGTGTGAGCGGTGTAGACACGCTGGTGCTGAACGAAAGCTGCCTGAATCTTCCTTGGCTTTGAAAGTGGATTTACTCTACCTTAAGTCTCAGTAAGTATTTCCTCAGTGACGTCTAATTAACTAATTAGCTGATTTAACTAATCCTGCCTTGCAATTAATTTGGATTACTTTCCCGGTTGTCTCCAGAGAGGCAGAAGTGCTTGTTTCTTGTGGTAACGCTAGGAAGCTTTGGGAAGACGCTACTTTCGGAGTTGGAATTCTGTAGCTGCCCTTCTTTTCATCCCATTTTGAGGCCTGTACACCAGACTGGGAAACAAAGACCTCTTGATTATATCTAATCTAGACTTGTCATCCCTTCAGTCAGTGCATTTACGGTCTGCAGTCACTGCCAGCGCCAAGACTTGCATTTCAGGTACATCTGACCTTTCGCCTGAGCTCTGATTTCAAGTCAAACCACAAGGTATAGGTAACGTCTCAAGTTTCTCTGCAAATTACCAGGCCTGTGTGCTGGGTGCACAGCTAAATTCTCCGACATCCTGGCAATCCCCGTGCAGCCCAAGTCAGAAGGTTGTATTTAATCAGTAAACTCGATGCAGTATCACCAGTGGAGAAGTTAGATCTCAGGCTGGAGTAGGAAAGGAAGAAGCACCTGCATGGAGTGGACGTGCTCTGGTCGTTCGACCTCCGATGAATTTTAGACTTTGAAGCTATCCCTGGACTACTAGTGTGTGTTTTGGTTTTTTTTTTTTTCCTTCTTTTCCAAAAAGGATAAATACAAGGAGTATCCTCTAAGTGGAGAAACAAAGAGAGGTTAAAGCAGCCGAGGCTCCCGTGAGCACGAGCCGGGCCGGATGAGCGTCTCCGTTCCGTCTCCGCGCGGAGGGCGGCGATGGGCAGCGTCCCACGGCGCTCTGCCCCGGCCAGCCCGCGCCGTCGCCTTCTCCCTGACGATCCGCACGGTGCAGCAGAGGGGACACTAGTGTATCACAGGCAATGCAAAGCTGGCAGGGATCGTCAATATATTTGGGGACAGGATTAGGAATTCAAAATGGCACATAGCAATTCAGGAACTGCTCCAAACAAAAAAATAACTTCCGTGGGCGCAGAGGACTAATCTTAGGAGTGATCGACTTCATGAACATGGATATGTAGCCACTAGGCAGGCAACGGCGCTGCAGAAAAGTGAACTGCTGCTCAGCGCTGCCAAGGTCGCAGCTGATTTTACTGATATTATTCAAAGAATGTGGATCCATTGGAGGTAACCCCGAGAATAATCAAAGATGTGAAAAGCATGGCTTATGAGGAGAATTGGGAGGAATTAACTTTCTTTCCTCCCTCTAAGAGACACTGTTTTCAATAGACATAGATATCTTCCAGTATATTAAAAATAATGAGTAATCTGTTTTCCAAATTTGTGCCCAGGGCCAGAAGTGCAGCAAGAAAAATCCGTATTAGATGCTAGGAAAAAGTCTCCAGAAATGACAGTAGCAAAGAAGGAGAATAGATTGCCTTGTGAGGCTGCAAAGTTTCCACTACCAGAGCTCCCTAGAAACAGGTTAGAAAATCATTTCTCAGGGAGGAATCAAATGAAATCCATCCCATCTTGGGGGTGGTTTTGGGTGAGACGTGTTAGGAAGCCTCTCGAGATCCTTTTCAGCCGTGATCCTCTCTGGGACGATCGGAGCGATATCCAGAGGCAGCCGTTGCCCAAGCAGACGCTCAAGCTGTTGTCTTAGTCATCGCGGGCGGTTGCTTTAGGTTTATTATTTTTAGGCTTTCTGTGAGTGGCCAGGTCAGTGCCGGGGCGCTGGGAAGGACTCGGTGTGCGCGTAGCCGCTCGAGGACTCCGCGGTTCCGACTGGAACGTGGAACATCTGGGCGAGAGGTAGAGCCGTGACGCAGGTCCTGCAGGAGCCCCGTGCCCTGCTGGCAGAGCAGCTGGCAGCCCTGCGGGGTGTCCCCAGGGTGCCCCACGTGGCTCCAGCTCTGGCACCTGAACCGGGCCCTCCGCCAGGAAATACAAACGCGCCTTGGATTCGATGCAGCCAAGTCCTTCAGCTGTCACGGGGAACCTGGGCCACGCTGCTCCGTTTGTTCTGAAAACTGGTATCACCCCAGGTTGAATCAAGCTCTTGAACAGATCGTGCTCTTCCCGCTGTAAGATTACGGTTGGGACAAATCGTGGTATCCTGGGATAATTACCTCTTCTCACCAGACCTGCTTTCCAAATGCATTGCTGCTCTCTCTGTGCATCTTCTGTCATCAATTGTGTTATAAAGTTACCAGGATTTCATATTAGAGCTTGGCAACATTTTCTCCCTGTCTCTTGTTTTTCTTGTGCAAATTCATGTTGAATTTAGTTTTGATATTCCTAGAACAAATATTCTGATTATTTGTGATGGATTGGTAAAGCGGCATTGCCTGCATTCACAGGTGGGAGACTTCCCTGCAACGGGTGGTTTAGGTGGCCATCTGCCTGGAAAATGTTTGATAAAACTGTGCTGAAAATGTGAGTTTTTCTGTCATATCACCTGAGTTCTAGATTGCCGCTGTTTGGTGGTTTTGCTTCTTTTAGTTTATGAAAAAAAAAACAAAAGTTGAATACAGCAGTCAAAAATATATGTTTTTAGTTAAACACACCTATTTCAAACCCTGTCGTTCCCCTATGGCTTCCATTCTGCAGGTGTTCCCTCCGAACTATTTTTTTCTACAGTGGGCAAACGGGCTGTAAGACCCCAAATTGGGTTTTTCCCTGTGGATATGAGGGGTTCAGTGTCGGCATTCATCCCACCCCGCGCGCCCAGGAAATGCAGCTCTGTGTTTCACTGGTTTGGGGCACCGCTCGCAGCAAGGTCCGTCCTGCTTCTGTTATTTGGGTGTGCGAAGTGCAGGTAGTTCAGAACGACAACAAATAAGTAGCGTTTATTTCAGGTGTGGGGAACTGAATCACACGGAGTTGAGAGGCTGCCCTAAAGCAACACAGGAAAACGGGGGCAGGCCGTGGGTTGAGATCCAAGCTCCGTGGGGCGCCAGCCCCATCCCTAATCCCGAGGCTGCTGCGGATTCCCGAGGCGGGAGGGCGGCTGCGTCCCGGGCTGTCGTGTCATCCCTACGAGGACAGCTCGGCTCCGTGCCGGCCCCGGCGGCTGCACCGACTTGTCCGGGTGCCGACGGGCCGGAGGCCGGGGCGGCTGCGCGGAGCAAACCCGTTCGGTGACATTCCCGGCGGGGGGACGCGCTCCGGAGACCTGCGGGAAGGCGGGAAGGAGAAGGCAGGGCGGGAGGGGAAGAAAGCGCCAGAAAGGCCCCGAGCGCCGCGTTTGGGTGGGGTTGGAGCAGGCGGGAAGGGAAGGGGAAGGGGAATGGGAACGGGAAGGGAAAGGGAAAGGGAAAGGGGAAGGGGAAGGGAAAGGGAAGGGGAAGGGAAAGGGAAAGGGAAGGGGAAGGGGAAGGCTCCCTCTTTTGTGAGGGCCGCGGGCTGCGGCCTGGTGCCGCCTGGCTGGAGGCATCTCCCAGGCACCATTTCACGGCCACCTCTTGTCCCCACTTGGGGACAACAGTGACTTTAGTCCAGCAGCCCTCAAATCGAGGGCAGCCCGTGGTCGCGTGTGTGCCTGCTCCCCTTGCGGAGCAGGAAGAGCCGAAAAAGCTGGTGAGTAATCGGTGCAAACTCAAGCCCTTGGTATGCGCCTTAATCCGGCACAGCACCCAACTTGCCTGGCTAATCTGCTTGGTGGTGGCGTGATGAGCTCTGCTGGGAAAGGTGTCTTGTAATAGGCTATGGGGTTTTTTTCTGTGTTAACAGCAAAAATGTCCATCACACTGCTTTTTTTTTTTTGTTGTTGTTCGTTTGTTTGTTTTCTTGAGGTTTGGGGTTCCTGAGGGACCATTTGCTGGTCAGTGTTCCAGGGTGCAGGTGTTTTGTACCCGCTTAGAACTGGAGCCTATCGTGATGTCTCAACTTCTCCGAATGCCCCAGAAGGAGGTGTCCAAAGACAGGAACTGTTCTCAGAACAGCCTGGATCCCGGTGTTCACTGTAACGAGATACAGCACAATGACTTCATTAAGCTGTTCCCCTTCCGTGCTCTTTATCCTCCATGAAAACAGAGGAAGAAATGAAGTTACTTAGTCATTCACCTCTGTCAAGGGTTGGAAGTGATAATGTCCAGTAGCTCCTGCCTCTCCCAAAATCCAGTAAGCAGGCGAAGGAACTGGAATACTCAAACTGAAGCTGAAAAAAAATGATGAAAAACACCCTCTCTCATGGATAGTTTTGGTCCTCATTATAGATTAGTCGTCTTGTGAGATGATGTAGAAATGTTCCTTATTATCACAGCTTTATCGCCTACCTCTGTACATCTGTTCCAAAATTCATTTCAGAATGGCCAGACATTTCAATAATCCGGTGTGGCTTGGAATTTTTGTATTGTTCCTGGTGCATTAAAATCTGGATGGAAAGCTGGTACTTTTAAATTTACAATTGCACAGACCGTACAACATCTGGGTAGCTTTGCTCTATTGCTTTCCCTGTTCCTTTAAATTTAGACTGGAGTTATGATGTGCATGAAAGGCTAAAGACCTTGTGTGTGGCAGGTGTTATTTCAAGCTGACAAAAATTCGCAGTAATATGTTCGTTTTACTTTGATAAGGCCTTTTGCAAAATACATAAAGCTCTACTTGAAGTCTTGGCAAAACAGTTTTATTTTAAATTGGGCAAATGGAGGAGCTTCTGGAATGGGAGAAATTACCAATGAACTTAGATGTGTATGCGGGGGGCATTTGTATATATTTGTGTAAAAGCATATCCATGGAATTGCTCCCTGGAACGTTATCTATTTATTACTCCTCTAAATTAATACTTCATCTCGTCTCTGTTAATGCCCACCGATGTGCCTTTGGTTAGATCACTGATGAACAGGGGCTTGGGGAAGTTTGTTTTTTTGCTTTTCCTGAGGCTGCTGATGCTAGGAGAGCCGGATCCCAAGTCACCTGGATTCCCTGTGATCGCTGTGTGAGCTAATTACTCGTTCCTGAGAGGCAAGTTGTCGCATTCTGCCTTAACCTGGTGGGTGCAGAGGTCTCGCGCTGCTCTGCTGCCCGCTGGGCCTTGCAGATTTACCCAGCTGACAGAATAAGCTGCTTCTGCCCCAGCACATCCACCGCCTCCTGAACACAGGCTGCATTAAAAGCTCCCTGAAAAGTTCAGTGTTTGCATTTTGCTAAACTCCTCTATCCGTAAAAAGGAGAAAGGAGGCAAATGTAGCGTTCATCCATCCCGTGGGTGCTCCAGTTCAAATCTTTAGGGGGAAAAATACATTTCTGTCTCAAATACCACACCCCTAAAACCGCTTAATGAACCTATGGGGTTTTCGGTATTGTTGCTCATTTGTAGCAAGAGAAAGAAGGGATTTTGGAGAAAAAAGCCAGGCATGTGTGTCTGTAAATCCCAGCTAATGGTTCCTTCTTAATCTCCCTGCGTGCCTGCAAACTCTGCAGCACAGCAGTGTTCCTTTGCATTAAAATAATTTCTCCTTATAAAAATGATTTTTGTCCAAGTTAAAGACTTTTTTAAGACCAACGCAAGTCAAAGACAAGAAGAGTTTTTCTCAGTTTCGTTGCTGAAGTTACTCGTAGAGTGTTTTGGTGCGTTCCCTGAAGTTACTCGTAGAGTGTTTTGGTGTGTTTCTATAGTTAGTCTGCCCCACAAGCACCAATTGATGAGTGCAGCCGCTGTGAGTTCCTAACTTACAGCTCTGCGAAGAAAGTGATTTTACTTTGAATTCTAATCTCATCCACAAGGGCTTTAGCCCTTATATAATTAAAATACCTCAATCCTCCTCAAATTAGAAAAGCAAATTGTTACATATCATAAGTAGGTGCTTTTCCATCTAATGACAGTCACTCAGATGATTTATGACATACATTATTTTATATCAAAGTACAATGAAATAGGCATTACCAAAGGTAATCTCAGTAATGTCTGAAAAGGGATCTCAAACCTCAGTGCAACAATGAATGCAGTATTTAAAATGCAAAACCCAAAGACATTATTATGGTTTTGATTTCTTATGCCACAGCTTCTCCTGATCTGTTATATTAGGAGAGCAGTACAAAGGGTGTTTTGGATGTATTTTGCTAAGATAACAGACGGGGAAAAATGAAATATAAAGTCAGATTTTATGCAGAAATTGTTATCAAAGGGATGATAACGTAAAACTACATAATCACGGGGAAAAGCAATTGATGATGTGCAAACCGAAATATATGGAGCTCATGGAATATGCTCATTTCCAGCTCCTTAGCCCTTGCATTATTAAAATGCATAATAAAATAAAATGCTAGGATAATGTATAAACAAATCAGGCTAAAGCAGCTTCTTGGGTATGGTAATTCCCACATCTCCGTGTGCGCAATGAAGTCGCCCGTTCTCTGCCCTGCGGCAGGACCCGTGTCCCCGTCCCCGGTGCTCTTGTAGGTGGCAGACCCTGGTGGGTGACACTGCGTCACAGCGAGGACAAATGGCCCCACGCAGGAGCAAATGGCCCCGCGCTGGCCCTGGGTGCCTTCGGGCTGCAGATTCGGAGGCGCCTTCGGAAAGGGGCGACTCGGGAGCATCCTTCCTGCAGGATCATTGGAGTTAAAACCAGTTTAGCTTTGTCTTTTATTTTTCTCCATTTGTTACCCTGTGAGCTGTTTGTGACCGAGGTTTTATGAGACAGGTGCCGGAGTGTGCCTGGGCTGAGAATACACCGGGAAGCATGATCCTCATGGAAAAACTCCTGGGAGTAAATGTGCCAGCTGGGAGAGCGAACGGGCAGGGCAGAGGAGGGAGGGATGGAGAGAAGAGCCATCAAAACAACTAAAGGCAGGAAAAGAGCACTTTCTGGGAAAGGATGGGGCTTCCCACCCTGCTTAGCTTGAAGGCGACGGGAGGCTCCAGCGCGGCCGTCCTTGGGCCCCGCTGCAGGGCCCTGTGTGCCACAGCTGGGGCCCCTTGGGCCGCTGTGCCTTGTCTAATTAAGAAAATGTGTTTTAAAGTATCCGCAAAGTTTGTGGGGTTTTTGTTTGTTTGTTTTGTTTTTAAATTAAGTAAATATGATATTGAGTAGCCCCAGCTGAGCCCAAAGGGTTTTTGGTTTGCTCTTTAGCATAGGAGGAAATACAGTATTTCATAGAGCAGCAACTGCAACGAGGGTGTTTTTTCTCTGTGATAGCCCCAAAGAGGTAAAAGCACCGCAAAGATTTTGTGTTCCCGGTCAGCTTTGGGATAGCGCGGGGATTACAGGCAGAGGAAGGATAGCTGGAAGTTGCAGCACAGTTTAAGCAGCCCCTGTCTTAGCAGGTTTGGGGAGGAGAAGGTTGATTTGCCCAACCGCAGGTGCCCAGATCCGATCCGGACTGTGCCAAGGCGCTTCCGGAGATGCAGTCGGCACGGGCGTTACTGGATGCTTTCTGCGTGCATTTTATGTATGTGTGTATGTTTATATGTACATATATTATATATATATACATATATATATATATATTTAACGGGGTTATGTGGTAATTTGGCCCCAGAAGATCTGAGGAAATTTGGTGCCTTTGCTGATGCAGGCGGCATCTGCTCCCACCGCGGGTGTCGCGCCGAGGGGGCTGCCTTGCTCAGGCGCCGCTTGCGAGTGATTTCGAGGAGAAATAATACGTGTCCTTGCTCCAACATGGTATAAAAATGTCTTTATGTGGAAAAAGTATATATTTTATTGAGGTGTGCTTCGTATTAGTGTCGCGTAAGACCTTGATTTCAATATAACAATATGAAAGTGCACATGTAATTTCTCTTCTGATCGCATTAATACCGAACCGCTGTACATGGTAGTAATGTTAAACTAATGTGACAGCATAATACAAGTATAAAGTGATGTAAAACCCATTAATATTATAGAGTTATTCATCTTATGCAAAGGATGCTAAAGAATAATTTGATTAAAATTCCCTGTCCTGTCCTCTGTTCCAGTGGAGCTACTTTGATCACAAGATAAGGCTGATGGGCCAGCTTAATATGAGCGGGTTCCCACAGAGCAGCTTCTTGTTGCTGCCGCGCGCACGTGGGAGCTGCAACCAGGAGGGAGCGCGGGGGTAACGGCCCCGCTCCGGCCTGCCCTCCTCCCTGGCCAGGTTTAAAGGGCACGGAAACTTCAGCAAATCAGCGGGAGCCGCGTGTGGCACCGCGGCACGCGTTTCCCCGCCGGATCCATCGCTGGAGACGGCCCTTGAGAACCGTGCAAAAAACGCCACGTTTCCGTTGGAGCGAATGAAACGCTGTGAGGTGAGCGGGAGCCGCGTGTGGCACCGCGGCGCGCGTTTCCCCGCCGGATCCGTCGCTGGAGACGGCCCTTGAGAACAGACCGTGCAAAAAACGCCACGTTTCCGTCGGAGCGAATGAAACGCTGTGAGGCGGTGGGTTTCAGGCATGGCCCTTCTTTCGTGGCTTTTGGTCGGGTATCTTGTTTGTCAGATTTTTATAAGAACATTATTGCTTTAAGAAAAAAATTTAAACCCTGAGAAATTACTCTCAGTCTAACGAGTTCTTTTCTACTGACTACAGACATCATTAGGGGATGGCTATAGCCCGAGGCTGTGCATGAACTTTTTCTTCTAACTGTACACTTTATGTATAATTTAGCTTTCTTGCCTAAATTATTCAAGCAAATAGTGAGTGAAAATAATGGAGTTCACTGAAACCTTCCAGAGTATTAAAATAAAACAGTTTTTTACGTTGATTTGAATTTTTAAGCTTTTTAATCATGGATTTCAAATGGAATACGCATGTCTTCAGCTCTTTTCTGCTTGTCCCCCTGTGCCTTTTTTTCAGTAAAAGAAAAGACGTTATTCACCTTCTCCCTGACTAAGGCCAGTAGCAGAGCATGTTTAAGTACTGTTTGGTTGCTTTAAGCTGAAAAATGCTAATAGGGAATTCCAGGCAGAAAATGTAAGCTCTAAGAACTGATACAAAGGCTGTATTTTTGCCTCTGATAACGTGTTTCTGGTTGGTGGTTTTTCAGGGCCGGGTCCCCAGCCAGGGTTGCTGGAGCTTGGTGAGCCCCTGCGGCCTCGTGCCGGGGGTGCAGCCATGTCAGAACCTGCTGCCTGGGCCCTTTGCACGATGCTGCTGCTGTCGTTACTGCCGTGATCAGCACCGCAGCGAAACCCCAACACGCTCACCAAGTGTTTGCTCCCATGACAGAACATCCTTTGGAAATGAGGGAGTCGGAACAACATTTGCAAGTAGATCTTAACCTCTGTGCGTCCCCCCCAGATGTCCTCTGGAAGTAGCCGTAATGATGAGCATGGATAAGCTGGAAAAAGAGCTCTGTGTGGGCACTGCTATGGATCAGGATAGGATTAATCCCTCCCAGGACCAGGGCGTAGCGTGGGTGCTGCCTGTGGCTTGCGGGCCGGCTTTTCCATCTACCCCACATCCATGAGGCCAGGTGACAACATGTGTAACTTTACCCATTTCACCCCCACATATATGCTAAGGTCTATAGCAGAAACCAGGTTGGATTTATTTAAAAAAAAAAAAAGGAAAAAAGTGTATAAGAAGTGGTTTTGGTGGGATTTCCATTATTTATGAGCTGACTAAGTAAGAAATACCACAGCAGCTGCTTTGCTCTTCCAAGCGTTGTCACAGTTCTTCACAAAAATCAAAGCAAGCCGACGGGGTTGCTGAACAAAAAGTTGATGTTCGATGACAGAGAAAAGTTGGACTCACTTTTTTCCGCGTCACCACCGTGCGCTGTGTGATAGGGCTGGAGAAGGGGCCCTCCGCTGGCCTCGCCGCTCCCGAGGGGCTGCTCCTCTCGTGTCCCGCTCTTTGAGATTTCGGACTCGGGAAGCCGGATCTGGGCGAGTTACTGGTTGGAGTTTGTGTGCGCCGTGGACGCGGCGCGGAGCCGCCCCGGCAGCGCTGGTGCCGTCGGAGCCCTCCGGAGCGCTCGGGCTGTCCGTGTCCCAGCGCTGCAGCTGCTCTGCGTTCACCCCTAGCACAGCACGGGTAGCAGCAGGCAAAGATCCCTGGAAACAAATAACCATGCAACCTGTTTTTCTTTAAGAATATCACTGAAAAGGCTCCCGATTCTTTCTTGCTAAACTTTTTTCTTTGGCGATTGTTTCCTTGAAGGCAGCAATTGTTTTCTGCTGAAAGCAGGATTAACATTTGGCTTAACATTTTGCCATTTTAATCATTTTAACCCAGACTGACATTCTGGCTTTATTGAAACGCTGCTGTCGTGCTCACAAGTTATTTTGTGTCTTGGTTAGGTTCATACCTTGCGTTTCTCAGCTGCTTGCAGTCACTCGTGCAAGGTAGATGCACCAGGAGCAGGTGCATAAATTAATTAAGCCAAAGAATACTTAAAATTTAATTCTGAACAATTCATCTCAAGCACAGTCTGTGGTTTTGCTGAAGGCCTCTCCAAAGAGAAGCAGGATGATTATTGCAATGGAGAGCGTTGACTATGTGGAGCTACCCGATGTGGAGGAGCCGACGCGTTCGCGTTTTGGTCTCGTAGCTCTGCAGCGTTTGGTATCGCTTGAGCAACTGGTATTTGCTTATCATCATTCGCAGCGCATCGGGCTTTTCCCCTCTAGTTAACACAAGGGATGATACGCAATCTCGATGCAGTAATTCTGAGGAAAGTACTTTTTTACCCATTTACATGTATTTGGTTGCTCTTGAGTCTTCTGTACTGAGAAGAGAGAAGAAAGGGAAAAAAAAAAAAAAAAAAAGAAAAGGCAAGTAAGAACTACAGGCCAGGAAGGGTAATGTTGAAATGAGAGCGTGTGGCCCTGAGCAGCTCGGTTAATTACCCGGGAAGGTCTACACTGTGAAATCCTTTGACAGTGCGACATCTTTTTCCCACTAAATTCATGTTCACCAGAGCCCAGCTTGACATCGCACAAGAAAATCCTCCTCCCCGGCGTGTTGGACATCCTGTACGTCCGCAGGATCAGCGCAGAAATGCTCCATTCCCCGTTTGTGCTGGTGGAGCCGACGTGCCTCTGCACAGGCGAGCGGGTTCCGTCGCGTTGCCCCTTACGCGCAGCGTTTTTCCTCTCCCATTGGCAGTTTTGGGTCTCCTCCTGCGTCAGAGCCAGGGCAGCCCCTCCATGGCCACGGGCAGGACCCAGGGCCGCTCGGGGCTCCTGGCCGTCCCGTTGCGCTCGCCCTCCTCGCCCCGGCCGCGTTCCGGCCGCGTTCCGCCTCCTCCGTCCCCCTTCCGCGCTTTGGCCGGGGGCTGCTCCTGCTAATGGGCCAGCTGGAGTTTCTCTGAATTCCCAAACAGAGTCAACCAAATTGCTTTTAAAAATTGGAGGCTGCTTTGCAACACTTCTGTCATTCTGCAAATACTCACAGATTTGGTTCCAAATTGGCTGGGGAAAAAAAAAAAAAAAAAAAAAAAAACGAGTCAGAGTCAAATCTGGATCTTTTTTTCATAAAATAGAGAATGAAAGGTTGGCTCTCCTGTCCAATCACCACAGCTTTTATGTATCTGAGACTAGGAAAGAATCCCCAAATAACTTGATGGCAACCCTGCCTACAGCTTGGCAGCTTAAGATGCTTTGCTAAGGTGTGGGAGACTTTGGGTTCAAATCCTGCCCTAGCAGAGTCATCACTTGGGTCGACTGTGTGGCCTGGCCCTAAGCGAGTGAGATAATTCCCAGGCTGTTTCATTTTGAGGGCTAAACCAGCATTACTTGCCTCTTTGGAGATGTCCCACATTGTATAAAAACAGAGGAAGAGACGGAGCAAAGGAGATGATTGATTTTAAGCATGGTGCTTAGGACTTGTGTGGGTGATAGGACACTCTCCAACCCAAGGAAATTCAGATATTTTGTGCAAGTTGGGATATAATGACAACAAAGATAGAAACCTCCTTAGCTGTAATGCAATTGCCACGTGCTCGGGTCTGGAACCACAAGAAATTTTTAGTCATTGAAACAAATATAAAGGTATTGTTAAAAGCTCTACCCATCCAGATCTACAAGAAATGGCAGAGAGAAAACAAAGTGGGAGAGAATTGGTGTTTTCTTTTATTTGGTTACGTATCGTGGTACTTGGACCTTGGATCAATGAAAGGTTAAGAAGCATCACTCGATGCTGAACTGCAGACTAAAAGAAGGGGAAAAATGAACCTTTCAGTTGCTAAAAGAAGGGGAAAAATGAACCTTTCCGTTTTTCTTTGCTTTTTCTTACAAGTGTCTGTAACAAAATGTTTTGTTTCAGGTCCGTTGGAACATTTCATTTTGAAGCTAAACAAATTTTCATTTGTTTCGTTTGGTTTTGCGTGAAACAAACACTTAAATCTAGTTTGGATTGACCTAAAGATCTTTTCCCTTTCCCTTCTCTCAAAATTTACATCTGCTACTACTGTTGAGTCTCTCATTCTGTTAACACTGTGCCCGTAAGTGCTCTTTTATCTTTGTACTTGGAGTTGTTTTTCCTTGCAAAGCGCTGTGTGACGGTCCTTTGGAAAGATGCAGTATCGAAGCATGCTTTGGTGTGAAGCATTTACTGCAGGAGTGCTGGCTCCGTTTCTATGGCTGTCCTCATGCTCTTCTGAAGGTGGCTGTGAGTACCCTGAAAATGTAAAAACTGGAATCGTTATGTTCAATTTAATATTGTAAAAAAAACCATTCGCTTGGGTGGTTTTCAGTTGCATCCTTAGTTTCAGTGTGCAGAACGCTGAGCAGTTGGAGCAACTTAGAAGGAAAGGAGATGGGGCAAAGAGCAAGAGTCTCCTGGTTTGGGCCAAGCGCTCAAAAATTAACATGGAAAAGCAGGTTCGTGACCTGAAATATTTTGTGTGCTGTTAAAAAGGGGGTTATCATACTCTTGTAATAGTAGTAGAGCAGCTGAACACGTCGCAGGACTAGTGGAGCAGAGTGCGGAGCAACGCGGGGTCGGTGGCCCTCTCTGAACACCCCGCACCTCTGTGCTTTGGGTTTGTCAACACGGACAGTATCGATAGCTCCCTCATGAGTCAGGAGAGAGGAAAAAGGAGAAAAAAGAACATGAAAACCCCAACCAAGCAAGGCCACAGGACATTCTCTGGGGTGCACAGGGCACTGCATGCTGCAAAACCAGCCGGGAAGCTCACAGCACTTGTGGTAAATGCCACAAGACCACGAATGATGTAGGGGCTTAGCAGAGCCTGGCCTGGCTGGGCGCACAAGCTGCAGGCTGCCCTCGCCTTGCTCTACATGTCCGGACAGAGCTTGGTCTTGCTGCACTGTTCAAGTGCTCCTTGAGCTCTGACCCCAGAAGAGCATCTCTGCATGGGACACTAGTGGACGCCCCGCCATGCTGATTTTCCCCTTCTCTTCATCCCTCTTCTATTTTGGCCTGTTTGTCCCTTTAAAGATGTATTTCAGAGTGCTAGCAGTCCTCAGTAGCCATCATTTTTTAAAGTGAAATATGCAACAGATGGTTACGCTGGTATGATGTGATATTTTTTCTCACTGGAGGAAAAAAAAAATTGGCCAACTTTGTAACTCTGTTTTACATTAACCAAAGAGGTGCGAAATGCTGCCAAATTTGAGAGCATTTTCCCATATTTCTGCCTTGGCTTTGCTCTGTCGCAAATGACGAGGCAAGGCGCAGAGAGTGCAGAGTCACGTCCGGACTCACGAGGACCTGACTGAAATGTGGCTTGGCCTGGAGTTGTCTCGGGTCGGTCGGGACGTTCCTCCTCCTTCCCCCTCGCCGCCGCTCGCTCCCCTCCCGCGTTGCTCTTGCTGCTGGACGACTCTTTGCAGGCGCTTTCAGAGCTCCCTGGTCCCGGCGCTGCTCTCCGGCCGTCCTAGCTCCCTCGCTGGCTGCCCGTGTCCCCAGCCGCCTGGTGCAGGTTGCCTGGTGCAGGTTGCCTCCATCCCCTGCCCGCAGGCCGTGGGCTCTGTGCTGCCTGCTCCTTCCACGACTCCCTCTGCCTTGCTGCAGACGCCGGTGCTCGTCCCGGGCCGAGGCGGAGCGGGTGGACGCTCGGAGACGCGGCCGGTCACGCTCCTGTCCCGCTTTGTTTCAGCCCGCTGGCCCGTGGCCGTGGCCCGAGGCGAGGGGGCTTTACGTGGCACATGCGGGGAATGGAAGTTCAGGATCTCGTTTTCCCTTGTGCAAAGAGCCCGCGTCCTGGCGCTCGGTGCAGAGCCCGTGAGTCGTGCCGCAGGCCGGGCCGTGCCGCCACCCCCTCGCTGTGTTCGCGTTGTGCTGCTGAGGACAGGGCTGCAGGACAGCGGGGAACCCCTCTGTTCAGCAGCACTTGTGTTTTCCCCCAGCTCTGCAATTCCGACAGGAGCAACGTGAGCGGTTTGTGCCCCCAAAGTGGCCGCGAGCAAATCGCCGTGGTGCGTTGTGCTTGCAGGCTGAGCTGGCTGCATCAGCTCCCAGATTATCAGTCAGGCAAAAGCCTAAAAACCCTTAAAACGCCCTTTCCACAGAGAGTCGTGTCAGCGAAGCCCTTTGCAAGTGAATGCAGGCTCACAGGCAGCACACGAGCAGCGCTGGCATGGCCAGGACAAAGCCCAAGAGGAGACATAGCAGGAGGGCGAATATTCTTGGAAATGCCTTTTCCGTAGTCATCCATTCCTAATAATCACTGTGCTCTTTATGAGAGTCATTCTAGGCCCTAACTCTTGAAATTGAACACGGAAGTCATTACGTGCGTAGATATCCTTAATTTGCCTTCGCGTAAATTAAAGCTGGATGCCAGTTTAACTTATGTGCTGTCTTTCCCTCCCTAAATGCTTTTATAGATTTTTTTTCTTTCCTTTTTTTTTTTTCTTTTTTTTTCCCCTTTTGAAGATCAGGAATAAGAGCATCTACCGAATATGATAAGAAAGTGCATGTCGCTGGTTTTGGCTGATTGCACTTTTTTGTGTATAATGAAGAGCTTGCTACTTGTGAGCAGGGAGAGGATTTAATGAATCACAAAAGTACATAATTTATTGTAGAATGTATTCCACACATATTTCAGAGCAAATTCCATGGAAAATGTATGTGAGCCGTATTTCTATGAATCAGACTCTCGGAATATTTCCTTAGAAACAGCTTGTTCTACATTTTTATAAAGGAGCTGCAGCATTTATAGAGCACCGTTGAATTAACATTTTGTGGTTAAAAATGCAGCCCGAGAAATTAAAATGATATTTGAAACATAAATCCTGCGTGCTAACAACTATCGTTATAAGAGCCAGCCAGAATCAACAGACAGAGCTTGTTTTCTACAGGGCCCTTTCTGGAGACCAGTTCTCAAAAAACATCTGTGCAAATGCAGAAGGGGGAAAAAAAAAAGAAAGAAAAAAAGCCCCAACAGGAATAGAAGCCATCAGCGGTTAGGTGTGTTATAAATACATTATTACTTCATTGTAATGGCATACAGGCCTTGGCTAGACGGCGCAGTGACCTCACTCGCTGTCAGGGCTCCGCCGGCGACGGGGCAGCGCGCGGCCCGGTGACACGAGGAGCTCGCTGGCCCTCGGCCCGCGATGGCCCCGTGCCGTGGCCTGGCAACGGGCCGGCAGGACGGCTCGGGGGGGCTGGCCTTGTCTGGGGGTCTTTCCTGGACTGTTTGAGGTTAGTCTGGTCCCAAGCTGGCTGTGCTGAAGGGCTCCCAGGGCTTTGGTCGCTCACTGAGGTGTTCTCAGTGACCTCCTTGGCTTGGGGGAGGCCTTT
>NW_010576795.1:56464-73916 GCF_000705375.1 Tinamus guttatus | reverse complement strand
CCGCGGCCCGCGATGGCCCCGTGCCGTGGCCTGGCAACGGGCCGGCAGGACGGCTCGGGGGGGCTGGCCTTGTCTGGGGGTCTTTCCTGGACTGTTTGAGGTTAGTCTGGTCCCAAGCTGGCTGTGCTGAAGGGCTCCCAGGGCTTTGGTCGCTCACTGAGGTGCTCTCAGTGACCTCCTTGGCTTGCGGAAGCCCTTTCCGAAGCCGTCCTTGCACTACAGGCCCGTGTTCTCGCTGCTAAAGGCTGGCTGGCGATCTTAGGCTGCAGGAAACTTCCTCCCAGATTGTGAGGCGTCAGTCCTCGTTCAGATCAACGTGTGCGTTGTCTCGGACGCTCCCAATCATCAGCTGGCCTTGCCTTTCCTCGGCGTCCTCACAGCCTGGTCCCCGTGCCTACTGCATCCTCTGTGTTGCTCCAAAGTGCTCTGTGGCAGCTGCTCTCCATGGCCCCTGGTGTCAATCCCAAGGCTCTAGGTTTTCAAAAGCCTCTAGGGGATCATGCAAGCAAAACACAATCCTCTTCCTCAAGACCTTTCCCCACTTAGCCCCCTAAATAGGGCTAAATCCAGAGTCTGTGCGGTGCCCTCCATTTGGGACACTGGGTCACCCAAATCCAGGCACTTTGCATCTCTGGAGCGACTCAGAGCCAACAAAATGTGTCCCACCAGCCTGGCTTCCCTTGGCCCTTTGGTGTGCTTGTTTCCTCCATGTTATTTTCCTCTGCATGAAGCTGAGCAAACTCACAAGAATAATCAGAATTAATAACACTCTTACTAAAATAATGAGAATAATGAGAAAATAAAAAGCAAGGATAACTTGAAGATGGCAGCAGTAAAACTTGCCAGAAATGAAATATCCTCTGGTCTTGGAGCGGGGTCTTCCCGAGCCCGTGTCAGCGCTGGCGCTGAGCCCTCCCGGGGCAGCTCCGAGCCACGGCCATCGCTCTGCTCCTCTTCGCTCTTGTGCCCTCACTCTGCAGGTGACGGTGGAGGGCAGGAAGACGAGGTCCAGCCAAGCCTCGGGTTGACACATGTCCAGCTCGTGAGGGTTCCCTGCTCTTTATATCACCTTGTATGAGCATTCGTTTGCCGGTTCGGAGACTGCAATAATATATCTTTATTCCAGAAATGGGTTTTTCGCAGCTCGGTAGAGCTATTACAGTTGAATATTTGCGGAAGGGGGGAGGAATCAAAGAGAATTTTCATGCTTTTATTGTCTTTTTTTATGTGTCCCCCTATTAAGTGTGTATCGCTAGCAATGCAGTCAATCTAATTTTGCTATCGGATAACAACATCATGGCCAAATAAAAAAAATAGCATTTTATATTAGCCGTTTTTGGAGAGGATTACACTGCCATAAACAGGCTCAGCAGGAGTTGCTAGCCCAGCTCGATGTGCAGCATGTTCCTGAAATGTCTGCTCCGGGTTGCTTTGCACGGGATGATGGCCCGAGCTTTGCGGATTTGGGAGAGCAGCTGCCAGCAAGGACACGCTCCCTGCCTCATCCGCGGCTTTTCCGTGTGCTCATCCCCAGCTCCACGCGGGAACCAGCAAGGCCGAAAGAACCGCTCGGACATGGCAGGTAACATCTGTGAGCAATTGCATCTGCACTGAAAACCCCCAGCCCTTGTTGCTGAAACATCTGCTGGTTTACAGGGAACTCGGCTAATTTTATTACTGCGCGCAATGCAGGCTTAAGAGGACAGTATGATGGAAAGGAGAAAGGAGAAAGGAAAGGAAAGGGGAAAGGAAAGGAAAGGAAAGGAAAGGGGAAAGGAAAGGAAAGGAAAGGAAAGGAAAGGAAAGGAAAGGAAAGGAAAGGAAAGGAAAGGAAAGGAAAGGAAAGGAAAGGAAAGGAAAGGAAAGGAAAGGAAAGGAAAGGAAAGGAAAGGAAAGGAAAGGAAAGGAAAGGAAAGGAAAGGAAAGGATGGGATTTAAAGGAAACAACAGATGAACACCTTTCTTTTATCTAGAATAGCTAGGGCTGTTAGTGTGGGAACAGGGGAGCGTGACTCTGTTTTCACGCCGTTGTGCCTCCCTGCTGCTCCGGGGAACTCCGGTGTCCCTTGGCTCTTCCTGCGGGAGGAAGGTCTCGTCCTCCCGCCCTGCTTGTGCGTGGACTCGTGCTCGGCACAGCTACAAGCTCCTGGGCCATCTGCAGACATCTGGCGCGCGCTGCCCGTCCATCTGTCCCTCCTAATCCTTCACTGGACGCACTGGATGCGGTTTTGAAGGCAGCCGGCGGAAGATCCGCATGCTCAGGATGGGGTCGAGTTTCCCAAGGGCTGATCCTCACCTCTCGTGCCTCCCGCTGGAGCCGGTGGCCAGAAGACCAGCAGAAGGACTTGCTGGAGAAGGGTTAAGCTAACGCAAAGCCCTCTTCAAACATCCCGCTTGAAGGCAGCCCGTCCCTGCTCCTGCTTAGGGTGCGATGGCTCCGATGTCTGCTGGAGTTTTGCCTTTCCCTCCGGTTAGAGCCTGAAAGCTGGGATTTTCTCCAAGGCGTTTCACACTTTCTTTTGAGGTTGGGGCCAAAGTTTAGATGTTTCAGTACCCAACGTACAGGCCCACAAACCCTTCCCTGGAACTGGCCTCTAGACCGCTAATTCAATAGGAGACATGGCCTAAGTAATCCATGTTAATGATGTGCCTATTTAAAACATGTTGCCTGATAGGAGATGTCTGGTATTTATTAACCTGTGTACCAGTTACAGTCCGAAGATTGGAAAGAGGCTACTTTTCAAGAACACAGGCTATAAAAGATGCACAGAGAAAATGTGTTAGTGTAATTTGCTTTGTGTCTGTTTCCAGAGGGGAAAAAAAAAAACCTGGAATGCTACTTGGCAAATCTCAGGCACCAGACATTAAAGAGTGGCTACTGTAAACAAGGTAAGAGAAACTATGTCATCCCACTTCATCGCCTCCATATGCAGAGCTTATTTACGTGTCCTAGGGGAAAGCATCCCTTGCTACTGGCTCTGGAGAGGCGAGGGGCCGGATCCGCGGGGAAGCAACGCGCAGCCTCCCTAGATGCAGCTCGGCGCCCGAGCATCCCCGACAAGGGGCCGAAGGAGCGTCGGGAAAGGGGAGCTGCTGCCGAGCCCTCTGCATCCGCGCTGAAACCTCCGTCTGCCTTTTCTGGGGAAAACAACGCGGCTCGGAGCGGCGGCCACGCACGAGGGCCCTGCAGCCATCGGCAGCAGGCCGTGCGGCCTCGCGGTAGCGGCTCAGAGCATTCCCTTTCCTTGGAATGCAGCTCCGCTGGCTTCGTCCAAGGGAAATGTTTTCCGCTCCTGGACGGAGCAGCAGCCGCGGGGCCTGTCCTGCGGGAGGACACGGGAAGGGGCTTTCTGGAAACAGGGAAGTCTGGGAGCGGCTCTGTGTTGTTCTGAGCAGGGTGTGTTGAAATCACAGGTCCTTGCCACATTGTCACCTGGCGAGGGCCACCAGGGTGCCGTGGACCGGGGAGCATTCACCTTCGCAGCAGCCGTTCGCTTTCTCTTTTGAAGTCACTTTTTGCATGTCTTCAACCATAACCACCCGTGATCTTTCCACTGCTCATCCCCTTGGCGTGGCAAAACTTAAGCTGTGCTGCAGGAAGGCTGGATGCTGCATTGATAAAATAGCAATGGAAAGAGCAGAAATAGCCTCCCCTCCTCCCTTTCTTACTCTCCGTGAGTAGGAGCGTATTTCATGAGCTCCCCATTGAGGTTAGATATGCTGGGCCTATTTGCATACTTGGAAGAGGTCCCCGTATAGAGGAGTAAGTAAGTAAGTAAGTACAGCGAATACCTCTGGCACTTCATATTTAAGTTCTAAATATAAATGCTGTCTAGAAGGAGTTTGTCTGTGAAACTATCCTAACTGCTCGCTTTCTCACTAACTCGGGTCCTTAATGGCATGTGATTTTCTATGCTAGGGAAGTTCTGATTACAATGTACACATAAATGTGCATGTTGTGCGCCCTTGCTAGTTGAAAGGCTGAATATTTCCTGCACGGAGGGGGCACGTCTGTTTCTCGAGCGCGCGAGGAGCGCTGCAAACCACGAGCACAAACAGCCCCGCGCTTGGCAGCCAAGGCCCGCGCTCCCCTGTTTCGGGTAAAGACGAGGGCTTTGGAGCGCTGCAGCAATTTGGCATGTTGGCCTGGCGCGCAGCAACGTGTGATTAAAACACAATTCCACAGCGCGGATCCATTTGAATACCAAGTGATTTTATAAAGCCTACGCTGTGTGTTTTGAATGCACATTTGCTGTTATGAATAACAGGAATTGTTTGGCTTGGCCTGCCTTTGTGCCGGTGCCAGCTGGCAAGGAGCGGAGCTGTGACACATGACACTACAGCTGTGTCCACATGTTTCTGCATTGCAGTATCCACTTATATAATTTACTTTTTTGATCCACAGTCGAACTATTCAAGTGATTATAATTTGCTTTTTTGATCCGCAGTCGAACAGTTTAAGTGAGCTCATCAAATTACCCGGCCAGCCACTTCTCTGAGAATACTTATTTTGCCATTTCCTCCCCGACTTCCCCCCAAAAAAGCACATGCATCGTTCATTACTCGTGGCAACGTGGCCGCTTCATTAAGTGCGCGAAGGTAAGAGATACCTCCTTAATTGAACTTGAGGTTTTTTTGTACTTAATACACGTAATTGCAGGACAATAGCACTACATTTAATCAAATGAGCCGTTGCAAGAGTAACTAACGTTGACCTTACTGTAACCGAAGGACCGGACCGTGCCTCTTCTATACGTATAGAAGAACGCTCTTTATATATGTCTTGTATATGTCAGTGAGATGCTCTTCTTTGCCACTGCGGCTGCGTTTGTGAGAGGGCAAGGGTGACTTGCCAACTCTGAGAATCTTAATAAGATTTTTTCAGCCCATAGAGGGATCTCCACTTATGTAATACTATATTTAAGATGGGCGAGTTTGGAAAGATCCAGCTAAAATTGGAGCTAACCCAAACTAAATGTAGACTTCTGAGTCTTTTTAAAAGAAAACACACTAGCTCCATTCCAGATATTGAAGTCCAAAGCAGGAAATAAAGAGAAAACGCGCAGCTACTTCAGCCTGCTGGAAAAGCAGAGGCTGTACGGCGCTATAATGCAGACTGCACTTTCTTGTAAGTCTGTTTTATTTTATTTACCTCTTCAGTGCGGTGGGACAGGAGAGGCCTTAGCTTTTAGCTGCGCGCTGAGGGAACGCTCCCCTCGCCGCACGGAGCTGGGCACGGGCTCATGCCGTGCAAGGGAGACCTAACGCAACACGCGGCACCCAAAGGAGGGGAGGCGCTGAGGTTGGAGGGCCCTTCCCTGGAAGCTCTTCCAGGTTAGATATTAGGAAGAAATTATACCTGGAAAGAGGAGTCAAGCGTTGGAACAGGCTGCCCAGGGAAGAGGTGGAGTCCCCAGCCCTGGCAGTGTTCAAGAAACGTGTAGATGAGGCACTTAGGAACGTGGTTTAGCAGGCAGGGTGGTGGTGGGCTTATGGTTGGAGTCAATGATCTCAAGGTCTTTTCCAACCATAACGATTCCGTGATTCCAGACGGGCAGGGGCTGCGGAGCTGGGAACAGCCCATGACCCGAGTGCTCACATATCGGGAAGGGAAAAGCTGACCTGGGTTTGAGGGAAAAGCTGCCCTGGGTTTGAACGCGGCTCGCGGAAAGCTGCGGTGAGAGCTGAGCCGCGCATGACAACTGAATATTACATTCTGTTAGCACTTCAAGTTATTGGGCAGCAAAGAGCTTTTTAAAAAAAAAACAAAGCAATTGAGGTTTAACAACAGAAAGGAGAAAGTAGGACTTTAAAAATCCCAGTGTTTTCTCAAGGCACTCAGTTAGTATTATGTTCTTGGTCAATAACATTGCCTTTATGATCGTATTGACAACGTGTGTAGAAATGGATGTGGCATGGCAAATTGCAGTTTAATGTCAAATGACAATAAAACAGTCAGAGATTATTCATCCGAAACAAAATATCACTTTAATTAAGCGTTCCACAGGACAGCTGTAACAAATATATTACGGACACACAGAGCACCGGGTTTGGGGTAGGGCTGGGGATGTACCAGGTACATCCAGGGCTGCCCCTCGCTCTGGGTCTCGCTCCTCCCGTTGTGCCCAGGTAGAGCAGTTTGTATAATGGGATCCAGGTGCCTGCGAAGCCCAGCAGGAGTCTTTGCGTTTTAATGGCCCGCGAATTACTGCGCATATTTAATTTGAGGCACAACTTGCAGTGACGGCTGTGAGCCTTGACCATGAAGCCACTCGTGGGCTTTGGTCTTGTTTAGACCATAGTGAACATGGCAGAACATAATGAACTCCGGGAAATGTGGAGCTGCAGGGATGGGGGAAGGTGCAATGTGAATTTTTCCAAGTGACTGGAAGACTTACCTGGGCTTTAAGGTGTTTCTTGCTTTATTTCCTTTTTCTTTCTTTCTTTCTTTCTTTCTTTCTTTCTTTCTTTCTTTCTTTCTTTCTTTCTTTCTTTCTTTCTTTCCTTCTTTCCTTCTTTCCTTCTTTCCTTCTTTCCTTCTTTCCTTCTTTCCTTCTTTCCTTCTTTCCTTCTTTCCTTCTTTCCTTCTTTCCTTCTTTCCTTCTTTCCTTCTTTCCTTCTTTCCTTCTTTCCTTCTTTCCTTCTTTCCTTCTTTCCTTCTTTCCTTCTTTCCTTCTTTCCTTCTTTCCTTCTTTCCTTCTTTCCTTCTTTCCTTCTTTCCTTCTTTCCTTCTTTCCTTCTTTCCTTCTTTCCTTCTTTCCTTCTTTCCTTCTTTCCTTCTTTCCTTCTTTCCTTCTTTCCTTCTTTCCTTCTTTCCTTCTTTCCTTCTTTCCTTCTTTCCTTCTGTGAAGATGATCACAACTTTTTAATCAAATTCATCTTGTATTCCTGCAGATTTAGCCTCCTCCTCTTTCAGTTTTCTTCCTATAGAGTGTCAGGCAAAAGAGACCATGACAACTACTGGAGAAGCTTGTTTTCAAATTATACAACCCTTGTATAAGGTTGAAAAGGAAGGGGAGAGGATTTAGTCACTGACGTTTAATGTCCTTGTCCACCTCCCACTACCAAGGTGCTGGCTCATGCTGGACCTGAATTTAAATGATTCCTATGGGATGATATCTAGATATCCCATAGGAAATGAGAGAGTTTAGTCAAATTTGGATTCAGCCCCCCACTCGCCTGGTGACCTCCTCTTGTTTTAGCTTTTTTTTTTTGTCTAAGATAAGTTGTGGTAAAATCGTAGCCTAATGCTATGAAACAAGACATGACGGCTCTTTGAGAAATGATTAATCTTTACAAAAACTATGGAATCAGAAGCAGGGCTTCTCCCCAGCTTTTTATGACTTGCCCTTTGAATATAGAAATATTTTAATTTAAAAAAAAAAGGATAGTTTTTTTTTTACGCCTGCATAAAATTTGGGGAGCTAATCTGTAAAGTCTGGGCAGCCGGCTTCTAGGAACGTGTTTTTGTTGTTTTCAAGGAGTCTTTTTGGTCCCTTTTCAACCCAGCGAGTCCCTTGCCGCCGCAGCAGCGGTGTCGGGGGCTCGGCAGGGACCGCGCGGTGCCCTCTGCGCCGTTCCTTCCAGGCAGGTTTCTTTGAAGATGCTGCGGTTGATCATTTAGGTGAGCCTTTAGAAAACTGGAAAGCCACATTAATACGACACCATGCACTTTCCAGTTAAATTCCTCGTAACGGTGGTTACCATTTTAAAAGCAACATCTGCCAACTGTTACCATGCTGTGGGATTTGAGGTACCGCATTTATTTCCTATTCGGAGTGCGCAGCAGACTACGCTGTCTCGTACATAACAGAGGCAAATGTTGATTAATGTTGACTTTCTAATGGTTACTACTGTAAATGTTTTTTATTCCAATAATTCATAGTATTATGCATAATAATAACACAAATATCACTGAATTATTTATACACATAATGTTGGTAAATAATGATGAGGTAATAACAATGACTAATTTCTCTACTTATAACAATAAATAGTGATGGGGAAGAGAAATTGCTTGGGGTGGGCTCGATCCCTTGCTAACCTGCACCAGTCAAAAGATGTTTTCAGATATATTTTAATGCCAAAAGAATGGAGGAACCTTGTGGGATTCTTGGGCTCCAGAAAGGATTTAGAGGTTACAATGGTCAAGCAAAGCCTCAGTGTCACGTGCTGGCAAAAATCCCTCCTGTCCTCCTTGGACGTATTAGCAGAAATAAGAGTAGGGCCGTGAATCTACTTGTGTTTCTCCTTGCTGAGCGTCACACCAGAACATATCAGTTGGGTTTCTGCTTTTTAAAACGATATGAGAAGAAGCTGTAGGAAGCACTTACACCATTAGGTGATTTAGAGTTCGAGACCTGCCTGCTTAGCGTTGCAGGAGGGAAGGTCAGGAGGTGGCCCCATTTGAAGAGTCTTTGAGGAAGAAAGCACCAAGCAATGCAGAATCCTTTAAAATGGGGATAAAAGCTATGAAACAAAACCAGTATCAGGAAGCTAAGAAGAGACAAATGGAAAATGGAAATTAAGAAACGTCTGAGTTTGTGCCAACATAGTCAGCAGCGTTCACCAGCAAGATGACCGTGTCCGTGGCATTGCCTGGCCCCAATAAGCCGTCCAGCCCAGGGAAAGTGCTGTTATCCTCAACCTTAAACTCCAGGGAGCTGCTCCTGGCGGTGTGGGGCATGGAGCTGGGAACAGGAGGGCCCGGGATCCATTTCCAGCTCTGCCACCGACTGGCTGTCCTCAGGCTATCCTTCATCTGCGGCTCCCTGCTTCCCCGTTTGTAAAATGGGCATCATGATATTGACTTTGTTTAGAAAGGATGTCACGATCTTTAGCTAAAAAATTGCTATTTACCATTTTGCAATATTGCTGGCTGAAATTACTCAGAGTTGTTTCTTGGCAATTTTGCAAATCCTGCCGGGTCCTGCTCCGCAGGATTTGAGTATGGAAAGGGAGGGAGGGGTCTCCTTTTGGATTTAAGAAGAAGGTGAGAAAATGCAACTTTTGAAGTGCCCAGCTGCTGCAAAACTCTTGGGTATGGGAGCATGGTCGAAGTTGCCCAGTGGGCATCGCCTGGAAAGGAGAAACCTTGAGAAGCTGCTTCTTCTGCTCTTGTAACTGTATCTTGGGGGAAATGCGCCCCTTTGAAGCAGTTGCATTGCTCCAAACAAGAATGAGATTGCTCCTGGCAGCTGTGGGACAGGCCAGCACGCGGGGGCCCTGCAGAAATAACGGGAGAGGAGGCGTCTTCCGTGTCCCTTGTCCCAGCCCTGGGAGCTCCCCCGGCGCCGGCGCTGCCCAACGGGAAACCATGGAAAAACCCAGGCCAGGTGACTTGTCACAGAGCCCCAGGCCCGGCTGGACGAGACCCTTGGGGAAGAAATGCCGCGTCCACGAGTGACTTGGTGCCTGCCGAGCGTGCAGCTTTTTATCTGGCGTTAGCAAACGCCGTGCGGTGTTGGCCGGTGCCCGGCGCAGTTACTTACAGGAACATTTAATCAAATAATCTACTCCTCTCCCAGGCGGCTCAGACCGCTGCAGTTTTATAGTTACCTCCTTCAGCTGGAGCAGTTCCTTTCAGCTGTAAAAGCAAATATGGAACATGGAAAAAAAGGCTCATTTTATCAAAACAGACAGAACTATTCCAGCTGCTGATATTAAGGTAAAAATAGTAAGGTTAAATGTTAAACAACCTCTGAGTGGACGTTTCTAACTACAAAGCAAGCCGGGCCAATTGCTCTGAAAGCCCTTTCTTTAAGAGAAAAAAAAAAAGCCTTGTTTTGCTTCTGAAAATTTATTTTTCCCTATTGCTGATGACTAAATACAGTGGAACCCAGCTCCCGTGATAACGAATACACTGGTAATGTGTGATGCTTCCTGCCTCAGCATCTCGTAGCTCCAAAAGTTTCCGTGGCCAGATCTGAATGCTCAAAGTGCTAATAATGTCTGCTAGTCAGCCTTCCTACTGCTCAGAAAATTTCACTCCTGCGGCTTTTTGGCTTGTTTTGAGAAATCACTGTAGAGGTTAGTGAACTTTTCAATGTGTTGGTATTTAAACTGTGGTCAGACAGTAAAAAGGAAAAAAAAAAAGAAAAGAAGAAGAAAGAGAAGAGAAAAAAAAGTTGGTTCCTAAAAAGATATTCCCCATTAATGGCTTGTATGGCCATTTGCATGGGAATTGAGCTGATTTTGAAACAACCCATGTTAAAATGGAATTCCTTTGACTTTTAACATATCTTGAAAAATATAGTGCATTAAATGAAAAGATGCTTAAAACAATGCTGGGGTTTTGTTCCAGAGAAACATTTGGGCACTTTCACTGGGAAAGGAGGTTAAAAGGTTGTCAATGCTTTCTCCAGGGGCTCTGTCTGACAGTGAACATGTGTTTCCTCCCTTTAATCGGCTCGCCAGTAGCCAGAAAGCTGCTTGTTTTCTGCAGAGGTTGTCAAAAATGATTTCAGTCTGGAGACGATGAATGATAAAAGAGGTTTTCAAACACAGTTTTGCACTGTAGCTTTTGCAGTCCCAGAGAGGATGGATTGTATTACAATCTCGGTGCAAAGGGCCATGTTCCTGTAGCAAGGAAACAGTGCCTTGTTCAACCTGTTTGATGCTTCCACTTATCTTTCAAAGTTGAAAAATAGAAGCTGGACCTCAGCTATTTTTTTTTTAAATCATCCCCAGAGTTCGTTCCGTCTCTCTAGTAAATTAAGTGTTTTATATATTCTGTAAAACTTCTTTATTCCTCGTGCCATTTCTGGGAGTCACATTTCCTTCAGGAGTTTATAGAGTACTCATTCTTCTTCTCCAGGATATTTTATACAGGCCTCAGACCTGTTCCCTGCGAAGTTAGCAATAAAACTTTCTCCGGGAAGACTTGGTCTGCAGTTGAAAAGCCTGATACTATAAAATACTGATCTACCTCAATTTTCACTGAAATCGTCCTTTCAGAGAGCACTCATCATCTCCCAGAGTAACTACCTGCCTGTATTCAGAAACCCAATTCTTTATTTTTGGAAAAAACTTTGAAAAATTAGGAAGTGGAACAGCTTTAGCCTACACATGTTAATGCCAAATCCAGGCGCTGCAGGTGATTTATGAAGTAGGCTGCCCCGTGCCATGTGCGCTGACGGCGTTGCTAGCTGCATGGCTTCAGAAATTCCATGAGTGAGATAGATAGATATTTAAAAGAGGAAAAAAAGAGTAGTAAGAGCAGCGGTAGGCCCAGCCCTGATACCTGCTTCTCTTCATGAGCTCCTGTTCGCCAGTGTCCTGAGCACGCTGAGTAAGGCCGTTTGGGATGGCGCTCTGGGTGTCTTTGCTCCTGCTTTTTGCCCCAGAATTCATCGGTTTTTCCCAGGCTGAGTCAGTGCAGTCCTTCACGGCACCAACACCAGTTTGGTCCCACTCGTCTTGCCCTCATCCAAGTCCTGATACCTGCTTCTCTTCATGAGCTCCTGTTCGCCAGTGTCCTAAGCACGCTGAGTAAGGCCGTTTGGGATGGCGCTCCGGGTGTCTTTGCTCCTGCTTTTTGCCCCAGAATTCATCGGTTTTTCCCAGGCTGAGTCAGTGCAGTCCTTCACGGCACCAACACCAGTTTGGTCCCACTCACCTTGCCCTCATCCAAGTCCCATCCAGTCTCAAACTCTCATTATCCTTCCCTTTGCCCGACTTCACCCTTCCCCTCCAGTGATTTTTGCTGCCAGATCTGATTTTGGCCCATCTTTCATGTCAGCTTGGTCCATCTTTAGCCTCGGCTGCTCGTGATTGCATCCGTATTCCTTCTGGGCTTCTTCACAACCATCCCTCGGGAGAAGGTCTGAGGAGGAGCACCTGCAGTCGTGTTTTCTGTTCTTCCCCTTGGCTTTGTAGCGGGGATGGAGTGCAGCAAACGGTTCCTGCCACAAGTTTCAACAGTTCTTTGGTTACACGAGGCCGCTGCTAACAGGAACTTCCTGTTTAGTTGCGGCCCTGAAAGGGGGGATATAAACAGGAGAGTCCCGGCAGTGAGGCAGTAAAGCGCAGGAGGTTTCCATTACCCTCGTTGGGGTCTTGTGCATGGGGGAGCCTTCATTCCTTTCTTTCCTCTTTTTTTCTTCTAGGCACAACCAAATTCCCAAACATTTCTGGAGTGGGAACATGTATTCCGTTCTTTATTATTTCTGACAATATTTGGAATAGTTCAGGTCCAGCTTTCTGCCAAGAAAGGCAGGCAGGAGCGAGAGCTGCGCACACAGCCGGCGCACGCGGAGCCAGCGCGAGCGCGGAGCTGGACGGCGTCGCTCCGTCCACGCGCTCCCGCTGGAGCGTGGAGCATCGCTGCCGTTCAGCGCTCTGGTGACGTCCCCGGGAGCGCCCGTCGCAGCTCGGGGCGGCTGAGAAGCCGTTTTCAGGGGTGCCAAAAGGCTTCCTAGCAGGTGCAGGGGAATTTGCTCGCGCGCTTCGCAGAGCAAAGGAAGGGTGCAAAGACCCCAGCCCCGCCAGCGCCTGTGTCGCGGGGCACTTTAATTAATGCTCGGGCACCGCTGCGGGTAATAGGAACCTGTATCAGCACAGAGCATCATCGTGCCCTCGGCTCGCTAAAACATGGTGCTTCCAACCCGGAAAAAGCAAGGGGAAAGGAAAGGGGGAAAAAGGAAAGGAAAGGTGGGGAGCGGGCGGCATGTCCCGCGCATAGAAGGTTCGGCCCTTGCTCTTCCTCCTAGTGAAATATTTGGCTAATGTCATAGAGATTTGGCTAAGTGGATTCAATCAACTGTTTTCACTCTATTATAGTTCATAATCCCTATTCAAGATGAAGTGCACTGCAGCCTAATGAATGTGGTAATGGAATCCTTGTGTATGTTTTTGCACAGCGGGGTGCAGATTAGCATAAGTGTCATATTCTGTTGGCATGCCTGCTATTATATCTGAGGCGTTGCACACACTGGGAATTTTTCGACTGGATAATAATAAGATGAATATGGTATGCACATGCACACGGAGCGCGCTGCTTTTAGAAAGTGATCTATAATAAATCTCACCTGGAGGGGCATTATGATAGATTAACTTTGCATTTTGGCTTAAAAACACAGCGTTTAAGCCAAGAGCAGGGTAACATGAGTGCAGAAGAATTAGATTGAATTTCATGCGCAGCTTTAAAGAATGTTGTCATTGAGGGCGGCCGAGGGCTGGAGAGCGGCCGCGTCTCGTGTGTTGGGGGCGAGCTCCCGAGCGCGGCGCCGACGTCACGCGCGCTCCCGGACGGTTGTTCCCGCTCGGAGCGGCGTCCCCGGGGGACGGGAAGCCTTGGCGGTTGGGCAGCGTCCCGGCGTGCCCCTCCAGCCACGGCGTCCTGGTTTCCGCAGCGCTGCGGTTTCCCCGGTCTCCTCGAGCGGAGCCGAGCGGCCGTGGAAGCGGCCAGGACACGCTCACAGCTGTAACATCTGGCCGGGCATCCCCGTCCCGGCCCGCGCCGGGCCCTTGCTTTGAGGCACTGCCTGCGTTTAACGTGGCTGACTTTGGTGCCGCAATACGGCCAAGGAAAATCCCGATGAAGCTCTCGCGCAGCACGGGGAAAAGGCAGCACTCTTATGATTAGTCCCAGAATTTATTACTTGATTATGGAAAGTGCAGGCCGGAGAAATTCATACCACTTAAGCAATGGTTTAGTGTGACTAATCAAAGAGGCTTTCCTGGCACACAGGAGGTATCAATATATATAGACTAGTGTAGAAAAGCATATCTTTATGCTTTTAAGCATGGTGGCATGGTAACAGCTTAAGCATATTAATCAGTCCAAGGTAAGTGCTGCTTCTGTATCATGTTTTAATCTGATTCTTTCTGCAGTGTTAGAGAAGTTATATCTGTGGCTGAAGCAACATTTAGAATAGAAATTGTTTGCCAAGTGAAGGAGACAATCAAACAGTCATTTAAACCTGGGAATTAACTATGAATTGCATTTGCTTTTATTATTGGTGCATTTCTGCACAATCACCGCAAGCCAAACTATTTAAGCCGTACTGAAGACAAGTGTCGAAAGGCGTTCGTGTTTGTTTGGTTTGTGTTTAGTCTGCAGCACGCTGCTCTTGAAAAGAGCTGTCCATTATCGTGGGTCAGTAATCTGATATTTTTTTCCAGGGAACAAAACTTGGACTTCAGAGGGCTATGCTAATATCTGTGATACAATTTAGTGGCGAGTATTATTCTCCGCTGCTCTCTGAAGTCGCGAAAGCTGAATGACCTTTCCAAAACTCAAAGAAACCTGTGGCTTGCCCGTGTGCCCTACATATTAGTGAGAATTGGTTTTCTAACGACTCAACAAAGCTCGTTAAAAAAAAAGGGGGGGGAGGAAAAAATCGCCGTGCTAGTTAAAAGAATGTAAATTGGAGTTTCCACTGGAGCTCAAGCGCCCTTTACAATCGCACCACCCATTTCCTTGAACGTGGTATAAAGAGGCTGGGTGGCAAATGTATTTAAGACTCTGAGGAAAAGGGCTGTTAAGTCGACCTTGGTAACTTAACTGAAACAGTATACGTGTAAATCCATTGCAAATCCCTGGCCTTTTACAACTCCCGTCCCAATGGAAATCAGATCACAGGACTGTTTACAAGAGACTACGATTCATTTGGATAAAGAGCCATGACAGCATGCCCTGTATTACTTGAAATTTTAGTAACCCTAGTCTAAATAAATATTCTAAAAGCAAAATAATAAGGATTAGGTAATTATTATGAGGTAATTATAGTTGTGATATTTAGCAGATAAGAATTATTGCGCTGTGAGTGTCGCCGCTTCGACATTTTACATTGTCTAAAGACATGTTACTGCTTCAAAAAAAAAAAAAGAAAAATACATACTTAGATATCTTTTATCCCGAGCTTTCGACGTCGTGAATCTTTAAAGCTGCTAAAAGTCGCGCCATAAAGATATTTTACAACATTATTTAATGTATGAGCTAATCCCTAGTTAATGGTCAATTTTTGCCATTTTTCTAAGCGGGGAGGAGCAGGGAGCGGAGCCTGCGGTCCCCGGCACCGGAGAAGCCGGCGGAGCAGCAGCAAAAGGGGACGGGCGCACGGGGAAGCGTCGCTGCGCCCCGTAACCTCCTTGGCATCGGGGACAAATGCTGTGTTTTAGTCTGCACGTCAGTTAATCTTCCCCAAATAATGTTTTTACAAGCGTATGCTTGGAAATAGTTGCATTAAACTTGTGTAAAGTTGGTCTCTTTTCCTTCCTCCCCAAAGTCCCTTTGAAATATTTACTGCGAACAGATGCGAGGACACTGTTAACGTGAAGAATTAAAGCTCTTGCTGGGAGAAATCGTTATTTCCCAATTAATAATTGCGGAGGGGAGAAGGTTTACCTTGATGCTGAGCGTTAGAGGAAGCCCCCAGATTGCTCCGAGCCCAGCCTGGCTTTGATGCACGACCTCAGCAATGCAGAGATGTGGAAACGCATGGGAGACACCACCTGCTTTCTGAGGAAAATGACTCCAAATTCGGTCCTCCTCCTGCAGCTGCAAGCGCCAGTTCACGGAAGGGCAATTTCAGTGAAAATCCACAGATGCTCTTTCGCTCCCGTGTCCCACGACTCTCGGCAGAGCAAAAGCAGCCAAGTTTGCAGGGACTTGCTGCTTGCGGGAGGGCCACGGTCTGGCACCCTGGGACAGGACTAGGGCTCAGCTGTTCAATGGTGAATCCCCTTTTTGCACCTAGCAAACAGATCGGCAACCTGCAGCTCCAGGGGGAGAACGAACCTCATCTACGGGCTTCTCTGTTGACAGCTGAGGGTGGAAGAGGGTTATAAAATGTTAGCAAAAAGGATTGTGGATGGCCAAGGGACGGCTCCTCGCTGCAAGAAAGGACGTAGGTAGCACTACAGATGCTGATCCCAGGGATCCCTGGTCCCAGGGAGCTCCTCTCATTCCGCCTCCTTCCAGCCCAACCTTTCTGGATTTCAGTGCATCAGGGCCCTGCATTTGAGCAGAGGGGCTGGGGGTTGGTTCTGTGGCCGCTTTGGAGCCAAGGGGTTGGTTTCCCGGTGTGAAAGCCCTCCACACCTGCAGGATGAGCTGCAGGATCTCCACAGCGCTTGGTGAGGCTTGGGTTCCATGAGCTTCCCGGGCACACGGAAGGGGCTGTAGCTGTGTCCTGAATCCCACTGTGTCCTGGTGTCCGATACAAAGCGGGTGGCGCTGAGGACCCCATGCACGTGGTGCAAAGGGGCTTCCTCCGGCCCAGCCTTCACCTGCTTCCCGTGGTCCCGGTGCCCGTTAATGCTCCTGCATCTCCTAGTCCCTTCTGTCCCGGGAACTGGGACCCGATCCCAGCGGAGCCTCCTGGCATCGGCTGGAGAGCAGCGCCGCTATCTCTGCTGTCGTTGGGCCTCTCTAATTTTAGCTCAGATGTGCTTTTTTTTTATTATTTCTTCAGGAGAGCCATAAAACTTTCTTCCAGCTTTGCATGTTATTCCTCTTTGAAGCCCAAACAAATTAGCAAAGTTGAGAACTTTATTTTCAGAGTTCATTAAGCCCTTAACAGTAAATCCTTTTCTCACGTTCCAGATGTTGTGGTTTTCTTGACCTCAGTTTATATTTCCCCATGATGCGAACAAGCCAACGGCTTATTCCGGCCTTACCGAGTCCTTTGGAGAGCCAAGGAAAACGAGGAGCGCGCCGGCTCCTGGAAGGCAGCGCGGGAAGGGGAGCGCGGACGCCACGGCCTCTCCGGGGCGGCTTGCACGTGTTGAAGGCGTTTCTGCCCATACATTTTCCATCCGCTTCCCTTTTGCTCGAGTGCTCTGCGTTTCTGAGGTAGCGTCTGAAGTGCGGCCTTGGGATAAATCAGGCGCGTTGTTTAGGCAACACATGTCTGCGTCTTCCCAAATATTTTTCTTCTGCCGCTCGTTTTCGAACATGCTGAAATTTAGGAGTTGGGGCAGTTCTGTGTGTTGGAGTGCTGCTAATTATGCACTGCCTGTGTTAATTAAGCACCTGAACCTACCTATTCTCTTGCAGCCCGTGGTGAATCATTTGCGATGCAATTTGTGCGCTTGATCCTCTTCGCATGTTGGATTTTTGAAGACAAGCACCTGCAAGCCTTTTAGGAGGTGTTAGTCCTGCTGTTACCGACATTTTAATAAATGCAGAAAGAAGTGCTCCCCCCCAAATTGTCTAATGTCAACACTTACCTCATCGAAAGAAGTGAGTCAATTTGAAGCGAATTTAGAACATGTGCCGTACGTTAGCCGCCTAATGCGAAGCGCATCCAGTTTTGTGTCCATTTTTACAGTTTCCTTTGAAACCATAGTAACTATGAGGCTGTGTTCATAAATATTGCACTACATATTTGTTCTTTGTGCACTTGCATGGGAAACGTATAAAAAAAATAGATCAAAGACAGCAATTTATAAGGAAAAAGGGGAAAATCAACCCCCTTCTGCATGTCCTGTCTTCAGGCCGCTCTTC
>NW_010576795.1:18210-27902 GCF_000705375.1 Tinamus guttatus | reverse complement strand
CCCCGCGGGCCGCGCGCGCTTGCATTTTGCAGAGTAATAAAGGAGTAAGTATGTAAAAGCTTTTATTATGGGTTTAATTGCCTTTTCCTAAATTGCGGCAGTAAAGGTTACAGTTAACTTTTTTATTTTTTTTTAGTTTTGATTTATTGGTTTCCCCTTGTTTATCCTTTCCACATGGGTCACGCCAGCGCCTTTGCGTCCCCGCATCGTGGCAAGAAGTGCCCTTAATGCTGGGGCAAAGCCCCATTCCCCGGCCCTTGCTCGGCGTCGAGCGGGGGTCACCGAAACAGCATCGTTCTGCCCCAAAGCGACCCTGCGCGGGTGGCACCGCCACCAGCGGGCGGCACTTGGGCCTGCCCTTGGAGTCGCCCAACTGGAGGGGCCCGACGCTGTAAACGTGCGCTCGAATTATGGGCCCTGCCAGCAGAGTTTCAAAACAAGACTTCATTTTTTTTTTAATATGATTTTTTTTATCATTAGCTCTTTTTTTTTCAGACGTTTACTTTTAAAAAAAATGTTTGATGTGGTGGAAAGAACTAAAACACAGCTGTTTTGCGCTGGTGATGGGAAAACTGTCCTAGAAAGGGCACAAAAAATAAAGGACAAAGACGGTGGCAGGCCCAGGATTCAGGAGTGGGTGTCTGGGCAGGCGGCTGCACTGAGCGAGCGCCTGCGGCTCCGTGCGCGGAGGCGACTTCACCTGCGCTCCCAGGTGCTCCAGACCGAACTGTAAAAGATGATGGCTCTTACCCGGCCACGATGTGCACCCAGGCAGCCTTTAAAAAGCCTTTTTAAAGAAAGCGCAGTATAAAATAGTCTGCACACATCAAATAAAGTGCCCTGGTAGCGTACGGCAGCCTTTTATTGAGGCAACCGTATTTCCTTACGTGAAATAAACTTTTCGGACAAGCACGCCACAGTCATACTTGACAAAATTCTGATTTAATCGCACGCCAGGCTGCTATGTCGCCGAAACTTTTAAAGGAAAAACGGCAATCGGCCAAATTCCTATAGGGACTAGGAGGGAAGTGATCAAAAAATGAACATGAAATAAGACTTCCTGTAAGAAGGTCCATAATTCAACATTATTTGACTCCTCTGTCAGGGAAATTGTTGAAGGATAGTAAACTGATACTAGGGTCTCACTCGTTTTTGTTACACTCTTAAATGTTTTCAACTGTGGCATTTTAGATGGTCCTTCTTGGATTATAGTATGTCATATATATACACACACACACACACGTATATAATAAAGCAACTGTCGTATTTATGCTGCAGCAGATTTTTAATGCATACAGCTAGAGAGTTTCTCCAGACAAAATGCTGATAGATGGCAGCTTTATTTATTTATTTTATTTTATTTTATTTTTACAAATAGAAAAAAAATGACTCAAAATGCACTGTTCTTTCTAAAGGAGAAAGTAATCATAAACCAGAAGCCAGTATTCAGCATAGCTGAAGGTTGGTGGGTTGCCTAGGACGTTGACACATTATGACTAGAGTAACTTTCCCAAATATTTCAACTATATTAATTGTGCCTTGCAAACTATACAAGCACAGTGCCACAGGGGAAAAGAAAGACTGAGAAACACTGTTTTATTTGGGGTCTTCTTCATAGGTATTTTCAAACTATGCCTGGTTTCCAGAAAAAAAAGAGAGGAAGCTAAAAATATTGCTGCCTATGCACAAATATATATACACATGTGCTCTCGTATTGGAGGACCAGGCAGCAGAATAAGAGCTGTGGTGCACGGAGTGCACAGCGGAGCTCTGTATTTGTATAATAAAAAACTTACAACAAAGTTGGGCTCTGCTGAGAGCCAAGCAAAAAAACATCTTAAAAACTCAAAATTAAAATTCCTTCTTTTGACTTTATGCCACCTTGAGCCAGGGAATCCCTTTTTTCTTTATTTCTTTCTTTCTTCCTTTTATTTTTTCCTGCCGTAACGTTTCAGAGCTGTTACCATGCCTGACTTCAGCAGCCCATTTAATGTAAAGACAGAACGTGTTGATATGTTCAGGAGTTGTTCTCCTCAGTTGCACGGTGGCTGTAATCACACTACTAAAATAAGGCTTTATTTGATATGCCTTTCTTTACACAACCAAATATACCGTTAAATAACCAAATGTATCTTCTTTAAACTATGGTTTCTTTCAAATTTGAGAATCTTTGCTGATTTTTTTCCGTCCTGCAAGAACCCAGGTTGGTCCGTCTGCGCGTGACACTTGCCGCGCTCCCTCGGTGGCGGCAGCACGCCCGGCTTCATGGAAAGTTTTTCAAAACCGCCACCTTTGTTGCAGAGCACAGATGAAGGTCTTTGGTTTTTGCCTCATTGTCGCAGCCCATGGTCGTATTTCGGAGAGGCACCTTGGAGGTGGCGAGCGTGTCCCGCCGCGGTGGCTCGCGGTGGCCTCGCGCTCCGGGGCTCAGGGTCGGTGTGTCAGGGTGCAGCGCGCGGGTGCTCAGGCCAGCTGTGAGAAAAGCAGCTTTACCAGCGTGTTGTCTTCATGGCCCAGGGTTTTTAGGGTTTGCTGCTTCCCTCCGTGCTCACGTGTGGGTACCAGGGAAGTCCACGGGACGGGCGCCTGGAGTGCGCGACGCTGCCGCTTGACTTTAAGAAAAGAAAAAAAAAGCAGATTGCATTGCACTTGATCAAAACAAGTAGCTGTAGGTCCTGCCAATAAATACGGCTTTCAAAAGCAACTTAAAACTCCATGGAAATGCTGCACAGCTTCTGCAAATTAGGGACTCTTTCGTCGTATGCTTTGCGTTTCGGTGTTGGGGTTTTTTTTGGTCACATGAACGTCCTGTTAGAAGTTATCTTTTATAATCCAGGCAAATTAAACACAGCGAAGCCCGGGATTGTTTTGAGCTAATCCACAACGTTTCTGAGCATTTGTGGAATGATTTGCTGGTAAGAGCTGTGTGTGAGAAGGATAGACGGCGGCGCGAGGCAACACCGTGTTACCTCCGTCTCTCTGCTCGTCGCTCCGCACCAGCTTGGGCTTGCATGGTGAATGTGTACATTCATGTTTATATGTATATATATATATATATAGTATTTTTTTTGTGCCATGGCAGTAATATTTAGCGAGGGCAGCTGCAGATTCCAGCAGGGTGCAAGGTTTGCATTTTGCTTTGGCTGGGTGTATTTCCGTCCCAATGAAGGTCCCTGGACCTAACCCGCCTCTAGTGCTTTCCGTAACGTGACTTACAGATGAGTCTCTGGCTGCTGCTCCGACCTTCTCCGAGCCGTCGGCATTGCCTCGTCTCCTGTTAAGGAAGAGGTTTCACCCACTCGAGCCCCGGGAGTGAAAGTGTAATTCCTGCAGGGCCTGCACAACCCTTGGGACGGCTTTTGGAGCATTGGGGGATTTTTGTTTTCGTTTTCGGTTTGGGCGAGCTCGCCGGGAAGCGTCCGCGCGGCTCCCGCCCGTGCCGAGGGGCCGGGGTCTGGGATCTGTCCGCGCGGGGCTTGGACGTCCCGCATCCCGGGCGGCTCCTTCGGGCTGCGATGCCGTTTGCTGCCGTCGCCGCTTTATTTATTTATTTTAGCGGAGGGGGAGCCTCTATCTGAAAGGTTAAAGGCACCGTGGAGATTACGGTCGGGGCCTACGTGTCTTGTGTGTCGTTCTGAATCTTAAAGAAGTCGCCGTGACCAATGATACGTTTGTGGCAGTGACTGGGTTTTTTTTTTTAAAGGCTTTCGATTAATCAGCGGGCATCTCAACAAGCGTCAGTATTTAAAATTTGACAAAGCAGCATGCGCTCAGTGTTTAAAATTTGGGAAGGTGAATTTAAAGAATAGGAATTTGTCCTCAACACAAAGGGCCTGCTTATATTAAAAAAAAGAAAAAAAATAAGAAAAATAAGAAAAAAAAGAAAAAAAAAGAAAAAAAAGAAAAAAAAGGAGAGATTTAAAAGTTATTATATAGAGACTGGTGTTTCTGTATTAGCTTGCAGGAAGTGGGGAAGTTAGAGGCAGAAGGAAAGTAATTCTCACCTAAATGTTGGCATCCTAACTTTTCACTGTGCTAGGACAGGCTGCCAAAAGAAATGGTGGGTTCCGTGTTTGTGAATGTCTTCCAAGCAAGGCCTGCTGTCCCTCTGGAAGGAGCTTTTTTCCCAAGCAGGGGTTACATGTTGCCATGTTGGGTGTCATCTGTGAGTTTTGGGGCTTGGCAGAAGGGTAACGGGGCGAAACGCAGGGGCCCGGGAGATGCAGGAAGTTCACTGGGCTGATCGAATCGTCCCTTCTGGCCTCAAAAACCCGATGAACCTCTGGGTTTGTCCACACAAGGACACTCAGGAGAGGTAAGACAAATTGACTGGGTGTAAAATTAAAGTGCATTAGTTAAAGTGCATTGCACTATTGTGTGGAGGCTCTCATTCAGAAGTAAAGTGGCCTTAGTTCACTTTAGCCTAATCCCCTTTGGAGTAGGCCACTTTTCTTTTGAATGGGAACATCCACATTCACTTTTCGTTAATTTGCCTCTCCCGAGTGTCCTCGCAGGCTGGTGCTCGGAGGATCCCGCTGCCCGGCCGCAGCTCCCCGCCGTGGGGAGCCTTTCCTTATGCATATTCATCTCGGGAGCGGCGCTTCAGCCCGCGTTCGCGTTCGCCATCGGGCTCGCCGCTCCCGCCGACAGCAGCTCCACGAGGCTGCCTGCTCCGTGCAGTGTCCATCGCTGCTGTTTACGCTGGATAAAAGCAATACTGCTTCCAGCGCTGCGCGGGCGTGTGGACATCCCCGCAGTGCCCAAAGGCTTCAGCTGCAAGGGGTCGAGCTCGCGCTGCTCTCCGGGAAGCCGGGCGCTCCCGTTGTCCCGGTCCCAGGAGCCGGAGCCTGGGCCCTGCCACGTCCCGCTGCTCCAGGGGGCTGCGTGTCCCCGCACCTTGCACCGGCGCTGGAGCAGGCCGCCCGCTCGCCTGCCTGCGGCCGTGACCTGCTGCCCCTTCCCGCTCCCCGCGCGGAGCCTCTTCCAAGCACGTCCTCTGGTGCAGGGGTTACGGCAGCACGGAGAGCTAGAGGAGCTGTTCTAGCAGCTTCGAAATCCCGGGATATAAAATTAACTTGCAAAAGAACTAACCTACCTGGGAAAAAATAAGTGTAAGATTGTTTTGGCAGCTGTTTTCTATTCTTGTTTGCAGTTCGAGCCTGAGTTTTTGTCAGAGGTATATTTGGGTATGTTCTAGAGCTTATAAATGACATGTATTTACTTTATACTCGCTACGCTCTACGTGCAAATGCTGTGCGGTATCGCACTCTAGCCATTGCACTCTCCATTCATAAGAAAATGTACAAGAGGTTTTGCGTTAGTAAGCAATTTGCTATTGGATACTTTCCTAGAAATACAGAATTATGTTTCACCAAAGCGTTGTGTTCCTCTTCCGTGAGATTTTTCTTCAAGCCTCCATATGATATGCCCTCTTGCACAGTCTCCAAAGCTACATTACTAACTGCTCTGTCTTGAAGGCAGTGTCCACTTACTTCTGCAGTCAATTAAAATTCTCTTATTAGCGTTACTGACTTTGAAATGAGCTGGATGGTTTGGTTTGCAGTTTGCCTTTTTGTGTTTCTTTTTTTTTTTTCTTTTCTTTTTTTTTAATGTAAAGCAAATATGCATCCAGACCCTTGTTGCATAAATAAACAGGCCAACAATAAGACGGGTGATGATTCATTTGGTTGAAAGAACTGCCTGTGTTAAGTTGGGAAATACTCAGCAAGGCGAGAGCTGATGCCATCACAGTCAGAGCAGTGTATTCAAACAGCTGTACGAAATGAAAAGCTGCGGGATTAATCCTGCCATTAAGACTTTGCTTAAGTTTTCCCAGCATCGGGGCAAGGCTGGTGACCAGGACCCCCATGGCTCCAGCACTGCGGCCTGGGGCAAAGCGGCTCCTGGTGGCCCTGGCACTCGGGGCTCCTCTGCCCCGTGGCCAGTTACTGGGTATTCGGCTGCGTGCGAAGGTCGCTTGGCATCTGGGGATGACTTGGTGCCTCTGCCGCTGTCCTCCTGGGATTTATTGTCCCCACTGGGGCGGTTTAAGCTGATTTAGAGGAGAGAGGGGGTAGAGAGGGCTCCAGGCCGGGCCAAGATGGGCCAGGGCCCGTCACACACAGGCCAGGGCCCAGTGCTGCCGAACGCGCCGGGGCCGCCGGGCTCGTGGAGCCTGGCAGACTCGCCCTGAAATGGCTTTGACCTCCTAAATGCAATAAGGAGCAGGGAAGGCAGACACTCATTTTCTGGCTAGGCGGAGAGGCGTTTTTCCTGTTTACACCTTTGGAGGAATCGTTACACGAGATATTGAGCAGGAAGCCCATGCCGGCTGTATTTCCGTGCGGCGCTGAGGGTGGCCAGACTGGCGATACCTCGCGCTACGGCCCTTATGGAAGGGAGGAGATGGGTTTGTGCCGCAGGTTTGCCCGAGACACCGAGTCCCAGGTGATGCTTGTTGTAGGGGAGACCAAAACCGCACGCGTTGCCCGGAGCCCGGTCGGCCACGCGAGGCCCCGCGCGCAACGCGCTCAACGCGGGAGCGCCGCGGGTAGCCCTGCCGCCTCCGCCTCCGCGGCGCGCGGGTGCGAGGCCGATAAGTGCGGGAACTTGGAAGAACAGGAAAGATGAAATTAGCTGGCCAAAATTGTCTTCCAGCTTAATCATTTTCCTCTTCCTTCTTGTCTTGACATCCCACCCGCTCTTTGATCTCGTTCTCCTTTATTTTTGTGGTTTATGCTTCCTGCTTCTCATTTTTCTTTTTTTTTTTACTGTTGTCTCTGTGTCCTGCTGCTCTTGTGGTTTCTTTTGTGCTCAGCCTGTTTGGGGCTCCCTTTTTCCCATCGTATCTGCCCTCTGCTCTGTATGCCGGGAGTGCAGGTGGGCATGGAAGGCTCCATGGTGCTAGTTTGGGCTCTTTGCCCCGTGCTAGGTTGCCTTGCACCTTCTGGGGATGTCCTGGCCCTGCAAAAAGCGGTGGCGAAGGTCTCGCTCACTCTCAGTGTTTCATCCCCCGTGATGCTCAAGGTAGCTCATCTTTATCTTCTTCTCTCTCGGAACCTATCCTGGGTTGCATGCAGCCCTCGTAAAGGCAGCTCGCTGGTTATTTTTTCCTGCGATGCTGCGAAGCGCAGGAGCCGGTGGAACCCGCAGTCGGTGTAACGGGAGACTAAAGATAGAAAGCTTGTGACTTTCTGAGGGGCAGCAGGGAATCCAGGCCCGCGGCGGCGCGTGCCGAGCTGCTCCTGCGTGCGGGCCTCGCCGCTCCCGCGCTGCCAAGGTCTCCGGGCGCGCGGCGCCCGCGCTCGCCCTGCCGCTGCTTGCGGGCGCCGTTACCGCGCGGCTCTCGTCTCGGCGACCTTATTTATGTAGACCCCCAAGCACCTCTTCTCCAGCGGAACCTGGGGCTAGTGCCTTTTTTGTTGTTTTGTTAGAATTAATTGGCCTCTGAACCACAGTTGCATCAAACAGATTGCAGAAGAATTATTGGCACTAAAAAGTACGGCTTGTTTTCGGCGTTTTAAGGTTCCTGCGTGCAACAACATCTCGCCCGCCTTGTTTCTGGTCGCGTGACGCCTCCCCCTCGGCGCCGGCTGGCAGCGGGAGGGTTGTTGGCTGGCAGCCTGCTGGGATGTTGGGATGTTCAGGTGGCCCCGGGCCTCTCCAAGCCCAAGCGTCACGACCACGGCCTTCCCGGCCCCAAAGCCAGCACTTGGCGGAGAGTGGGAGCAACGGCGCACGCGTGTGTAACACGGAAAACATACGGAACTCTATTTTTAACATCACCAAGGCATATATTCAGCCCCACTCACCGGTTTATATTTTTCAAGGCTTTTTTTTTCTCCCCCCAATGAATAACTAGACTTAAAAACTTTTTTTTTTTTTTAATATGGGTGGAGAACAGGTTCTCTGAGGATTATTACTAACTTTGCCCTCCAAAAATTAAGTGGGATGCAGTATGTGGATTGCAAAGACAAAGTCTTTCTGTCCTGTGGCTGTCAGTATTATAGACTATACACTTAAGGTATTGAGCAGGTGTATTGAATGTTTGCTCCGAGTGAAGTTAAGGCACAGCACTATAACCAACAACCACAGTGGTAAATAAGGAAAAACGGCAAATTTTTGAGCTCAGTTTCTAGAAAGCAGATACAAAGACTTTATTCAGCAGCCCCTTTTCCTCCTCACAAGTAGAGGAGTGTGCACAAGTAGACCTTAAATGGTGGGCCACTAACTTCAAGAGATTGTGGGAGGCTTTTAGAAGGGAGGAGTTATGCAAAATCTGACGAATGTTTCAAACATAATGTATTACGTCTTTTCTAATGAATAAGTATTTAATTTAGGAAAAGAAAATAAGATAAAACTTCAGAAGGAAAACAATAAGACCAAATTATGTTGACAAATTGCTGGCAGCAGCTCAGTTCCTCCAGGGCGAGCCAGTGAATGGTTATACCTGCAGCCAAGTCCCCGGGAGCCCCAAGGAAGCGGGTTCTTCCCGCAGCCAAGGAATGAGCTGTTCCCTGTCTCCAGGGGTTCCTCGCACACGAGGAGCCCACAGGAGGGCTGTGCTCGGAGGGCTTTGGGAAGCCATGGATCAGGGGATGCTGAGTGCAGTTTTTATCACCTGTAACGGAAGGCAGTTTCCTTTGGCTGCATGTGATCGAGCCTTTAGTTCCTCAGCTGGGACTGCTTTTATGTTTTAGTTTTTCTCTCTCGCTTTCTCCTAGCTCTCGAATTTCACGTGCTTGGTGCTCAAAAAAAAAAAAAGCATTTTGCTCTTTAATATGAGAAGGACGCAGTGGTTTGCCCAGCAGATGTTAGTGTTGGCTTGACTCAAAGCCCAGCTGTTTGATTGCACTTATAAGTGTACATAATGCTGTTTATATTTACTCTCCGACTTGGTCATTAACCAAATAAGCTTGTCTGGAGCATTTTGCTTGTTACAGCTTGACGTTCACCACGACAGCAGCCCATAAGCACAGCCCAAATAAGCACAGAATAAGATAGGATGTCCCTTGTACAAGGTCTTTCTGCCCTTAAAGTGATGCAGCATTAAAGGGTACCCTAGGCTGAATCATCTTTTATTTTAAATCAGTCATGCGACCATGACTCGAATCAATCACTAGCCCGCCATCGTTTTGGCACGAGAAACTATTGACTGGCTAGAAAGGCAGTAGTGCAAAACTGGTTTAAGGCCTGGGAATACATATCCTAGCCACTTAGAAATGCCCAGATGATCCTGCTGGTGTGTCGGTATTTTGCAAAGAAATAAACCTCTAGGTTAAAGCAAAAGAAGTCTGGTCAAAAGGAGCAGGGGAAAAGCTTGGGAGGAAGAGAGAGATAAAAAAAAAAAAAAAAAACTTCTAAAAAAGGGTTATCAGTGAATCCCAGTGCATGCTGCAGTGCCCATTCTCAGATAAATTGTGACTAATGTAGAAGCTCAAGTAATAATGGGCTATTACCCTTATTTATACACTATTGTCGCGACCACGTGGCTGAGATCCTCCTCTGGAATGAGCCAGTGTACGTAATGGAGTGATTAATTTATATTACTTTGCACTTCTATAAAGTCTCCCTTTGGAAGAACTCAACATGTTTTACAGTCGCTAATTAATTAAATCCCCCAACAATATCCATGCTGTAGATACGTGCAGCCTGTATTTTTTTTCTTTTTCTTTTCTCCCCTCCTGTAGAAA
>NW_010576793.1:30431-49688 GCF_000705375.1 Tinamus guttatus | reverse complement strand
AAAAAAAAAGACATGACAGAGCAACATCTGTCATGAATAGTTCAGATTTGCCTTATCCTGCCCCAGAGCGGAGGGATGGATTAAATGACCTCTTGATGTCCCTTTCGGTCTTTTTCTTCCATGATTTACAGATTATTACCTCATCTTTGCTTTATTTTAAGACTTCTGTTTCTGCAATTTGCTTCTCATTTGAAGTCATATTCCTCAGTTTCTGCCATAATGAGGCAAATTAGAAATTATAATGCTCCAGACATACTAAAAATATTGATAAATGAGAATTAAAAGGATCAAAAAAGGTGTTTTCAAATCAGTGATTTCTTAAAAGAAATTGTTTCTAAGGAATTGATCTTGATGTTTGCAGAAACAATGAAAATACTGTAAAGAAATATTTACACTATTTCTACTTCCTAGGAGGTGCAAAGGAAAGGACAACCTCCATCACATTCTAAAAGCACAAGCCATTCCAGATTCCCAAAATAAATGCAGCAGGGCTCCCGAAACATCCCAACGGCACCACTACTTCCACAGGTGAGTACAAGTGCTCAAGGATGAAGAGTCTGCTTGGACCACGCATTTTCCAGCTTCCCACTATGCCCATCTAACTTCTACCAAAGGTGATGCGCATTTTCCAGCTTCCCACTATGCCCAAACTTCTACCAAAGGTGATTGTAAGCAATAACATCCACACGCATGCATTAAATATGAAATATTGGCACATTAGAGTTACCGCATCCTTTACTCATAACACCCTGTTAAGAGAGACTTATAGGCATTTCTAAGCACATTTCTCATCTCCCCGTAAAGAGCTGATTATAGAGAGAACAACGTGCAAATTCTTTCTGGAAAAGAAAGAAGGCTCCAACAGAAGAAGGGATTGAAAAATACCCCATAGGGGAAGACTCAAGGACTAGGGACAAGGAAGCACAAACTGCGAGTAAGGGGCAAGGGCTGGAAAGCAGAGTCGCCGCTCGGCCCCTCCGCCTTGGGAATTTCACATCCTTACAAAGGAAGCCTTCAAGCCACCCACTGCACCAGGGGCCAGAGCCTTCGCTCTGCAAGTGCCCGCCCCAAAACAGCAGCCAGCAGGAGTCATCAGCACAAAACCACCACCGTCTGCGCTGAGCTGACTTCAGTTAAGTTGGAATAAATTTAAAGGGCATCCAAAAAACACGCCAAATCAAAAATAAAGTTAAAAAAATAGACAAGACACTAGACAGAAATCAGTAGTTACTCATTTTCAGAGCTGCACACGAAAGCAAAGTGAGGTTCAGTTGCCCTGCTAGAGGAAAGCCTGCACAAGAGCCAGCTGAACTACTCAAGTTTCCATCAGCCCAGAACAAGGGCACCAGCTTTTCAGCTTGAACTTGCCTCCTTCAGGAGAAAGGAGGGTGCCAGGGGAATGGCGGGACCATGCAAAATGGAAACAGTGACTAGAGAAGAATGCAAAAGCTGCAGCCCAAAGGCTTCCTGGAATATCAAAGAGGAGCAGATTGTCACAGCTACAGATACCCACAAGGGAGAAAGAACCAGAGAGAAGGGCCAACATCAAAGCATTGTCCACCTGTTCTGGGTGCCCACTTCTGACCAAACCACCCAAGACAGATCACCCACAACACGCATTCATTTTTTAAGAAACAACATCAGCCTTCATCCAACTGCATCACACCACACGCCAGCGGAGCACTTGCACCTAGGCCTTGCCCTCCCCCCGCACCCAATCCAAGCTGCTCCGTGTGGCTTGTGCTCAGCACAAGGTAGTTGAGCACCCAAATACAGTCAGAACTGGCAACCGTCTTGCATGAGGACCAACAGATTTCAGCAGTTCTCCAAACAATCAGCATTTACGGAAACATTTTTGTCAACTTCATCAGCGAAGAAGTGAAGAAGTCTCCTTCGGTGATCCACAGAGATAACCGCCACAGCCCCCCCCAAAAAAACAAAGAACAATAACAAAACACTCCAAGAACAATTAGAAACAGGAGAATCCTTCACACTGCCAGCCTATTCCACCTGCTGTGTTCAGTGAACATCATTTGTTGTAAAACAGAGGAAGAAAACCCCCAGATTTACTGAGGCATCTTGGATCTTGAATTTTGATCCCTTTTCATCTCATATTATTACCCACAACCCAGAAACTGGTTAATTGGCCTAAGTAATTGGTTTAAATACCCAATTCTCATTATGAAAATATACTATGAAAACACTTAGACACTTATCACAACCAAGAAATTCTTAACTAAAGTTCAAAACTGAAAAGGCACTAGGGACTTGTCTACACTGAAGGAAAAAAAATCCATAATTATATCAATGTAACTAACTGGGGGTGGAAACTTCTTCCGGTATAAGAGTATCCTTTTCCACTTAAGCTTACATGCTTTGGAAGAAGAATAAGATAAACCAGGAAAACTCTTATTCTGGAATAACAGTGTCTCCACAGGGAGTTATATTGGTAAAATTATAGCATACAATTATAGCACCAAGCTGTCCCGGTATATCTCCCTGTGTAGACAAGCACTAGGTGGCCAGTCCACACGCACTTCCTAGCAAAACAAATGGTGACTAAATTCCAGTAGAGGCACATAAAATGCTTAGCTTTTATTTCTGTGTGATGTTCTTTCTTAATTTTTAAGTGAATTACTTCAATTAATCTTCCTTGCACATGTTTCTCTGTTATCCTATATGGATATATATCCTAGGGTATTCTAGGGTGGGTATCACAAAATAACACTTTGAAAATGTCCGTGGTATTGGCCACAGATTGAGGCTCTTGTAATACAAAGCAAGTGGTGAGAAATCAGGCATAAGGGAAAAATAAGGCGATGTTTACACATTTGACTCTCAGACTCACACCTTTTACAGTACATTGCCAGCTAGCTTAAGCAGGCAGTGTTTCAATAATGTATTCTCTATCCTTTTGACAATTTGATTCACACCTCATTTGCTGCAGAAGTTAAAACATTTCAGTCAACCTTGAGGAAGCAATGCTTCATCCTCTTTCCCCTCTACATGCATGAGGGTTTTAAAAAAAAAAAAAAAAAAAAACATATCTTAAACCCACGCCACTGGCTGAACTTCGAAGTATAACACAAAGCTCTTTGGAATCCTTTGAGAACAATGCAAATTTCCAGGTAATATGGAGAAGGAGGGGGACAGCGAGAGAGAGAAAGAGAGAGAGAGAGAGAAACAAACAAAAACCACACAACTCAAAATCAAAGTTACTCTTCTTGAGAAAGATCCATTAAAAATACAGTAAACAGAAAGAGCGATTATACTGAAAACACGAGCCTCCAAAAATTGAAAAAGCACAGACACCCTGCCACAGAGATGTCACTGAAATTATTAATAGCAGTAATACTGGGCATTTTAAACACTCTGCAAAGAAAGGTTAAGTGACCCTAGAGATAATTAAGGATTATGGTAAGGTAATCATTTTGTAGAAAGTGTGGCTAAAATTCTTGCAAAATATATTTTTTCCCTTTAACTATTAGAGGGGAAAAAAAAAAAAAAGGTTCTTTCCCAGACAGGCCTCGTCATGTTTTCTTTCATACTTCTGACGAATTTTATCTTTTGGAATAACTTGTTGATAACTTTGCAGTAACAGCCTAATTGTAATTTTGGCTCTGGAGCACGCGAGCAGCGCCCCCAAAACCGTCTCTCCTGCTGCAGCGAGGAGCAGCACCGCGGGCGGGAGGAAGCCCCGGGCCTCCCCCGCGCGCCGGATCCCCTGCTCCGATCACGGCAAGGCCCACGGGCGGCACGGAGTGAGGCGGGAGGCAGAGCCACCACGGGCATCTCCTTCGTGAGGGGAACGTCTGCTTAACAAGAGCTGAAGCACCAGCAGCCCAGGACGGTTTCAACGGACTGCAGAGCAATATCCCCGCAGCAAAACTTCCACCCTATTTCCAAATCTAAAGCTTGCATTTAGATACAAAAATTCCATACCTACACGTTTAGGTCAATTGATTTGAAAACTGATGCCGGTCTTCTCAGATTTGTAGGTATGTTTGTAACTATATGCTTCATGTTTACAAATATTTCTAAAAAGGAATACTGATAGCTCTTTCATGAAAAGAGTTCCACATAGCAAAGGAAAAGAACAGCAGGAACAACTCCAAACTGACATTATTAAAAGAACAAAAGGAAACATACCTTCAGCTTGACAGGAAATGGATATTAAAACCACCAGTTCTGATGTTTTAACAAGATACTGAGGGAAAGGTTAGTCTGCAACTCCAAACAAAAATCTGGATTCATTTTCCTTTCCTTTCATTTCCACTTTGAATATGCTATTTAGGGTGGAATTCATTTCACCTGACTTTAGATATCAACACCTGAGCTTAAACAGCCTAGACTTTCCTTATAGTAAGTGGAAAAACATGGAACTTCAGCAACGTGATTCATTAGACCCATATTGCATGTCTGTGTTAGCATGAGATGATTTGTCTCAAGAAATGACTAATTCTTTCTACCAAATGTATTAAAAAAAAAAAAAGGCCACATGATAACATCAGGTATAGATGCCTCCAGTACATTGTATATGTGGTCAAATGATTCTCACACTGGAAGTCTAGTACTTCAAAGATATTGAACACTTACTTGGCCACTACAATCAGCACATTCTGTATAATTGCCACCTTCAGGGCTTTATGCTTCTCTGTTTGTTTTTTCATCCTCCTTTCTACATTATTATTATTAGAGGATGGCAACAGTGATTTCCCACTCCCGAGGGGAGAAAAAAAAATCAAATATCTCTGATTTACAAAACGACTTTATGCTCAAGATGCAGTTTCTCAACAGTCCTAAGCTGATCCCAGTCTGTGCTATTACCAAAGGGACTGTTCCACCCTTACCTGTCCTTGCCACACACATGTGCTAGCAAGACTGTGCTGCAAGTCAGACCAGCTCCCTGAGCTGGCTGCAAGCTGATCATTCTAGGGCTTTGTTTTGCAGGATTAGCTTTCAGACAAACCAACGAGATGTGACTCACCTTATAACACAAGGGAAGCAGCAGAAAGCTGAGAAAAGGGTGGGACTGGTCTTTTCAGCACAGTCAAGTGTTAGATCAGCTTCAGGTGATCATCAGATTCACCCTCAGGTGCAAGAACTTAACTTGATAAAAGAGTGCCCAAAAAGCATAGCATGGCTATAGAAAAATATAGAGACTATGCTGAGGTAAATAAAGCAGGCTTTTGAGTCTCTCTCAAGTACTCTTTTTTTTCTCACCCGCCCCCTCCCCCCCAAGAAATTCTAGCTTGGTATCTACATGCTTGCTTAGACTCATTTCTGTGTTTCAATCTTCCCCCTGCTACGTTCTGCTTAGTTTCATGCCTCTGATCCTCAAAGGTCAAAAAGAAGGGGAGAGAGAGAAAAAAAAAGCTTTTTATAAGGACATCCATCTGGTTCTTCTGAAGAATACCTAAAGAGTGGACTTGATTTAAATAATTAAAAATATGTATATATTCCTAAGCATGATTCTGTTAGCAAGGCAACACAAGCTAATGAATAGTCCCTATTATAAAATCGTTTAAATACTCCCTCTCTCCCTAAGAAGACCAAAGGAGACAATGCACATTGTGAAGAAAACATCCATATACATATCCTAATTTCCAAAAAGATAAACTGCCTTTCTACCCATTCCCCTCAGAGGCAATTTACTAAAGGAAGTAACTTAATAGTGTATAGTAAAAAAAAAATAATAATAATAATAATCAGAATTATGTAAGCCTTTAGCTATGATGCTATGACCAGCTGCAGCCTTTACCAAAAACAACAATTCAACTTTATTCCATCTCTTCAAGGCAAAACATTAATCCAAAACAAAGAAAAAAATCTGAAGTGGACTTAAAAAAAAAAAAAAAAAAAGTAGCACAGCAAAGAGAAGAAACAAATAGGTAAGTTAATCTCTGACTTATCCAGAGCTAAAAGATAATCATCACAGGTAAATCGGTGAGTGTTCTAAGGAACAAGAATTGCTGAAAATTTACACCTATGTCTTTTTTGCAGTTAAAGCAATAGAATTTGGAGATCACTGTGCCAGAATGAAGTGACCCTCATTCTTACCTGAATGCGTAAGGTCTTTAAGTTAAACTTGCATTCCATTTCTTGTTTGAAAGTATGGTGGAAAATGTGCTCCCAAAAAGCGGGAATGTGGGAATTAAACGACTTGTGAAGTTGGGTCTACTTTTTACTGCCATCACACGTGACAAAGGAGCACACAAAAATAACTCTGGGATAAAAGACAGAAGTAGGACTTTGGGAAGGAAAGAAATAAAGAAATGAGACAGAAGCAAATTAAAGTGCAGCTAAATATGGTATGTTAGGCAACTAACATGCATGTATCAAACCCTTAAACTTATGGAGGGCCTCAACTCAGCCAGAAAACGTTTGGACAGCATTCACACACAAAGCTCTCAATCACTTAGGCTGTGGTAGCCTTCAGTAACCAAGTTAGTTCCTGGAATAATCTTTTTATTTATTTTTAAATGTTGGCAACTATACCAACATGCTGCAAATTTAAAGAAGACTCTTCTTAAAATATAAGACACTTCTACAGATGCTGCCTAAGCAACCCTTCTCTTTAAAGGAAGAACTCAATTAAGCTGGTAGCTTTTCTTCGGAATGAATTTAAATGGATTCTTTTTCATTGTGGTTGGATCTCAGTTAGTTTAATTGCTATTTATATCAAAACATTAAAAGGTCTGGTTATGGGGTTTATTAGAAAAGCAAAATGTGTTTTTAATACTTAAAAAAACCCACAACAAAATACTTTGTAGGGCTGTTTTCCCTGTATTTGCATACCACATGTTCAACAATAACAACACAAAATTAATCTTTCAGAAAGTTAAAACTCTAATAAATATCCCTGAAGTAGCAGCTCCTAGAGTTTATCATCAGTAAGATGGAGGAGGGGGCTTTCACAAGTGGTATTCGTTAACTTCGGGATTTAAAGAAAAAGAAAGAAATTAAAATACACTCTATAATACAAATAAATGTCTTTATTATTGAATTGACAATTCTTAAACTTAAAGGAGAAAGTATAATTTTAAGAAAACCTGCAGAAATACTCGCAGAAAACATTGTTTTGCATATCTGAAGACACAAGGTTGAAAAAGAGAAAAACTTCCCCAAAAAGCAATCGAGTGACATACAGTCAGGAGCTGCCCTGCAAAATAAACAAAATACGGCCAAACGTCTTCCCCTGCGCTTGCTTCTCAGGGCATCTGAAGCAGCTTATCTTTGCAACCAAATTATTCCGTTCTCACAAGGTAAGAAATCTGCTCGTCTGTATATACTGCCTCCGTGCGTTATCTATATGCATTCCATTTGAATCCAATTTCCTTGCATTACCTCTGCCCAGGTCAGGGATGAATGGCTGTCAAATTCCCCGAGGAATAAAGAGAAAAACCCTTTCTTCCTGAGGCAGCAAGTTTCAATTCACAGAGCACATGGCTAATCTACATATGTGAAGGTCATGGCACTTCAGTCAAAGAGGTTAAGAATGGAACAGCTCACGTAAGGGGCTGTCTTAAACATCCTGGCGCGGTGCCCGACAAGCGAGATTGTTGAAAAGCAATAGATAGCTGCTGGCAGCAGCGAGGGGAAAAATATTTTGATCATGTGATGCGGCACAAGCTAACTAGTTTGCTTCATGTGTGAAACTTTTACAGACGCTACAAATACCACAGTTATAACCCGCTCCAGAATCCAGCCTTCTCTCCTTGGCTGCCTTATCTGTCTCCCAAGGAAATGTGAATTGCCAGTCAGCACTACTGGATGCTGGAAATTTCTGATTCAGGCAAAAACACATGTGTTTTTTTTTTCTTCTTTCGATGATAGTAAACAGTATCCAACAACTAACAGTTATCTATAAATTCCTAGCGCTTTTCACAACCACTAATTATTGGGCACCATGAATTTTTTTTCTGTGCCACAGAAATCTATCTTTCTGTTTATAAGAAAGACTTTCAAATATAATTAAAATTGCCACGCAAAATCAGACTGCTATTGCTGGTACATAACTGAAGTTGACACATTAATTTCTATTTTTTTCCAAGAATAATTCATGCTAAATGAAAAACACAAATACAAAATTTCTTAAATTAACCTATATTCATGATCATCTTTAAATATTTTAAATAACATCAGCCCTAACTAAAACACTCATTTTTCTTTACTCAGGAATTTCAAGTAGATAAGAAATGGAGGTTAAAAAAATAAATCACGAGAGCACAATTATTTTCCACAACTCATGACTGAAAGTAAGACATCAATACTAGTATCTCATATAAACAGAGGCTATCCAAAATATTCACAACATAAATTGCTACACAAAAATATAGCTCCATACATTCCACCAAAATCAAAGGCTGCAAATAAACCAGCATATTCCTTTGATGCTGTCAAAACAAACCTCCTTATCTTTATTTTTAACTTTAAAAGAATGAAATTTAAGAACTACAAATCATGTCCTCGTGCTTTCAAAAGAAATTTTCAGAGTTGATATTTCAGCATCTCACTTAAAACAAGTAATTCTGACAATCTAACCAAATAACATGATCAATGTTCGGAATACCTAATCTCAGAGCCTGTCCAAATAAAACGTTAAAAAAAAAAAGAGAGAGAGAGAGAGAAAGGAAGGTACAGTGCAGATACCTTCTCATGCAATATGACAACTATTCAGGCTGCCTAGTAATTCCATATGACACGCCACATTAAAACAGCATCTCAATCCCTAATACTTCAATAAATTAAATACAGCCTTATTTAATATCCTTATTTTTACATACAGAAACTGAAGCTCCTAACAGTCAAACCAGCTCACTTCAGATCATGCAGTTAGTGGAGAGCTGTCCAGGATTCCTGAGGCAATCTTTTCCTTAATACCTTTTTTCTAAAGTCAAATAATTTACTTACCATTACTGAATTCACTGCTTGTGTAAGGAAGTCACTATTCCCTTTCAATCAATCTGTGAATTAAACCATGTCCACTCTGAGAATGGTACACATGACTGCAAGTATGTTTTAAAACAGTATTTCCTTTTGGGATTTTCTAAACCAATTTTCCTTCTTTACTTAGGCCAGAAGAAAAAAAAGCTGGAAATTCAGGTTCTTCTCTGAAAGCCAATTGTATCAGGGACTGTTCAGCAGCACGAAAGTCCTCTACATGCTGCATAACACGGAGCAGTTCACGCTTTTAAGATGTGACCAAAACGTGAAGTGGAACAAGTCCACCATGTGAGAAAACCTCACCAAGATACTTGTATCCTAGCAGACATACCTGCAAAGCCACCCAGAGAGAGGCAGCTTACGGACTCTTTCATTTCACCCGCGCAGATATAATGCCACCCCAATGACAGGCTAAATTCAAAAAGCTTTGCCGGAAAAGCTGTTAGTCAAGGATGTGATTTATTCCCTGCTTCTAACTATACAGTTACAGCAACAAAACTTCAAAGCGAACCCGGCCTTTGTTACACTGTGGTGTTTAAAAAACAATTAAATTCATTTGATAACTTAGTTACAGAACAGTTCTGCTTCTACCAACACAGGTAAAACTGGACTCTGTCACTCAACAGAAACCCTCCCTACAGATTTGCTTTTTGGATAAGGAGACACCTAAAATAAATTGCAAGTAAAGCTATCAAGGAAAAAAGAAAACCTCCTAGGTCTGGTGGCTTTAGCAGAATAGCTTAAAAGACCCTATAATAGCTTAAAAGACCCTAAAGGTTTTACAATAGAAGTCTCTTTTTTTTAAGCAAACATACTAAAGAAAAGAAGTAAACAAAAGTCCCACATAAATCTAATTTCAAAGAAAAATCCTTTCTTTCCTCCCTGCTCTTTAAGAGACACTCCAGTGGTCAGAGAGACTGATGAAGGTAAGAGCAAGATCAGTGACACAGCCCTACAGTTAAAAAGTGTCAGAGAGTCTATCAGGCAGTTGAATGCCTTTCTAAACCATTATCAAATTTATTATATTCAGTATATACTTAGTAATATGTTCAATTATATATCCAGTATTATTTTAAAGTCTGAGTAGGCTAGAAAACAGGAGAGAAGATGAGGACAAGGACGCATTCTTAAAACACAATTTGTCAAACTCAGGACCAAAAAAAAGATTAACAAAACCAGTAGCTCTCAAATTGGAGAAAGAAAACTAACAAATAGTTTACATGGTTCCACATATGCTTAGCCTGCCTATTTTTTTCCTTTCCTTACACAGTTACCAAGCCCACCATGACTCAAACACAAGAAGCAATGCGAAAGCAGATCAAACACGGATGTTTATGTACGAAAGCAAGTCCTGAGACACCCTGCAGAACCTGGGAACTCTGTTTCATACCAACAAATCAACCAAAACACACCACAAAATTCAGCAGCCTCATACCTTGCTTTGGTAGCTAGCAAAGGAGTTAACATTTTCAGTATACGTTCATACATGCGCTCTTCCAAATTTCACCTTCTGTAGATTGGGTTTTTAACAGGTGTATAAATGAAGTATTTTGACACTAACATCACAAGAATGAGCTTGTGTTAGACAGTCTTCCTAATTGTGACCGGTAAACAAACAAGTTGTCTCTTCTAAAAGTTTAGAAGTGAAGGAGGATAAAACTGACCTCTCAATACTACCTGCTGTAAGAAATGGGTCATTTTAAGCCAAAACTAGATTCTTCAAGTTTTTCCATGGAGTCCATCCCTGGAATCCCTCTTTAAAAGGGGAGGGCAGCCTGAGACAAAGATTTTGTGGTTTGGTTTTTCATTATCTTCCACGTTAAGATACAGGTAACACTTCTTCAAAAAGCCATCTTGCTTGAAAAGCTGTTTATCAACTAATATTCTTGTGCTCCCTGTGTTCACTGTGCCCCACTGTTTTTTGCATTAGATTTGTCCAGTTTAAAAACAAAGACAATTTATGTCCCTATTCAGGCAAGCAGACTTGATGGCAGAGGAGATTTGTGCATCTACACCCACACAGAGCAGTCTTTGCAGCATACTCATCACCAGCAGAAGTTCCTCAATACAAACTAGGTTCTTGGGCATAGGCTAAACTGGATTTTCCTTAAGAGTTTCATTTCTACAACAAATTGAGTGACTTTGTACAGATGACAGCGAGTACATAATCCGTACAACAGTACAAGGAATACTTGAATTTTAGGTGCTAGTGCCTTGAGTTTAAGGTGATGATAGTGACACAGCAGGCAAGCCCCAGCTTCATCCCGTCACTTGCCTTTTCAACCACCTGAAGAGACCAACTGCAGGGATTTTATTCTCCCAGGACAAAACGCATTCATCCCGATCACACCACATTCACTCACAAGCTCCTGTTTACGGCACCACAACTATACCTGTTTCTACAAGAACTCTAATTTGCAGTTATGACAAAAAGTATCTGGTTTAATGAAGATAAATGTCCAGTGCCTCAGTTTCCCCACCTGTGCAATGGAAAGAATTGCATCTTATTCCAGTGTAACCCACACTAGAATGATAGTAATCAAGCACACTTGTACTGTTGATATTGAAAAAGTACAGTTAGTTAAAACCACTGTCATGAGAATTAGTCATCTACTGTCTACAAAATTCAATGTACACCAAGTACATAGATATTTTCAGATAAATTCATCCCCGGTAGGATTCCGCGACTAAAGTAGAACAGAATCATGGATGGATTTGACCCTTTTAGAGCTAGTATACTCCTGGTGGATCACTAAATGCCACAGCCTAGAACCAGAAATACAACAAATGAAACACTCTGGCCCAACTGCAACTCAAACATTGTGGCACGCTGCTGGCACATGAGAATTTGAGTGTAAAACTCAATAAAAGTATGTGAGATTGGACAGTAAAAAAATATCAGAGATATTAAATAAGTAACTTTATGCTCAGAATAGAAAACACATGTATCAGAGGTACACAGAGATAGATTTTAGTAAAAGCTGTTTAGGTATAAATAAATAAAAAGGTATTTAATTAATGGTAAAACTCATAAAATACAAGTTGCTCTAATATGGCTGGCTGTACAAGATTTTAATGTATTCAAGTTATTTGCTTCCTTCAGCACTAAGCAATATAAGAACACTGCTAAATTCTACTTTTTTTACTACTTCTTTTCAAAACAAATTTGAAAACCACTTAGGTATACTGCTAATTTAAGTTTAATTAAGGTCCTCATTCATCCTACCAAAACACACATTTAACACTATGTAAATAGCCCCAAAATTGAATGAAAAAAAAAAATTTCCCCAAGTATCTCAATAATCACAATTCTGAAATATATTCTAGCAAGCTAGCCCACCACATACACACAAATACTGAACGTACTACTGAAATCCTGAAGCCTTGAGCATGCATGCACAGTGAGCGTGGTGGCACCACTGCTTTACATATCCACAGAGAATCTTTCAAGCCTCCTGATAAACGGCACATTTTTGAAAAAGTACCAAAATAAAACTTGCTAGGATGCAGGTACAATCTGAAGAACAACCTAATAAATACATTACTGCCAATCTCATACTAACAGTGAGAGTTTTGGAATAATTATGATCAAATATTTGAGGCACAAAAGAAAGAAAGAAAAAGATCTATCGGTTGCTATTCAAACTTGTTTTCCTTTTACGAATTTAGTTCTAGTTAAGATACTATTTCAAAATGAGACAGCAACATCTCACAGACTATGCTTGGTAATTTCAAAGATTTTATGTTGTGTTTGTATCTGGAAAATCTAGCAAGAGATTAAATGAATTATTTTTGCTCCCTACAGATTTGGCTCAGAATGCCAAAAACACCAGTAATTGACTACTCAATTGCAAATTTCTTATACGTTGGAGGTGGTAATACAACGGATAGGTTTGCATCACTCTGGCTTTATTGCATCTGTCCTGCTGTTCAATGCGTAGGCATAAGCGCTACTACAGAAACCAATAACTGAACACCAAACCACAAGCGTCAAATATATAGTCGTAATATATATATAGATGCTACTAACCGAGAATATTGCTATTTGCTACTTCTAAATAGAAGCTACGCGAATAGTAAACTGTTTATTTGAAAATGCACAGGGAAAAATATATTTTATTCTCCCACTGAGATACCAAGAATCTATTCACCACACTAACAGCTGTTTAATGGCCTTCTGACACAGGGCAGGCTCCTGCAGGCCTTTGCCTCAGCTCCCGGTCTGGGCGACCCATTCGGCATGAAAGGAGCTGCGCAATCAGGCACGTTCCGAGCTTCTCCTTTGTGAAGCCAACGGCTGGTAACACGGGCACAGCAGCTCAACGGATTTTTCTAGCGCTTGGCCAGTATCTATCCATGCTATAGAGCTGTTCTTGGAAAGAACCCAGGGCTCCCTGAGTGCAGGTATATGCAAATCTTACGCCTCTGCACAAAGGAGGAAGATGAATTTTGAGCACACACACACACACGCAATCTCGTGTGTTAAGCTACTGCAGTGCAAATCAGAACCGGAGAGCAGGAGAGCCTTATGACTTTAAATATTTGCACATTGCTAAGGAATCCATCAATAATCAAAACAACCGAAGGACAAGATACTTTGCTGCTATCACAAAACTTCTTCATGATCAAACGAACCTAGGAATATAAGCAATAACCATCTGCTTTGAAAACACGTTTCTTCAGAAACAAAAGGCCTCTTTCTCAAGCTCAGACAGAGCTTTCACAGGTAGATTTAATGAAGCTGAAGCAAAATTTTCTTAATCTAATAGGGTGGACAAGCACAGATTTCAGTTGAGAGTGGGACACTGCAATTACCCGGGATGAGACAGGAATTTCCTACACAAGTACTGTGGGCCCTGTAGCTTGCTGACAGCCCTTCCTTTCAGTTCACAGCACAACAGTTTCTATAGGCTTAAGGTCCAATCACCATCTACTTTGCAAAGACACATGACAAGGGAGCATATTCTAATGTGTGTACACACATATACGGACTATACACATAGGTGATTATTAAAAAAAACAAAAGCAAACAAACTTATATGTACAAATCCTGGACTGACTACTCCATTTTACTCTTTTCAAAGACAACAAATTTCTTTATTTACTGATATAAAATACCTGGAGACTGACAGTTGAGGAGTTAAGAATATTTTTTAAAAAGTATAAGAATGACTGTTTTCTATAAATTAGTAACTATTTTTCTTTTCTTAGTTAGGGCAACATACTTTCCATTTTAAATAATGTTAATTTAAAACCTAAGGACATTTCTGGTTATGTATGTATGTTAGATGGGAAAAAATCACAATATGAAGAAGATTGATAGACGACTTGCCTTTATTACAATTATTTGGGGGGTGGGTTTGGAGGAGAAGGAAAAAGGGAAGAACAGGGCCTGTGCCACACTATTCTTTATAAGCTGCACTCTAATTTTTACGGTACCAAAACGAAAAGATTTCTGGCTGTGAAAGGGGACATAAACCCATAAAAATAAAGAAGTACTTCTAAGGGTCATACCGAGGACATAATGAATTTACTCTCACCCCAATAAAAATAAAATACTTTAAACAATTTCTGCCGTGAAGAAACAGCTCTCTGAAGTAACACATACCATATCTATGCTACTGAATTATCTCCTAGCTTTTAAAGCTGCAAATTCCAAACTGTGTTAAAAAGCAAGCAGGCAATGCAAATATTTTTAAATTAATTATGAAAGGCTGTGCATATGCAGCTTCATTACCTTATGGTTCCCAGTGACCCTCCTATCAGCGCAAATTAAAAAAGGTAAAAATTAACATTCATGAAAAATCTTATTTCCCTAGAAGAAATAAAAGTGAAAGGGAATAAAAACTAGACACTAGACAGGAGTGATCTGATGAAAGTAGAGCCAGCCTATGCAACATTTCTATTATTATTTTTTTAAGATTAATACATTATTCACAATATCAACCAATGTTTTCTCCAGGTTTTCCCACTAATGAATACACTTTATAGAAAGATCCAGCTGTTCAACAACCCCAAAAGTATACACCTGTATTTGTTTCTGCTAGTCCTCGTTGTTAAAAGCTATTAAAAGATTTAGCAGTTCTTAATAGAAAGATCTTGTTGAAGGGAAAAGAAATCCATAAAATTCTAATGCACTACTGCATTTAGCACAATTCACTCTCCTACAGAGAATTCAAGCATAATCTCACACCTGTACAGAAAAATAATGAGAGCAACAACTCCTGATGCTTCTTTAAGCAGTCCAACCACAGCTCAAATGAACATATCTGGATTCATTGCTGAGCTAAAGCTTATAAAGTCACTGATAGAATGACTGTCTTTCCCCCTTCTTTGTATAATACATGGCGTTTTCTCATAGCCAGCACGCCACATACAAACGAGATTTGTTTTTTAGGGCCACGCACAGGCTAGATCTCACACTCTTATGAATATAGTGAAATTATTAGTAGGATTAAATTTGCTTTCAGAAGAAATCCGCTTTCCTGTGCAGTGTCCGAATGCTGCAACGCTACAAAACGTTTCAGAGGCATGGATGTTCCATAAATGCTGCTGGAAATCCTGAATCCTTGTCCAAGCATCATGAGAAACCCACTTTTCCTATTGCGTCCAATTAGCACAAAATCAAAGAATGCAAAAAAAAAGAAAAAGGGGGGAAAAAAAGAAATTAATGGGGAGAGAAACATGCCACCTAACTAAACCGCATGGAAAACGAGAAGGGCGGGGGGAAGGAGGGGAGGATCAAGCTGATCTTCCTGTTGACACTTCTGAGAAATGTTCGTGACTTTTAGTCCAGATACGTGGAAGATCACAATGTGAAACTCTAAATGTGAACATTAAGGCAAACTTATGCCAGCAGCATTTTCCCTTTTTGGCCTCCTTGTTCTTAGAATTATAATATTTCATAAGTGGTGGTCTAATCTTACAATCTCATACTCTGGGGAGCACTCTCAGTGATAATTATGGAGTCTGATTAAGTGATAATGGATGGACTTCTGGGGGGTGCAGAAAATCAGTTTTTCTCTGCAAGATGCAGTAGTTACATCATTTTCAATGCCATGATCCATTCTTGTTCATACCTAGAGAAATTGTGGATTAACTTAGGTGTTTGCAGAGTGAAGTATGCAATGTAGAAGTGGGAGTTTTTTTTTATTTAATAATTGGGGACTGATCTACTCCAATCCCATTGTATCTGTAATATATGTAGCAATGCTTGGCTGGGATGTGCCCTTGAGCAGGAACATGACTTAGGAACTTGGCGTGGTAGAGAGCCCCAGAGAGCCGTGAGGTGAGTACATATCCCCTCAGGGGTAGCTGTGGGCAGGCAGTTGTGGGGAAGAGTCACGCCATAAAAACATGTGACTGTTTGCTCACCTCTCCCCAAGGGCATTGCCGGTGGAAGGGTGGGAAGGACAGTCAGTCCTCCCTTTCCTATCCTTCTGCCATAGCAGCTGGTGGGAACTGCAGAGGCAGATGAGTACATGGATTTACGGGTGGTTAGACTGCTGATGTGTCTCACAGACTTACAAAATGAGAAAATAGTTCAGAACAGACAATTTTCTTCCCCAGAGAAGTTATGTGTATTACGCTAAAGATCAATGCAAGTTTCGTTTCCAAAATAACCGGTATGTCTTAGCACGTTCATCTCCTTCCTGTTCTTCTCATAGACATCTAACAGTCGACTGCCTCTATTTTTGCGACATAGGTCACAGAACCATGTCATGGGGAGACACATAAAGAACATTGTACAAAAAAGGTCTTTGAGTTACTCTTGGAGAATATTATGTTTTCTGTGCAAGTTTTTCAGCTCTCATAGGAAATTGCTGAGTCTTTTTTTTACAAGCACATCTGCTTAGCATCTGAATTTCCAAATAACTTAAAATCAAATAAAGCAGACCATTAACTCATGTGAGATTAAATATGTGGCTTTTTAGGAACTTTTAAAGTGCCTCATCTGCTTTGCACTCCAACAGTGAGTATTTCAATACGGCTTTTCATATATGATCTGAAAACAAGGGAATGCGGAGTGGAAATTAGTGCGAACTGTAGGTTTATATCTCTGTGTTGAGTGTACTACAGAACTGTTAGTTTAATGAATGCCTTTATCTTCACCAGGGAATACAAATGATCAGTAAGTATGCATAACCATAAGGAAGCTGCAAATTATGGATATCTTGATATATATATATATATACTAGTGGTACCAAAATATCAGGCATGGGTTTGCAGACAGATCTAAAGATATTACTGCAGTTTATCTGTGCAGATTGCAGACATACACACCTGAGGACACTTGTGATCCTGGGTCCTGATGCTGCTTTGGGTGCTCCATGGTGGTGAGAGCCACCTAGATATAGTCACAGTGTGGCCTTGGCACACACCAACACCTTGCTGCACCAGCTGGGGTCTGGGGCAGCACACTGAAGCAGGGCTCTGGGACAATAATAATGCGCATGAACAGAAAAGATATTTAATTACTTAATAAGAGGGCTGTTTACAAATGTAAAGATTCTTTTGAGATGATATTTTTCCAAGGTGGGTTTTTTAGATGCTTCTAGCCTAGCAAAGGTAGCATGTTTAAATCCCAGCTGGTTTAAATCAAGATGGCTTCACTCCTCCTGTGGAGCTGCCATGGCAATTTACACTAATGGAAAATCTGTGCCAAGAAATGTACAGGAAATGGCTGACAGTGCATTAAAACATTTCTGTTTTTCAAAATAGCAGTATTTCAGCTCATTTTCTTGCTGCCAGGAGGCCTGGTTAACTTCTGCCTCCCCAGTAAAATGCTAGGGGAATTCAATTTGCTACTTTTGCCAGATCGCCTGTTTTCACAGGGTGTAATTACCACTCGCAAGCCAGAAATGTCACTCTTCACATCTTGCTAGGACATGGGCCCATCATGTACTTCACTGACTTTTCACACCATCTTTGTTTTAAAACTTCATGACAGTTCTAGCATCAGCTTTATGGAGTAAAGTAGCTCATACCTCAGATTTTACTGTGCAAAATTTCTCCCAAGCAAATGTAGTAACAGATTAAGAAAATTATCACTTAGAAGTACCAGTTGAAATGAGAATTTCAAAAGTCAGTTAATGAACATTAACTTTGGGCCAGTTTCAGATATAAAAAAGAAACATCTTTGTTGTAAAAATCAATGAGAATAAGGCATCCTAAAAAAAAATTAAAGAAAAGAAAAAAGAAACAAAAAGAAAAGGAAAAGAACAAATCCCAGTTCATGTGCAGATTTGGAAAACCCCCAACAGGCATGTTACTCAATCCTCATGTCCAAAGTCTAGATATGCCACAAAATGTTTTTCTCGAGGGGGAACCACTTCCCGCTACTTTGCCAGTTCTTTATGTACACATGCAGAATGATGAAACGTTGAACTGGTTTTGAAATTTTATTGCAAGTAGTTTTTGCAATCCTTTAAAAATACAGCTATGTTTTAATAACACCATTTCATTATTCTTGTGACAGTTGGTTCTTTATGCAGGAAAATCTGACACAAAAGCTCCTATTCTGATTTCTCTGTGTACTAGAGCTGCTTGTGTACACACTGGTTCTGATTTTTATCTTGTAGGTTACGGTGACATTAAAAAAACAAACATGGACACATATTTACACATTTGCTTTACGCTCTGATTTATGAAGTCCTCAGAATATCTGACTTTAGGACCTAACCTTGAGCAGATTAAAAACAGGTTCTGGTGAAGTTCACAGGACTTGAAAGGGAAGGGATTCAAACTTGTGAATAATGTATCATTACTTAAATTCTAGTCATCAAAGGCAATGGTAGTTGAAAAAAAAAATCTACCTGAGAAATACTTATAAATGCATAGAACAAAAAGGCATCTTGAATGCAAATATCTCTGCAGGAGATGTCTCTCAGGACCTACTAGAAATGAAGAATATTTTGTTTTTCAGATCATCTCATAAAACTTCTTGTGTGGTCTTCATTCATACGCCACAGATTTAACCAAAAAAAAAAAAAAAAAAAGGAGGGGGAGGGTGGGAGAGGGGCAAAAAGAGAAGCGACAGGGGAAAAGCGCTTCGACTGAGCCAACGGTATCCCCTGCGGATCGCTCCGCACACACAAAAAAAAATGCAGAAATTCCCTTCCCCGAGTCCGTGGTTGCGATTAGAAATGGTAAGAGTGCCTTACGGTGCGCGCCTGTTCCCGCTGTGTGATTTCATGTTGAAAGTTTTTTTGTTCGGGTTTAAATGAAACTTTTTTTTTTTCCTCCTTTCCTCCCTAACCCGGATATGGGAAAACACACGTCTGAGCGAGCCTATCTGGCCCAGCCTGGCAC
>NW_010576793.1:16994-30281 GCF_000705375.1 Tinamus guttatus | reverse complement strand
CTCGGCGAGGGGGGGGTAGCGGAGGGAGCCGCCGTCGCTCGGCGGCGCCCAGGGCCGAGGCCCGCGGGCCGCAGGCGGCGCTGCCCGCGTCCGGGCCGGGCCGGGCCTGGGGGGCCGGCCTCGATTTAGTGCTCTAAATAAATAACAATAAAACGGCCAAACTTTGCGGGACTGCAGTCCTAGAAGCCAGGGTGAAAGGCGTTTTCAAACACGCTTTCATGTTAACACGGATGACAGGAAAACGTGTGTTTCACGCGTGTGGGTTTCACGTGTGTGTGTTTCACGGAAAAACACCATACCCCCCACCCCGCCGAATATTGATACTTTGTGTGTGGAAGGTTTTAAAATTCATCCGAAAAAAAAAAAATCCGTGGCAGCGGCATCTTTGCATTAGTCCACATCGTCCAGCTGTCTCCAAATCCTAATGGTCATTTGTGCTGATGATGCTTTTATATATAGGGCTGTTTTCAATATGTTCCACGCACTTATGTGCCGATCAACAGGAGTTGATCAAGGAGAGCGAGGCATTTGTGGCTGCATAACTGCTCCCCCAGACAATATAATTTCTAGTGTGCACATGGCACTCGTGAAAGCGTAGCAACACAAAATACGTAATCAAAGTAACTTTTGCTCCAAATGGTATCAGCGCATCAGCCGGTGACCTACATTTTCAAATTATCTTTCAGAATGTTTTGGCTTTTATTTTTATAGCTGTCTTAATAAAAACAGTAACTATTGGAAAAGATAGTAGTTGTACACTACATTCAACTAATAAAAGCAGTTGGAAGATAGAATGCTCTGCCAGAAACATAGCAAACAGGAACACTAATGAACGTTTTTAATATAGCAAGGATCTGAAATACTCTGTGTTAAATGAATAATCCTATATGTTCTGTTAGCGATGACCATGCTTTCAAATTTCAAAACGGAAAAATAGGAAATTCGATAGTAATGATAGAGAAAAATATACCACATCGAGAAAGATGCTTCCATGAGTAGGTAGGCTCTTTTTTTATATCCACTGTGAAAACATTGGAGAGCAGAAGCTTCATGCTCTAATGTTGAATTACATGCAAAGAGTATTGATAAATGTACAAACAGCGTGATTCCAGTGTCTATTAATTTTAGTTCTGTCTGAAAAAAAAAAGTCAGCAATACTCTGATTCCCATTACGGAGTCAGTTTTTTAAAGTCTCAGTGTTCAGCAAGTACATCTTGATAACACTTCTCACAATTATATTTTTCTCCTCCTTTTTCTCTTTTGGTACTCTGTGCAAGTCCGAAAATGTTATATGGCTAGTAGAAACAAAGTGGGAAAAAAATGGTGAGTAATTCTAGTGGGGGGAATCAGGTGCATACCCAAGGGTCATTACAGCCTGTAACAACAACAAATTGCAATTCTATGCAAACTGCTAGAAAGGGGTATATCATCCTTGTAGGAGAGAGAATAACAGAACTGTAAGATGAATTCATGCCAAATCATTCATCAGCTTTTGCCAAGAGAATACTACATCTTTGTTAGTGAGCCTTTTTGACATTTTCTCCTGGATTTTCTTCTTTTCTATATTCAAACACACACTAATTATACCCATTAAACCACATAAGTTGATTTTTTGAAGTCTTTCATGTGCAAATATAAATATAGGTGTCTACTTGTGTGTATTTATTTGCACGTGTACTCTGAAATAAAATATAAAATCAATTACACATTTATACTCTAAGACATTTATATCCAAGCAAAAATATATATATTTAAAATATGATAAGACGCATTGGCGGTGCCACAGTTGAGGACTGCGGTACTTCTTGACATGCTCCACAACTCTTTCTGATTGGGAAAATAAGCCACAAACTTTAATGCGGATTTACTTCAAGGTTTCTTTTTTTTTTTTTTTCTCCCACAGGAAGGGAAAGAAGGATGAAGCTCGAAAACCGAGGAGTTTATGCTGCTAACTCCTTTTCCCTTCCGTTTGTTTCGGCGACTGGGCTACAAGATTGGATCTAAGAGGCTCTAAGAGAGAGGCCCTGAGCACAATGCAGCCCGCCTGCTCTAAAAGGCAGCACATGCCAGTTTTCCCTCCCCAATGGCAGCTGCCACACCCCAGGCAGACAGAAGGCACTGCAGGCTGTGCACGGCGAGCGCAGCACAAAGCAGCCGCGCTCCGCTTTTGTACGGCGCAAACAACGCTCCAATTCCCTGTGCCATCTTTGCTCGGGTGACGAGCGCTGGTGTTTGTCACATTCAAACGCTCCCTTCCAAAAGCTCGCGTTGTATGTATGAATTATGAATTTATTGTAATACAATGCAAAAAAAGCTCTAATTGGCATGCATATGATCCGCTGCAAAATGATTGCATTGATATTTAATATCGCAAGTGTGTAGTTTCAACTTCAGTTCAATTTTCAGTGTTCCTTCAATTTAATTGTTTTCTATAATCCAAAATCGTCTAGGCATGGTTTCTTTTTCTTGATTTTCTTTCTGATAAATTATAAACTCCCATGCTCTGTGATAACTTTCCAGGGTAAGCAGGATGATCCTCAAAACTTGCCGTTGTTTATTTATTACGTTGACTATCTGTACAGGCACCCTAGGCTGTTCGTGCGTGGCTGGTCAGAAGGGAAGTTAGGTGCGTTTCACAGCAGTAAGGCGACCATCTCTCTGTTCAGTGAGAACCCTGGCTTTTAGACTGCATAAAGAGTAACAGTAGAGAGATACACAGAAAATAATATTTTAACAGCATGGAGCAAAAAGATCACTCTTGGAGATATTGAGAGAAACCGCAATATTGGGGTTTTTGATTTATTTTTTCTGTGAGGTAAGAATCCAGTCAGAGTATCAAAAGCCTGTTGCATCTCAGCTAATATCCACAAGAGTTGCAAGAATTGCTTTGTGCAGAAATCTCCCTTTGTCTGATTCTTGTTGTGCTGTATGCTTAAATTCACTGTACAGTTAGATGAAACAGTTGTCAAATTCACCGTAACTCTCAATTTCCTTCTTTCAGATTGGCATTAGATTTAATGAGAAAAAAAAGAGAAAACTATATGGAGTTTTATTAATTTATCACATCTTTTACTAGTTAAACATCCAATCCAAATCATTCTGAAGTCAGTGCAAATCTTTTAATTGATTTCAATGAGGCATAAATCAGAAAAGCATGTAGCCAGGTCAGTGCTTTAGCTTTATGCTTTAGCTTGGTATCTGGTGCTACAGTAATGGTATTTTCCTCTTAAGAGGACCCTTACGTGGACAATGTATAAAGAAAACATAGTAATTTTTTCCTCATTGTCTATTATTTATTTGATATTTCAAGCGTGAATGTAATCTGTAAGCTATTACCGTTGATACTCACCTGTTAAGCAAGAATCTTTTAGGTGCAAAGGCAATAGGTAAGTGCAATAATTTTATTTTGTCTAGTCATAGTAAACAATGAAAAATGCAGCATACACCAATGGACTGTGGCCTAAAATGTGTGGAGAGTGACACATTCTACCATTTAATTAAAATCCATTCTTCAACAGCCAGTAATCCTGGGCTACTTCATCAATTTCTTCTGGAAATGTGTAAACAAAAGAACTTCAAAACATCACCATCTCCATCGCAAGAATGTCATACATGATTTTATTAAGGAAATGTAATGTTAGCTTTTTTTTTTTTTCTCTGATGGATTTAGATCACTTGAATACAGTGTTTGAATACCTCAATTTTACAACTCTGAATCATCCGCTGAAGTCACTAAGATCATTCACTTGCTTAAAGTTAAACCCTGATTAAGTGCTTCTGTGGACTGAGGCCTCTATCTAGAGTCTGTACTTCGGTGAGATATCAGCTCAACCAATTTTGTAAATCAAAACAAAACCTTCCACTTGGCAAAGGAGTAGGTGTTGTTGATTCTAGGTTTGCCCACTGATGAAATCTGAACTTTTAAACTGAATTAGCCTAATAATTCAGGATCCTATGTCATTGTTTGGGAGCAGCATTATATTTCAGGGAAACTTCAAGGAAAGGCCAGCTTGCCTTTAAACTAATCATTTATAGTCATTACTTATAAATTAGAAAAATTAAATGAGATTTAGAAAGACAGTAATCATGAAGTTCTCTGCTAGTATTTCTTTCTCATTACCCTGCTTTTTACAAATATTTCCTTTGCTGGTGTGCACAGGACAGAACTAACCAATGGGGAAACAAAAAGAAATATTTGCTGTTAGCCACACATTGCCTGGAGATCCTCTTATATAGTCAATTGTAGCATCCAGATTGACATAGAAGAAACACTTAAAATGACAATGCACAACTTTCAAATTCAAATAATAAATGACATCAGTACCTTAGTTTGAAACACTCTGGATTTATCAAGAATATTTTTTTTTAAAAAAGGTGCTAGTTTTCTTTCCTAAAATTTTTCAACAGTATAGCTATAAATTTTATATGCCACAATGCAAGTATGATTTGTGTGATATTTATCATCCACTGTTTCTGGAAACAGATTACTATGACTTTGTTGCCTTCACCAAGAAAAATGCATATTTGCATATGCAGCCCTGAAATTCATGAATTTTAATAGGAGACAGCACAAATCTTTTATTTTGCAAACTGGATTCTTTTTCCTATGGCTATATGCTACACTGTGAAAGTGTCACAGAGGCCTTGTTTACTCTATTCTTACTCTGATCTTTTCTGTTGACTATTCATAATCTTTAATACAGTGGTTGTCCATCTAAAGATGGAGTCCCACCTTACTTTATTGCTGTAGTAGTTTGTAATTCCCACTTTCCCCCACTTTATTCCCCACCTTTCACGAGTACAAGTGCATTAACTCTCTGGGGAACTTCAAATTCCAGCAGCCCGACCTTTGGCCAGTTTCATCTCCAAAGTATCAGCACTCTCGCTGTTGCTTTTCTTCCCCAAAAATCCTATCAAGTTGCAGGAAAGTTCACTCTAGTGGCAATTTCCTTTGGCCCCTCTGCATAAGGGACACAAAGCAGGGACTGCAAAGGATGAAAGGGAATGTGTGAGGAGAGGGGTGAGGGAGACCAGATGAAATTTTCCAGAGACTTCTTTCTCCCAACCTCATAGGATCTGGGCTTTAAGCACTCTTGAAAATGGAGAATTTCAGTTACTCCCGCTTTGCCGCCAAGGAAGTGAGGCAGGAAGGAGGGACCCACGATACAAGAACATTTCTTCCAGCTGCAGCATCAGCTCCAGCAGCTCCAGGTGACTGACACAACCTCCCTCTCAAAGACCCTTCGGAGGTGCTGGTGCAATTGTCCGAGCGGCTCTGTGGTGTACCAGATGAGCCAATAACTCCAGCCGGGGAGAAAGAGAGCTTATTTTTAATCCAGATCCTTGCACTGACTCACCCAACGGCTCAAACAGTAGCATTGGCACAACAGGAAGGGGGAAGAGAAGGGGCAGAAAGCAAGAGGCTGTTTCCCACTTCTTACTGTTTGACCCATAAGGAGGTTGGGAGGCAGGGGGAGGTGAGTAAGACCTGTTAAGCCAGTATGCTTGCCAAAAGAAACGTATGTCCTAAGATTATAAACAGGCTTTCTTTTCCAAAGCCAGTTAAGCCAGTGAAAAAAAGGTTATCATCCTTTTTTTTTTTTTTTTTTTTTTTTTTTTTTTTTGTCAGCATCACCATTGCCAGATATTAATGTTCCTCACATCTGCTGGTGCAGTGTGTGTGTTCCCCATCCCATTTCAGATTAAATGAGCCAGGCTACTAGAAGTACTATTTAAACTATATCTGCATTAGCTCAGACCCATTTGCCTAAGGAAGATTAAGATGAAGTGAGCCAACAGGTCTGAGGGGACAGGTGAGTCCAGCGGAGGGACAATGAATAGCTGCTAGGTGTCAGTAATCTCTTCAACCAGCACACCTTTTATGATGAAGGGCATCCATGGGGGCTCTAAATGTTGGCCATGGTGACATAGAGAAAGCTACACAGAAGTGAAAAAGAGATTATTCATTTTCTGAGGCTGTAGAGGCTGGCTGTGGAAGCTCGTGAGTGCAGGATTTACCATTGTCTGTTGGTTTATTTGTTCGCTGCTACCTCCAAGCTTGTCCCGCATCACAGGGTGCCTGCTTGCGAGCAACGCTGAGGTGTGAGGCACCAGAGCCCCTGGCTTGCTTGGTGACGGTGGCCCACTCTGCTCGCGTGGTGACTCAGAGGAGCCTCTGAGCTGCCAACGACGGCCAGCTCCCCGGCGCGTGTACGTACGTGAGATGGGAACTGCTCCTTGCCTGGAGGCAACTCAAGCGCCGACGTTCTCCAGGCTCCTGGGGAGAAGCTAGTGTGTTTGGAGTTGCTCCTCACACAGCTGGAGAATGGGTGGCCGCGGTGACTGTTCCCAGCAGGCTGGCACAGAAGCGAGCTGTGCTCCTGAGGGACACGGGGGCCTTCGGTTATGCAAGTGCTCCCCGCGATGCGCCCAACCTGCTCCCGTCCTTGGCAAACAGGACGTCGCCGCCAACTGCCACTCGGGTGCTTCACTTTCACATCCTCTCTGCCACAGCGTGTCTGACCGTCACAGCTGCAGTAAAATCCTTGCTGTAAGGGCAAACTATTTCTCAAGAAAAGCATCCCCTATGACTGGCTCCTTGCTACAACAGTTCTAAGAGATTTTTTTAAAACACATATGTGAATTACTTTATCACGCATTGCTCCAAAACCTTAAGATTTTATTAATTTAGGGCCTGATCCTGGAAACACTAATTTATGTAGTCCTTCCTCCTGTAAAACTATTCAATACAGAGACAGAACTTGAGCAGCTATCATATGGTCAGGATTGGTCTATTAAAACATCTGTTTCTTCGTTTAAATTTTAAATGAGATGTTATTACAATTAGAATGACCATTTCATTAATCCAGAATATCATCTACTTATTTAACAAAGACTTAACAATGTGAGTCATCTGCATTAACAAGTCCAGATGCTATAGTCAGAGGCAGCAAAGATGCAGGGATTGGCAATAGACTTGCTTTGTAGGCTTTTTTTTTTAATGTTTGTTTTTCATTCCATACAGACCATCCCTAATATTTTATCTCTCTTGATGCCTTTTAGGAATACTAAGTGAATATAAAAATACGAGGTTCTCTCTCTTTTAAAAAAATAATGTACAAAAACGATTAAGATTTTCCTAATCCCAACTTTGTCTTTTCACAGGACTTCACAAAAAATAAAATGCACGCATATCTTTTTGCCATTTTACAGCTGCTTTATTTGTCTCCAGAGGATTGGACAAATGTGGCTTTCATTTAACCACATTTAACTTTAAATTGTCACACCATTCTGTGCTGGGTGTAAACTTACTGTGCATATGTCTAAGAAGAAAGGAGTCTAATTTGGGAACCGCTATCCATGGTGATTCTCGCCAGCTAGAATCAGGGACTGAACTTGTTCTAGGAAAGGCCACATGGTATAAAATCATCAAAATCCTCTTCTCTTTTATGCCTTGCACTGAAAGGCTGGTGCCACTGAATGGGAATTTTCAAAGCACCTGGTGACAGTAGAATTAGACCTCAGTGAGAGCAAAGCAAGGCCAGTACTAAACATTTTTCCGATTTCATCTTAATATGCATCATTTTTATAAGGGGAACTTATTTGCACAGCTCAGTGGAGCCCTGTATTTGAAGTGCACTGCTGATTAATTAGGTCGGACCAGGATGAATGAATTAGATGATCTCTATTTTATATCTGTTTTGAAGTTCACCATTGTTAACCCCATTCAGTGCTTCATCCCGTTTAAAAGACTTATGACTAACTACTTGGGCAGGAAAGGGAATCATTAAAGTGCTATGCAAGCCTCTTGAGTGTGGTGGGTTCTGTTACAGATGTATAAATCCAGCTTATTATGCAGCTAAGCAGAACTGACTTTCCAGGTGAGTTTGAAAAATGAGGGATCATGAGCTGGCTGGTGTGAAAGCTGCAATTTTTATGGACCAGTCTTGAACCCCTGGTCTCTGTTCTTAGGGTGATGTCTGTACTGGGTTAAAAATAATCTGCCTTAAAAATATAGTATATATAAATATATAAATTATTTGGTGTATTTTGCTCCCATTTTCTTCAAAGACCACAAAAAGAGAACTGTTTTTTTTTTGTTATAATTATCTCCATTCTTCATTAAGAACAAATTCATGTTTCACATAAAATATAACAAAGGTAGAACCTGCCATACTTCCTTTTTTTTTTTTTGCTTCTTTACTTGCAGTTCAGGACTTCCTTTATTCAGCCTGATGTTAAATCTACTTGTATTAGAGAATCCTTTTTATCTGAGCAAATCTTATTCCTTAGCAATGAATTTCAGAACATTGTGGGGTGATTGTATAAAGCCATTGCTTTTTCTTTATTGCCCACTAAAGAAACATTTATGATTAAATGGGAAAGGGAACTATCTCATTCTCTTGAGCTGGAGATATTGGACTCAATAATGTCTTTCGTACGTGTATGTTCTATTTCAGCTAACCTGCTAGAATTGCAATATAAAATTGTAAATCAATGGCATCAAACACCTGTGAAGATGAGTAAGATTGCAAGCCATTTCTCAGACAGATTTGGAGAAACAGCTCTCAGACAAAAACTCTTTTACGTGTTCTTCAGGGTCTGTCCTAAATTATACCAATAAAGGTCATTTGTTATACATCATATTGAGAAAATTACCAACTGTCTAATGCCAAGTACTAAGGAACACTATACATAGGGATACCTAGACTTTGAGGTATGTGACAGACACCTGGATGTTAATAAAAATCTAGTTACAGGCTATTCAGCCAGTTATTTGCAGAGCTAAAAAATTCAGACCCATCTTTCATAAAGAAAGTGGATCCTTAGGAATATGTTCAAATCTGTTCTGTTTAGCCATAACTGCAGAAAATGTGTTCTATAGGTGTTCCTTTATTGATTACTTTAGCAAAGGTAAGAATAGTTAAACTGAGCCACACATAAACACCTTCCAGGGTAGAAAGGATGAAAGTGAAGGAGGGTTTTTGTTTTTCTTGTCTTTTTTTATAGACACAATGGTATCTCTTTTAAGCTTGTCATCTTCTGCTTGGCTGATTCTCATGTAAGTGTTTTAATAACATGAATTCAATACGAAGTGTACCTTTGTACCTACAAATATACAGCAGTCAAAACCCTTACTTTCTGTATTTTGGAATAAAGTTATCAAGATTTACATATCTGAAAAGTCCTCAGACCAAACAAATGCAGAGTTATTATTGTCCGTGTGTACTTTATACCTTTCCAGGGTGCAGGGATCAGCTCAATACAAACACTCAACCATAAGAAAATATAAAACCAAAATTTATACCACCCGGTTGCTGGTGTTTCATCCCTGCTCTCAGAGCTGACAGAAGCCACCGCGAATGATTTTCTCACAAGGGTGTTCTGCTTCCTGATGGGGTTCCCAAAAGGGGGAAAATATCTTAGTGCTTCCACCCATTGGTTTATGCTGTTCTGGAGGGAGCACTGCAAGTCTCCTGTGTGAATAAGGGGTTGGAGTGTTATCCAGAATACAGTATGTAGGAATCTAAGGAGCAAGGAAAGGATCAGAGAGGGGGAACTCTAAAGAGAGGCGCTTGTGCATGGTAAGGATCTAAATATCTTCTTACGGCTCTGGACTAAGTAACAGGAGGCAAAAGTCAATCAACTAGTAAGGAAAATGGTGACTTCTCTTGGTATCTTTGTTTCAGAAATGGTTTCTAGAAGATCCCTGCCCAACTATGAGTAATTAAGGTTAATTACATAAAGTTGTTTGACCTGTGTTAGACCTCAGGGTGTGTGAGCTAAAGGTATCATCTGACCTTAAAATCTATAATTCTGTAGCTGTAAGGAAGGAATAACAGAACATGTTTTTTTCTCTGATTTAAATTCCAACATATATTTGCATTTTTTTATTTGCAGTTACTGTCTTAAGAATAACTACACGGAAAGCAGTTGTGGGATGGAATTTTCACTGTGATCTGAAAAAGAGTTGAATGTGTATTCTGAGAGACCAAGATCTTGTTTACAGGACAGATCTACTCGCATAGCTGTAAAAGGATGCCAGCCCTGACAGACATAGCTGTGTCAACAAAATCCTCTCATATAGACACAGTTATGCCAGCAAAACTATATTTTACCAAAAATAATTTATGTTGGTGGTAGAAGATAGTTTTATTCTACTAGCAGAAAATACTGTTTTGCTAGCTTGTGTGTACCCACACTAAACTGCTTAGGATTGTAGTATTTATAGCAAAGCACTCCTCTCAATGATTCCTAATCCAATCAATTTTGTTGGTGTTGCCAGAGAAAGAGCATGCAACTGGCCCTGGGATCTGTCAGCCTTGTGGTGCCATACATGACAGCATTTAATGTGGGGGGGGAGTGGGGAGAGAGTTTCCGGAAAAGACCAGGCTAAAACTGCTTGCCAAATAGTTTTACCAGGGAGGAGTGGGAAAAGATCAGCCTCCTAATGAGGTCAGAAGAAACAATAAGTGGCAAAAGAGTTCTTTTTCTCAAATATTCTCTGTCGTTTGGAGCACTGGTTTAACAATACTGGCAAAGATGACACGATGACACTGGAATAAATTGCACTGACCCCATGGTTTTAGGAATTACAGCTATACTAGGAAATCCTTTGTGGTGTAAACTTTCTCTCAGAAGAGACCCTAGGGGAAAGGGTGAAGGGTAATAACAGTTAGCAGCCCATGCAGAAGCAGCAAATGAAGACGGAATGTAACTACTTTGGTCTATAAAAGTAAGCCAGATGCATAGCTCCTGATGAGAGTGTGACCCGTTCTCCAATCTTGCCTCCGCACAGGGTAGGTGTTTCCCTTTACTCAGCAGTGCTCAAGGGCTCCGTTCGCAGAGAGCTCCTAGCACGCGGGTAGGGATATTGGGTTTAGCATGCAGGGACATTAGCTCAACACGCACTGTTTTACTGAGCTGGTGCTCAAATGTGTGATTTCTGGGTTTCTGCTTTTCACAGTAAAGGGATCCTTTGGATGGCAACCTTTACTCCAACTTAATAAAGTTTTGCAACATTTTTTTTTCCCTAAAAAACTTATTAAAGCCTTCCAGCACTCTGTCACAGCAGTCAAAATGGGACCTGGCTGCATAATAGACCTTTCATGTAAAGGGCAAAGTGCCCTCGCTGCTCTGATTCCTGCCTGTTCATCTCACTCTTGCCCCATTGTACCATTAGTGCCTTACAGCTTCCTCCACGGTTCACTTTTCCTCTTCCCCCGTGTTTCTGACCTCCCTATTTACAGCATCACAGCTCTTCCCGTACTCTTGCAACACTCTCTCTGCCATTCCCACTGCTCTGACACCCATCGCAGCTACTGCTAGCTGCGCACTCTCACACACACACATCTCCCACACAGAGCTGCTCTGTGCTCTGCTTTACGCCATGCCTGGTAAAACCTGGAGGACCTAAGAGAGGAAACTGTGACAGATGCAAGCACAACTAGAAGCAGGTACAACCAGAGGCACACTGAAGCAGAAAATGGAAAAGGAGAGCCTCTGATTCAAATTTGGGCCTAGCATTCAGGACAGGAAAGGACTGGCATGTGAGAGCCTCAGAGAAGTCTAAATGGGCCAGTTCCTCTCAGTGAGATGTTCAAAACTGAACAAGCATCCAAAGGAGATAGATAAAGCCAGAAACAGTGGCTTGGGGAGTGGTGAGTTGCTCTATTCACCATAATGCACATTCTCATCTGCCCTTTCTCAGGGACTGAGGACTTGGCTTGCAGAGGTGGGGAAGATGTTAGTGGAGGCAGGACCTGCTCAGATCTTCATTCACTTATGGATGGGCTGGTGTGGACCCAGCTGTGGTGGCAGTGGGGACTACAAGGTCCTGCACCCATTCCTGCCACAGGCCTTCTTCATCCAGCGCAGGGCAGTTACCGCTCAGCTCAGCACATAGTAAAGCAGCATCGTTTCCTCTCTAAGCAGCAAGAAAAACACCTTGAGGGTAAGTTTGCACGGAAGGACCCAACTCCTTTGGGTTTTCAGCCCCTTGAAGCCCCTCTGCCCACACAAACAGGAGTGCGGTAACTTCTTGCAGGAAAATAGAAATGATCAGAAGGGGTGAAATGAAGGCAAAACCTGCTTCCTCAGCAAGAAAGGGAGACAACCAGGCTGTAACCTGCTTGCAGTTAGGGAGTAAACTCACAGTCACTGCATCTGGCATTGCTGGGTGAGGGACATAACTGTGGCAGGAGGGCAGGGGTGGAAGGTCAGAGCAGGGCAGGACATGTAACTACAGCCTTGCGTGAGCTGGAGGCAGCTCGAAGGCTGGTGCCATTCAGAAGGTGGATCAAGCATGGCCAAAGCTTTGGGGTGAAAGAGGGGAAAGTCTGGAAGGGTTGTACCTCTCCCCCTTGGGCAAATGGCCTAAGGTTTGGGCTGTGCTACTCAGCTGCTCACTGAGGCGCTGCAAGTGGATTTTGGAGTGCTCAGAAGAGTCTTTTGGAGATAAAACTGCTGCTGTGCTAGAGATGTGCTTGCTTTACTGGAATACAAGAGCCTGACTGGGGAAAAGAAGAAAAGGAAAAGGAGGACAGGAAAAGGAAACAGAGTGAAACAGGCACAACAGCTGAAGCAGTGAATTGAAGTATCACTTATACTCAATGTGTTGTAAACTTACTCCAGAAAAAAAATGTCATTTTAACATCAAGATTTTCAGAGTGTGAACAACATACAACCCAGACTGTCATAATACACTTAATCTGTGAGTAAGTATTTACATGGAGCCCGAAGTTTAGTGAGTAAATAAGTATGTATCTTTAAACTAATTGAATCCAGCATAGCACAACTGCCCTGAACCCGGCGCTATTCATAGCGAGCCCGGAGCACTTTATGTTCCCCGTCGGCTGCCCCGGCTCGCCTCTGGCCGTGGCTCCTTCGCCCCTTACACGTGCCCGGCCTGCCGTAGTCAGACTAGATGAAAGATAAAACACCTACTGGTGTTATGTGTTTACTTTCTGTTTAAGTCTCTTGTGCTAGATCGTCTGCCACTGCAAGGCAGGCTGGTGCCAGGAAAGCCACGTGGATGTGCAGTGACTTAGGCCGCCTGATCTGGTGACATTGCCCTCCATGTTGGAGCTGATGTGTTAACACTTGGCCCGCTTACCAGTGCAAGCACCTCTTGTTCTACTCCAAAATAAGTGTTTCTTCTAAAGGATACAACATACAAGTTCCACATTAGGGGGCTTGGAAACCTATTGTTCATGGAGAAATGCTGGTAGGAGTTAGAATAACTCATGCTTGCAGTCACGCTCGGGGAATTTAAATGCAGTAAATAAC
>NW_010576793.1:0-13984 GCF_000705375.1 Tinamus guttatus | reverse complement strand
TACTGTTCTTAACCCAAACTTTTTATCTAGGTGCCTATATATATTATTTCTGTATTGGTTTCAAAACACAGACTGAAATACTAAATTCCCAGTCAAGGCTGTGTAGGCAGCTCCCAGTTTTGCCTTTGAAAAGCTTATTTTCTTACATAAATCTTGCATATTTATTTTTAAGGATGTTGCCTATTTTATCTGTGAGAAAAAATAAGGGATACAGTACTAGTCTGAATGGGCACAGGAGCAAATACCTCAAAAATAGTGTGTTTTTTTTTTACAGGGGCCCATTCACAGGTTGCTGCCTTGCACTGACCCACAGTTTATGCATTTTTTTTCCCCAAATCTACCAGACAGAGCTCTTAAATAGCTTTAAATTGTTTGTAAGTGTTACAGGCATTCAGTCAAATTAGTCACTTAGTCAAATCATCCTTTCAACTGGTACTTTCAGCAAATGGTTAAAACAGCATTTGGGGAAGGACCAGGTGTATGATCTAATGCCTGAAAGCAGCTCGTGCTCCGTGACATAATCCCAAGAATAAATGTATTGTAAGTACATGGCCAAGCACAAGAGAATATCTGTCATCAGGTAGCTGCAAGTGCCACATGGTTTTTGTATCATTGTGCTTCGATTGGGGCCACCGGGACTTGTGCAGCGCTTTCACGTCCTGAGAAAACTACCAGCTACTGCTTCAACACTTTCTGGATCTGGGGGAGATACTTTTAAGAAATCCTTAGCTAGCAAAATACAATTTTACCAGTTTATAAAATGATCCATTTCTCAGTGTTGTGGGGAGTTAGCTAATGGAGCAGGGCACTTGGTGTCCTCTGCACAGGAATCAAGGCCTGAGTCTATCGGTCTATCACTGCCTTATATGATTAATCGTTTAATGCATTTGTGCCCTGTTTCTGCTATTATATCAGAATAATACACAATATGGAAATATGGAAGAAAAAAACCTACATTATTACAATAAACCTACATTATTGTCCTTTTGGCATGGCCATCTATAGCATATCCCTCATTTAAAGATTTTTATAGATTTCTCCAAGAATACTTCTTGGACTGGCCCTCATTTTTCATTCCTATTTCTGTCCTCGCTGGGAAAGGGCACAGCTTTGCCGTCACTGTTTTAACTATTCTCATTCCTCTTTACTTCCTGCCTGTTCTTACTGACCAGAGCCTTGTGCTGGTGTTATTTGCTTGTTGATATTTTTCTTTTCCTGGGGAACAGTGTATCTCCATTTACAGTTTAAAAACCAACACTTAAATGGAGTGTCAAATCGCTTCTGGAAACTGGGCCTAAAATAAATGGCTTTTCTTTGTGAAAAGCGGCATCAATCTTTTGACCCTGCTCCTGCCTCTTCTCATAGGCATGTTAGGAACAGCTGTGTATACAGATTGAATATGCTCTCTATTTCCAAACCCTGTACTAGGACCCACCCTGGTATCTGAGAGTTTATTGCCTATTAAACCTGTCCTCTTCTGCTATCTGTGCAACCAAGTAGTCAGCTTTCCCCCCTCAGCTTCCTGCTTCCCCCTTATCCGTTCCCCTTGCAGCCTGCAGGTGCTCCCTCCCCCTCTCCCACACAGCTCTCCCCGAGCACTCCGCATTGCTCCTTCCATCCGTGAGCCTTCCGACTTTCTGTAACTTCCCCTGTTCAGCTGAATTGCTGCTAGCCAGCTAATTTTCCCCAGTGGTTTAAAAAATTCAGGGGAATTGCAATGTAGTATCAGAATCAGGAAATGAAATGAAGAACGATGCTCCAGAGCTCAGGTCAGCGTGGAGGCTGCCTTTGCTAGGGGTGTCATGATCTGCACGCTTCATTTCTCAAAATTACTAGACAATGACACTTTTAAAAAGAGTAAGCATCCTTAATTTTTCATTAGGGGAGAAAAGGGAAGAAAATTAACTCTACTGAACCGAAAATAAGAATGGAGCTGGTTCTGTGGCCATAGTAGCGGTGGTGAATATGGCTCATTCAGCAGTCACCGCTTCTGGCAGCAGACGAGGACAAGGATTTTTTTGCTCCAGATGCGGACTGGGTTTTTTCTTGCTCCTGGATAATTAGTGCTTGTGGATTGAGAGAGGACTAGTCGGCCTCCCCTTGCACCAGCCCCTCATTACCGGCCTACTTCCAGGGTGAAAGGGAGAAGGAAAGGAAGAGGGAATAATTTTTGTTGCAGTCCCTCCTCGAGGAAGGGAAGTGCTAACAGGCAAATCCTCAGAGCAGCCAGGACAGCCCCAGAACTCTTTCCTCTTGCAGCAGGAGTGGGGCTTGTGCCTGGGAGGCTCAGCGGGGATCCTCCTCCCAGCTCTCCGGGTTGGGGGGTGGCAGACAGTCTCATGGCCTGTTTTGTCGTTCAGGAGCGAAGACGCTGTTTCAGCAGAGCTCTCCATGGCCGCAGCAGGGAGGCAGGGCTAAGAAAGGAGATCTGCAACCAGGGTCTTTCAGAGAGGTTTCATTTCCCTTGATGTGGAGGTTGCATGCTGGTGCATTTCCATGCGTGTTCCCGCTCCACGTTGGTGGATTTGCTGCCGCGGGGGAAGCAGTAGCAGGCCCTGCAGGTCCAGTGGCAGAGCAGAGAATGGCTCTGCTGTAGGGCTCCTGACACTGCATAGACGGTCCAACTCGAGCCCTGAGTAGGAACAGTAAATGCGAAACGGGGCAGGTTTCAGCTCGTTAGTGATTGTTAAAAATAACCATCACCTGGCAAGTGTGTGCCACACTAAGTATGCTGGGCTCCAGGTGAGACAGCGCAGAGCACTTCCTCACAACCCAGTTATACGTGGACAACCACAGTCGCTGTGTTTTAGGCTGTGTTTTTCGAAGTGTGTGAAAAACTCTTTACATGTGCATCTAGGGTAATTTCACACAGTCCTATTCAGTCTCCATATGTAACCATTCAGTGATTATTTCCTTACCTTTCTAGTAGAAAGCAGATATTTCCTTAGTTACACTTTTTATAAACAACATTTAAGTAGTTGACAATATATTTATCACCAAATGTTGCTTAGAATGAGCAGGTTTCTTCCTGCCAGTAGTCTCACTGCTGGGGTGACAGTGATGTCAGTGCTGGGGTGCTCAGTAACGTACAGTAAATCACACTCAGTAAGAATAAGGTGTCCTGAGTAAAAATAATATATATATATATATATATCTTTATTAACAAAGTCCTTGGTATTTGGTAAGCAGAACAACAATGGCAATGCTGCAAAAACTGACAGAGAAGTGAGAGATTGTTTTCTAAAAAGAAAGAGAAAAGTTAGTAGGAAGCTCAGCTTAACTGAGCTTTCTACCTATAGTCATTTTTCAATGCTTTCTGTGATCATCTCTTTTTGGCGACTGGGGGGAAATGCGTGTCCCATTTTAAAACCTCATTCTCTTGCTCTAAAACTGTCAGGTAAAGCTTAATCCATGGTACCCACTAAGGCAGCTATATGCTGCTTGTCCCCATGACATCTAATATATTTCAACAATTTTGCATAGAGGGACATCTGTTTTCTGTCCTCACGTCCTGGAGTTATCAGGGCATTTGATTATTTACAGTATTGTACTGATGTTGTGGACAAAAAGTGATCCTTTACATGCACATCTCATTCTTGCTGCAGATGATCATTTCAAAGAGATAGAGGTGCCTTGAGAAGTTGTGTTGGAATAGGCTGAAGAGGTTTCTTAGCTATCTCTGGCCTGTCCCACAAAATGTTTTCAAAGTAGATGAGAATCCTAAAAATTACTAAACACAGAGCATCAGGAAGACACACTACCTATAGTGTTTATTACAAGAACTCCTGAATTTTGCATGACGGGAGCTTCTAAAGCCTCTTCCTTGACGCATGTGGTCATGGGCCCTGTAAGCCACAAATCCATGGCCGTGCTGTATCCAAGACGTGGCCTTGTTGTGTCCATGACTAAGTGCTTCTGCACTGGAGTTAAAGTCAGGCTGTTGCTGCAGCACTGCGTTCAGTTGGGCTCCAATCTTCACGTGTCGATTTGAAATAAATTAATTGGCTACAGATGCTGGTGGACAACAAGATAACCCTTCTCATGCTGGTATTCTGGCTTCTTCCTGAGTGTGCAGATGACCTGAAATAATAATGCAGAATATTGAGAACTTCCATTTTTATCTCAGCTATGATAATCTTGGCCATTTGATCATTAATTCTGACATTTTAAGTCATTAAGCATTGCTTCTTCTGGTAAAACCACTGAAGAAAAATGATCAAATTATGAAGACCTGTTCTGTCTACCGCAAGTGGCCTATTTTGGGTCCTGGATAGGCATGAATGGTTATTTAGGCTGCTGGAGAAGACTGAGACACAGCCATTTTCCTCTTCTTGCTCCCAGCTGACAATAAGGAAAAATATCCATGATGTATCAGTTCTTTAACACACTCAGGACAGGTCTTTTAAAAAGTCAGGCACTGATGAGTTATCTTTATGAAATAAGATGTGCAATAGTGTTTTAAAATGAAGAGAAAAAAAATCTCCTATGTATTTCTGCAGATTTAAAGTGGCTAAAGGTTTTTTCTTCTTTTTTTCTGAGATTTAAAAGATGTTACCTTTGACCAGAAAGTGGGAATGGTGATATTTGCAGCAAGAGCTTATCAAACAGGAACTTTGTCAGTGAAGTTTTCTTCTCGTTCTGTTACAAATGGGTGCAAGGTTTTTCTTTCATCCTCAATATGGTGCCTCTCACACCTGCACCTGAATCCACCGTTAAATTCCAATAACATGAGTTATTTATTATTATTATTACTATAAAAGGGCAGGGCTGCCTTCATCTGTCTGTAGGCTCTGCCGTTATTTGTGCTCTGCGTGTTGCTACAGCGCATTGAATCTGCCTCAGCTCCGTGCAGATGCACCGTGTCAGAAAACATCTGCTAGCTGCTGATTTTATGCATATTACAGAGACTTTATGTACTGTTAAATGGACCACTTTTTCATTCCAAACCATAATTTTCCATGTGGCATCATTTGGTCTGTCCTCGCTCCAACATTTGGTTTGATCAAGTCATTTCTTCCTACCCAATGTGTGTGTAGTAGCTTCGTCTGTGGCTCTGTGTCTGTGTGTGCCCTGTCTGTGAATGGAAATTACTACACTGCTCCTGTCATGATAATATGGTGGTAGGGTGAAACATGTCAGTTTAATCAATATATTTTATTTCCATTAGCTTCTTTCAGCACTGAGCTTTAGTGTAGACTACTTAGATGTGCTAATGCCAACTGGTGCCCAGCTAAGCAGCAGCGTACCAGGACCAAACGCACCATCTGGGAAGCATCACAAAGCCTTACAGGACGGCAAGTCTAAAAGCAGCTGGTGGAGAGGAGCCTGTACCCCACACAGACCTGCACTGCGCCCCACGCAGACCAGTCCTGGGCCTTGTGCCCAGCTCCTGAATGGGAGAGGCAGAGGTGCAGCTAACATGGACATGGGGCCAAATCTGCCTAGCCCTGTGGTTACCACCTTGGGGGTCAAGCCACAGCAGCAGAAGCTGCAGGAGATAGAAGCTGGAAAGGGCTCCAAAAGGGGGCAATTCCCTCTGGGAATGGGCCATCCTTCACTGTGAAAGGGTTGCTTTGGTTTTCTTGTACAGCTTAATTTTCCATTACCCACCTTTTCCTGAGAATAATGTTTGTTCCCATGCAGTCAGTCACTCCCCATGGTTACACTTGCAGTTACTGCTGAAAGGCTGTTCCCGGCTCCCTTGCCTTACCAGACGCTACAGAAGAACAGCTCTCTGCCTGTCTATTCCTACAAGTTCTTTAAGCAATAAATCTCTTCCATATTTGTTGAATCACAGCTCAGCATCATAGCTCTAATTATACCAGAGAAGACAGTGCTTTGATAACCTTTGGTCCAGGTGATTATTATTCCCTGTTGCCCATGTTCTTCATGGTGACATTTCCAGAGGCTACAGAGAGAAAGATGTAAAGTTTGAATAACATCTACCTGGTCTTTTTTTTTTTTTTAGTATATATATAAGTAGGAAAAGATTGGTCACATACTGCATGGGAAGCACTTTTGCCAGATAAAACATTTCACAATCCTTCTTGACATGCAGAGAACTCCAATGCTGCATTAAAAATAAAACAAAATAAAATAGATTAGTAGTGCTGGCATATCTGAATAAATATACTTTATTATTATTATAATTAATGCCTATTTATATAGCTCTTTTCATCTTCAAAACACTTTATCAATGTTATTTTTTTAACTAATCCTTGCAACATCCTTGTGAGATGGAGGGTGGAGAATGATTGCCGAGTATTAGATGTACATAATTGTCCATGTGCACTAATTTCCACTAACTTTTTAACAGCACACTACGGTCTGATACACGGCTTATATCTCTATATCTCTGGAGTATCGTAGTCTGAAATAAACGTGTATAGAATTAGTCCTATCTTCTATATGAAACCAGAGTAAATATACCACTTTTGTGTTCACAATTCTCTTCCAATCCATTTTCTTGAAGAATTATTATTTAGTTACATTTGAGGTAGCATTCAGGTAACCCAGCACTGATGGGGATGGAGGAGCTGGGGTGCAAGGTACTGTTCTCATTTGTGTGCGTGTGTGAGAGTGAAAAAGGCCAGTCCCTATCCCAGCGATTTTGTAGCCCAGCTATGTGGTAAGAGACAACAGATGGATACAACAAAGAGACAGGAACACCATGAGGTTAGCGGGAGAGGATTATGATTACTATAAGAACTGGTGGTTGTAGCACACCAGCTGTTTAACCATTCTCAAACAATTTTGTAGTCACCACAATAACAAGAGTAAGAGAAACTGAAGAGAAATTGCTTGAAGTGTAAAACTTGATTGCCAAGGCAGACAGCAACAGGTCAATTTTGTAGAGTCATTTAGTAGAAACTAATTACAGTTTTGTGGCTGCATGCACATCTGTTTTTCATCTTCTTTGACTGAAGTCCTGTCTCTCTTGGCTAATATTCTACAGGACATTGGGAGGACAGTCTCCTAACCCTGATTTTCTGCAGCCTTCACACAAAGAACCACATTTCAGTGCTTTGCAGCTCTTTTAGCCGTGTGTGCGAGTAGCTTGCGCTCTTGCTTGGTGTTCGGATAAAACCTTCACTGTGTTTGCACATGTGCCTTACATACAACCCATCCGAAAGACATAGACACGCAATCTATACAGCACATTCATCCCTGTCTTCGGGGTCTGCATTCTTCAGTTTTCATAGGAGAGCCCTCTTCAGCACCTCAGTGTCAACCTCCCTGGTCTATAGATATTTTGTTGTACTGCAGTTCTACCCCTTTTGGACAGCCCGGGCAGAGGAGCTGCACATGTGCACTCTGTCTACTGAGGTGTAATGTAGACATATATAAGCCTATTTTTAAATGGGAAGCAGTCTAGCTGTGGTGGAACTGAGGTCTGTGCAGATTAATCTGTCCTTTGAAAAGAGGCAGTAACCCTAATTTGTGTGTTATTTCCACTGTAAGCATTTGGACTTTGATCAAGTAATTCATGCAGTTGATGTGAGTATTTCCATTGCCTGCAGTGGGCTTTGGATTGGAACCATAATCCGGATGTTTCACATGCACATACATCCTTAATTAAAATTTTCTAAATTGCTGTTATATAATGAGGATCCCAAACCTCCTGTGAAATGTTTCCAGTTAAGCCAGTGAAAAAAAAAAAAAAAAAAGCTTAGTATCTGGCCATCGCAGTTGAAGTACAGCAATTCTCTGTCCTGTGTATTAACAAGATAAGTGAGTTATTGGTACCTTGGGAACTCTTAAGTGAGTGTCCTGACTTTTCATGCTTGCAATTTATAAACAAAGTCGCTTTACTGTAATTTTGCCATATCACACATACCTATATATACTCAGAAAATTTTTATCAGTTTTAAAAATAGACTTAGGATGAAAATAATAAATCGACCTGAAATATAGTGAGTGCTTCAGCCATAATTATATTCATTCAACTTGCAAGGCTTATTTTTTAAAGTTAATTACAGTGTAGTATGCCTTTTATCAGGAAGAAGTGCATCTCGTGACAGCTGTCCATCCTTATCCACAGAATCTTTTTTTGCACTGACCTATACAAAAAGCTGAAGGAGACCTCAATCAAAACCCCTCTGCCGTGCAGTAAAAGGAGTCATTCAAGATTTTAACTCATTTTAGGTTTTTTTTTTTTTCAGAAGGAAATACCAGTCTGGTCTCATAGAAAGAACTCTGACTTGGATTTATATGACCTGCTTTCTATTCTTGGCTCTGTCTCTGGGTGACCTTATGAAAGTCATTTTTATCTACTATTGTTTTTAAATGGGCAGAAAGATGATTCCTAGCAGTATGGCTGAAACGCAGGCACTTTTTTTTTTTCCATTATCCCACTTCAAAAACCTATTCCTGAAGAAGTTACACACCTGTACACATACAAATACCGGTCAAGTGTTTGCCCCAAATAACCCGCTCTGCCTCGCTCTCATGCTCTTCTGTCTTTTGCTCTTTATAGCATGAGGGAGTCAGAGTGGAGTACCTAAATAATGTCTTTTAAATACACATAACTTGAAAAAAGCCTAGTTTCAGGTACACATTCTTGCTCTGGTAGGCTGAGGTGATTTCCGAAAGCAAATATAGCGTGGACCAAAGTGAGCTTCCCAAAATATTTAAGGGATTATTGGGTTGCTACACCCGATACATAATAATATTTTCTGGAATACTGCCTTCCGCTTTAATGATATAACTGTCAGACAACAGTTCATACACAGAAACACAAAGCCATAACTTAGCAGGATAATCTTTTATATGTGCCTAACAATATGCTCTGAAATTCAACATTTAGAAGGATTTAAAATACACAATACCCCAAACCATCAAGTAAGCAGTAAAAGTAACATGCAGAGCCAGACACAAAACTGGAATGAAAAAGATTTTTTATTATTCTTCTCCGTATTACCATAAATGACATGCTATATTTAATTTTACAGTGCCCCTGGACAAATCATCAAATACTTTAATAACTACACAAACATTAATATTTAAATACAAGAGATCCCCTCAGTTACTGAATAATCATAACTCTGGATTGATAGGGTACTAAATGGAAAAATCTTGTTTAGACAGTTGTAAGGGGGGGGAGGGTGTTTAATGAAACAAGTTTGATGGTCTTGTCATCATAAAACTGATAGATATTTGGCACAATTTATATCTTTGCTGAAAAGAAGTTTGAGAAATGGAACAATTGTGGCGAAGATTAATTTTCCCTTCTTCTGCTGTGAGTGAATAGTGCTTTAGGTCATTAGCAGGCATGTTGCACTTTGCCCACGCAAGCTGTGTGCTGACTCTTGGAAAATGTACACGTTAAATAGCTGTGACTTCTGCACTGTGGGATGGGCAACACAGCTATCATTACTGCTAGCTACGTTCATTTTATGAGTGATGAATAAAGATGGTAGACGAGACAGCATACTGAATTCTGACACTCAGTATTTCTTAGGCCTGCCCACCCATTCTTCCCACGGTCTTCAGTGGGATTTTTTAAATACAGATTTTGTATTATCACTTCTGCCATTCTCCCAATTTTATGTTCTACCTAATAAGAGAAATTCAAGTACTGAAACACTGTGAGAATATCAATTTGCAAGATATTTCTGATCCCTACAGCAACAAAAAGATCACCAGGAAGCCAATCCTGACAGACTTCTAAACCAAAGTAACTCATAAAAATTTATCTGAGCCAGAAGACTGAAGGTTCATTAGACTTTTAGGTCTTCCCGTGTGGAACTATGTTCATGCGTGTGTGCCATGTGTCACTGAGCACACATCAGACACTGATGTAATGATAACATCTAATGATAACTTTCTCAAGTTCCTCGCTTGAGAAAGGCTAGTCTCTGGTTCGCATCATGTTCTGTGCGAGGTCCCCAGTGCTTCTAGCTAAATGAAAAGCTTACCGATTGCGTAATGAGCTGTGCTCATTTTCCAGTTCCTTATCCTGCCTGAGCTCATGCCTGATTCCAGGATAGCCTGTCACTGTGACTCAACATTATTCCATGTGGGGGCATGGTCAGCCTCTGCGCTTTTCCAAACGGAATTATCTTTATTTTCTGCCATGCATTTGACTTTACATAGATAAACAATAGGCAGGCTAATGCTGAGAAACCAAAAATGGGAAACAAGGGAAGAGCACTGTCCCTCAAAATTTTCCATAATCAGATGAGGCAGGCTAATGCTGAGAAACCAAAAACGGGAAACAAGGGAAGAGCACTTATATAATTTTGGATACATCATGTATCTTGAGCCCTTCTGAACTGGGAAATATGCTTTTGAGGGAAGTTCTGGGAAAAACATGGGTGCCGTTGCATTTGAGCTTTAGTGGAGCGGTGCTAACCGAGAGACAGGAACACAACGGACACAAAAGACCTGTGAATAACAGAGCGTGTCCTCTGGGCTGGCAGGCCCTGAAAGCAGCACCACTGCAGTGCTCCTGTAGATGTGGGCATCTGGCAAATGCAGTGATGAAGGCTGAGCTAAGGCCACTTATGATGAACTAATTAAATATCTTGCTCCGTGTAGTGAAGAAAGCGTGGAAGAATCCAAAGCTGTCTGAGTCATCTGCCCAGCGCCTTGCTTCTCCGCTATGCCTAACTGCTATGGTGGTAGGAAAGGTGAACAGAAGAAAACCCAACATGTCAAAGCCAAAGAACCAAGGCTGGCGGTAGTCTGTGCTCTGAAAAAACGGCCATTGCCTCCACTTCCTAAGCAGAAATAAAATAGCAGAGAGATTCTAAAGCTACGGAGCTGGAATCAGTACCAAAGCAGAGCCGTGAAGGTTAAGGCAACATAAGAAGTCAGCATGAGCACTGCTGCATAGAGCTGAGCAAACCTTTAAATAAGTAATTAATTCTTTCTCTCTCAGCTTTATGTGCTTAATCATACTTTATCATTCAGTTCTTGTAACTTCATTTATTTTTTTCCCCTTTTCCTTCTTCCAACAGAGCAATAAAGCAAGAATAGGTTGGAACTCAGTTTTCCTTTCTATTAAGAAAAGGGCCAGTGATTACTCATCGAGACTAACTCTGTTCCTGGGCTGCCTCTACCTCTGCTGCTGCAATAGTAACGCGTGCTCCCTCGGGAGGACAGATTTAGCCACTGAGTGCAACCTCTTTTTCAGGAGAAGAAAATGTAAAGAGACAGCAGTTTCCAGCAATAAAATAAAAACTGAAACAACATTAAACATATCTTTCTCATCCATTTCTCTCCCCTTCTTTTCAGCTTTTCTTGAAATGGACAACCCATGCCCATTTAGAAGATTTCAAGCTGTTCATGATTGTCTCTGGTGTTCAAGAGAAAAGCTGATTTTGCACTTATATGTGGACCAGGGAAAAATACATTTTCCCCTTTCTCATTTCACTTACCAAAATCTATCTGAAACACATCCAAAAAAAAGAAGGAAATTCCTGTAGATGAATCTCATTCAAAGACTTTGAGTAGTGAGAAATGAATTTCTACAGAACTGTACTACTTTATGTTAGATAAATTGTGTATGCAATGTACTGGAATGAGTAATTGAACTCCCCAAATTGCAATGTGATCTTGCTCTTCCCATATATATGCATGTGTAAATATATTTTTATACAGGTGGAAACAGAAAGCTCAAAGGATGTTTCAGTAAAGTCTTCCAATCTGCTGTTAAATTTTTTGAGACTGAATCTACACAGACATTTCTCTTGCTGCAAGTGATCTTCTTTGCAAGAAATCTTCGAAGTTCCCAAACTGAAGATTAGAGTGGCTTCTCCATATCACTGACTTGTGCTAATTGCTTCCTATTCCTTGACAGAAGCAGGGATAAACAACTGTTTTGCAAACTGTATTTTGATACAGCTGGAGACCTTTCTGGGGCTAGACATAATGCCTCAGTCTTAAGAATTAATCCTGTGTGAAATAGAAATCATAAATGCAAATGCTGTTGAGAAGTCACCAATAAAACACCTCATAACTGAGGTGCTGCCATTTTTGAGCCCTTTATGAAATAAAAGGGTATGGATGGTAGTCTACACACACAGCATCAGCGATGCCCAAAACAAACACATCAGATATTTACAGAGATATTGTCTCCAAATATGTATTCAGGAGAATACAGAGAAGGACAAAATAACCTTAGTGCTATAGAGGATGGTCACTGTACTCTATTGACCCTCTGTTATCTGTTTGTTGTCATAACTTCTGAGAAAGTAATGATCATTTTTCTAGAGCAGGTTTACTGCACTTTTTCTAGACCAGGCCAGATTTTTTTTACTTAAGGTATCACTTTACACATGCAGTTATATTTAACTTTGCAAATAAATAAAAATGGCAGCCAGTAATCATCTTACTGCATGTGGGGTCAAGGAGTTTGGGAAAAAAAAAGTCACTGTAGAGATGAAAAGCAGATGGCATATGCAGTGGCTGAACTGTTGTCTCTATAATGATGCTGTCCATAAATACTTGGCAACAAATCTTTAGTCTGTCCGAAGCGGGATTCAGGCACTGCTGAAACTGCCATGCCTCGTATACTGGCTGAGCTTGGCCGGGATAGCCTGCTCGGCTCCGTTTGAAAACTGTGCTTGAAACTTCCCCTTGATGTTGAAGACAGTAACTGAAGTGTTATTTCCACTTCACAGGAGGAGCAAACTTCATGAAGATAACTGGTTGCTGAAGTATGGAGAAGCCAGTGCATACATTTGGTTCACCCTAAGACCAATGCCTCACGCCATCCAGGCTGAGCTAATGTCTTTAGAAGTGCCCTGTGGATATCTGCAGTAGGTTGAAGAACTCCAGCAATTTCTGTTCTTGTGAGAATCTCTCTCTAAAAGGCTGCAGTCCTTCCAATCTGTGTTCCTATTTATTTCCATATCTGGCATTGTGTTTTAACAACCCTCAAGTGTTACACTACAATGTGGCTTGTCTTGGGTTGTTTCCCTGCATGCTTTTTTCAGTACTATCCTCTATTAAGCTAGTTCCATATGTTAGTACAGTAAATATCCTAATAACTGGCCAACACAGCTTATTCATTAGCTTTCTGAGAACAACCTTGTGTTCATCACAGTGGGCCCTATTGAATCACTCACTAAATATTGAAAACATCAAAGATGAAGAAACTTGGCACACTTTGGATCAGGTGCCCGTGGTTCATCTGCTGGTTGTACACATCCATCCTTATATTTATAGAGGCAGGTAATACCAAAAGTAACTGCAGATACCTTTTCAGTACCCAGTCAAGTAAGGACATGAAATGGCACCCAAAGAACCAAGAATGGAACATTTTCAAGCAAATGTTGGCCACCTAAACACTCACATTCATCTTCTTCTAGGGCTGAACTGCAAGGACAGTAAGAGTGTGCTTTCAATAGCATTTATTGGGGCAACACTGAGTTTACCCATATGTGAAATGATGCTTTTATGTCATTATATACCCATGCTTCTAAGCAGCCTAAGGAATTTCAATCCCTTAAAATCAGGATTTTAACTCTGATTAAAATGCAGGAGAATAGGAGGTCCAAGTCTTTTAAAATGGAGACCTAGAAGTTATGACACTTTGTACATTCTTTTGTAATGGTGATACTTGGGAAAACAGATTAATATATGGGAATATGTAACAGAGCTCCCCCTAATGGTGGTTCTCCCTCTCGTGTTTTTCCCAATGAAGCATGTTCTTGACAACTTTCAAAATCCTGTGTCAGCTGCAAGTCTTTAGTACAATGTCCTAACTGATTTCCAGGGTAAATCAGTATATACAATCCAACTATTGGAAATTCTCACAGAAATTTCAGCTGGATACAATATTCTTCATTTCTCTCCTAGGTTTTGTTGTGATGCCATTGCAAAGCTGTTAAGGAGACGATGCTACATTCAGCTGCACAGCTTGCTATATTTTACTGTTAGATGAAGAGATTCCTGTAAATATCTTGTTATTAAAGAATATTTGTGATGGAAAGCATAAAAATGATAAATTACTATTATAATAAAAAAAATCAGAAGA
>NW_010576792.1:1055469-1079962 GCF_000705375.1 Tinamus guttatus | reverse complement strand
TTTTTTTTTTCACTACGTGCAAATAAGCTATTAAAAGTATATTATCTCCACCAAAACTATTCTCTTCCTTGTGCATTTAACAAGCAAATAATGTGGCTGAATAAGGAATAAGCATGACTGAAGTGTAAAATTAAAAAAGAACATACATACACACCCCAGCTACTTACTTGTATTTGCCCAATTTGTAAATCTACAATGTTCTCAAGCAACCCTATTTCAGCACAACAGCAACTCTTTTATTTAAATTTCCTATGGTCTTTAATAACTTAATAGCATAATTGTATGCACAACTGCTCTCCCGTATGGCATGATGCCATCAGACAAACAAACTTCAGTCCCTTCCAGATCCCTCTAAACATCATTAAATTGCAACTGCCCAGATTTTATGAAGCTAAATGCAAATTTCAGTCATGATGCTATTGCAGAAAATTTCATACTAGGCTAAACACAACTGTATCAGTAAAAGCATTTGACTTCATATGCAAAAGACACCATACAAAACAAAGCATTAAAAATTAAGGAAATGTACACAAAGCTTGCTTATTTAGGTCATAAAATACGTCTGTGGTGTTTCAGGACAACTTCTTCAGAGAAAACACTGTTTACAATATTTTAACTCATTCTTCAGAATACTTCCCATCTTCATCATCCCCAGCTTGGAAGAGGACGCAAACAAACTGTGCTTCTATTGCAACGAAGTAATAGAGACCCTACATGATTGCAAAAGAAATCCTATATGGTATTCCGTTCATCCTCACACCTCACTCATGCTGGCAGCTGAGGAAAGGGCAACTAAGGGGAGGAAGAAGGAAGAGGCAGAGGAGAGGAAAAGGGATGAAATCCATTTGTTGTCTGTCAATGAACCTATAAACCCAGCAGCCCCATTCCTGTCTGCTCAGAAGGGCACTGGAAGCAATAGAGCTGTTATCACCTGTTTCTCATTTTCTTTCCTCATGCAAGAGACTGAAATAAAAGTTGTCTTTGCAACCAGAGAATAAAATTTACTTGTAGCATCTTTATATGAACTGGATTTCATCTTCATGCGACAAAGAGCCCAAAGAAGTGAGAAACAAAACACTCGAAAGACTTGGAAAAAAATATATATCCACAGCAGCTTGAGGCTCCTTACTTCAAGGTTAAAGTGACTGAACTTGCTGAAGCCAGACTTTACACCAATTACAAAGCAATCAAAAATTGTAAACTTGAATTCCTAATAGCAGACATTGACACTGCAGACATTCCCACAATGCTCATTATTTAGGTTGCTCTAGGAACCAGGTATGACTAGAGAAGTTTTATCCCTACCCTTTTAAGGGCCCTTCTTAATGCAGTTTTACCATTGAAAATGAGCACTCACCCACTGAGGTTTGAAAATACCACCTAATGCCAAAGCTGCTCTTTCATGCTAAGCTAGAATAAGGCAAAAGGTTGCAAGGAACAAGTGCAATAGACACAAAATAATGTTACCTAGATAAGAAACAGTAACAAGAAGCAGCAAGCACCTTCGAAAATCTTTGCTGATGCATTATTTTAAAATGTTAGGTCAGAAACTGAGAAGAGTGTGTGAAATTGAAGGAGCATCTTAAAATGGTACATGTAGAAAGGCTGTGCTCTTTAGGAATGTTACACAAACTTTTTTTTGTTTTGTTTTGTTTTTTAATGATGTATTATTTTAACTTACACCAACAAAATCCAAGAGTTTTTTTATACCCAACTTGACTAAAATGAGATTGTTCTATGAAGAGGCACAAATTACAAAGTATGTTCTAATAGAACCTGAGTTCCTTTTTATAAACAAAGTATTTCTCTACTCATTTGCAACCAAAATTTTCAATTTACATGTTTCCCTTCACAATCCAGATGAAGCCAAAGCTGGTGACAAAGTACTTGACTTGGAAAAGGTCTTTTCTTTTTTTTTCTTTTTCTTTAACACCGCAGCCAGCTCTCCTGCCCTATGATTTTACAGAGGACATGTGAGGAAATCCTTTAGGTGCAAGAAGGCAAACTGTGGGAAAGCAGCAGCCTGCCCTGGGCTCTATTCCAGCCTAAAACGGAGGAGTGCGTAGTGGGAAAGCAGAAGGGAAAAATCATTAAAGAAAATTAAAATGTTTTAAGCCCAGAGAATGTTGTGGTTATGTCTTCCAGTTTCAGCAAACTGTCTCTTTTCTTAGAGGAAACAGAAGCCATCTCAGATGAGCTGTTTCCCATTATCCTCAAGAAAAATAAAATAGGATCACCTTTAAGCTCCCTAGATTACTATTTTCTTCTTGGGAATGTTTAGTTGCTTTACTGAAATGAGATGTCTTCCCAAATCCCGAATCACTTTAAAGACATACAGATGGTCTAAATTTGGGTTTTTCTTCTCATCTTATTGTCAATGAAGAAACATCATGCCTGTGTTGGCCAGGCCATTATTGGCGCTACCAAGTACTTAATTCCCATGTGTTTAGACAGTCTTCCTGGCTACCAGTTTTCCTGATTTTTTTGTAGCCAGAGGTTTTAGGTAGTCACTTGCTAAATGATTTGTTCACAAATAATGGAAGGCAGGCAAGGGGGGAAGAGAAGTGCTGTAACATCAAACAGTGGTAGGTTAGGCTCTTATTGAGACTACCTATAGGAAAAAAGAAACGTAATAAAGATCTTGCATTACTAGCTCCCTACCTTTCTTCAAACTGTAATATTTCCACTCTGCAAGTAGGGCTAAAAGTAGTAATATGGTATGGTCTTAAAATTCTTAACATTTTTATTTAAAAATACCAAAAATAGGACAAGAGGAAATGGCCTCAAGTTGCGCCAGGAAAGGTTCAGGTTGGATATTAGGAAAAATTTCTGCATGGAAGGAGTGGTGAAGCATTGCAAGAGGCTGCCCAGGGAAGTGGTAGAGTCATCATCCCCAGCAGTGTTCATGAAATGTGATGAGATAGGGGACATGGTTTAGCAGACAGGACGGTGATGGGTTGGACTCGATGATCGTGAAGGTCTCTTCCAACCATAATAATGATTCTATGATTCTATACAGCAAATGTACTACTTTTCTAGAAGTATACACTTTGCTGATTAGAAGACGGCCTTCTACCATTTCACAGGCCATGTCTGTAAAAAAGTAAAAAGTTGCTCCATTAAATGCTTGTGAAAATAGCCAATAGATTTTCCAAAAAAAAAAAAAAAAGGGCGAATAAAAATGTGTATTCTGAGTAGCACTGAATACTACAGATAATACAAAAACTTTCCCCATTGAAAGAAGAAAGATTATTCCCTGCCAAAGATTACCAGTAACTAGTAGGAAAGTTATACTGCAAAATGCTGATGGAGCCAAATGAATTAAACAACAATTATTTTCTTATTAAGCAACAAATGCACTCCTCCGTTTGGCCTCTTAACAAAAATACTAATTAATGTAGACACTACATTTTATTCACATTAGGGAAACTGAAGAGGCAGCTAAACCTTGCAGAGATTTTAAGACCTGCTCAGGTTGGATGAACAGATGAATTAACTGCTTCTAGGTATTTTCTGCTCTTCATGTCCATATCTGCTGACTAACGCGAAGCAACCCATCAACCACTCAAAAGCTTGTCCAAACCACACGCTAAATGAACACACATGCAGCATTTGCATGCAGTTACCTCAATTTAATATATTAGCGGCTGCACTTCTGCATTTTTAACAGGGAAAATGTCACTCATGCATTTTAAAGCTGTCAGAATCATTCAGCTCTCATAACTTATGTGTCGTCAAGGCACTAGTTCTTTGAGAGCAGTAAAAGAGATCAGGCATGGCCAATGGTACTTACCTCAAAGGCAAGGCCTTGCAGTCAGCTTTGCTTTCCCATGTGCACATGCATGAATCCATCACACTTTAGAACTGAAATTCTATATATTTCTGTGTCCTTGAAGGAAGCGGGGTAAGAAGAGAGTCTTATGCCTTAATCTCTAAAATGTGTCCCACTTAAGCGTACAATAGTCACAGTTAAAATGAACAATCAGTTGCAGCTGACAGAAACCAATTTTCTCAAGCAAGTATGTCAAATCCAATATATTTCACTGTAGAATTCAGCATTTTCTTATCATATATAAGCCCAGTGCAATAAGAAAATATTAGAAATTTTGTACTGGAGAGCTTTGAGCAAAACATGATAGCATCCTGAATACATTATCTCTGCTTGTCAGATGTTTTCATCCTTTTAATTTTTATAAAAACGTGGAATGCAACCAGTTTGACAGTTCATGAATTGTATATTGCTTCATGTAAACTATAGCTGTTGCAAAAAGATACAAAAAAAAAGAAAAAGAAAATTTTAAAAAGTCACATTCAAGTGTTAGTCTTAAGTACCTCTTTGTAGTTCTCCTGGATTGAGACCACACATTTTTGGCAACTGAGGTTCAACCCTAGGATTTTAGGATATCATCCCTCAAATTCTTCTTTTGTGCAGAAGTTAGAGGCCCAGGCAGCTTAAAGTATTACTCCTGCTTGAGCAACAAAGAGCTGCAGAGAAAACCTGCCCTCACCTGCAGCCACGCTCCTGGCATCTCCTCTTGTTCTGCACATGATAGCTTCATGTCACAATACACAAATTCTTACCTTTTTTAAGGTAACAAATGTAAAAGCTTTGAAGAGGTCTTGGTTCTTTTTATTTTGGTATTTTGGAGAAGAAAAAAAAATAGAGATAGATGCAGGTGTTTCAACTCTTACTGTGCTGGAAGTAGGATTTCAAGCTCAAAACAAATGATGTGAAAATATCCTGACTGACTGCAGCACTTAATCAGCCTTCTGACTTATCTTCACAAGGGGAGAATCTGGAAAGGCATGCCTCAAACCTCTACCATTTCTTGCCTTCACATCTGTGGAGAATTTCAAATATATCTCAGGACAGGGGAAATTAAATAATTTAAACACACTCCAATAATAACCAGGTTGTGACTGTTGGAATGTGCCAAGGCCCCTACAAACTTGAAGGAACTAGAGTTAAAAACATATGGATTTCCTGTGAAGTCAAGGAACTGTTAGCAGGTCCAGGGAAACCTCTCAAAAATCCTCCTTTGCAAATTAAGCTCCTGCCTACCAGGCAACCTGGAACTGGTAGCTGGATGAGGACACTAGCTGGGACAGAGAAGATGGCAGAGATGCCCCTCAAGTGATTCAGGCAGTGAAAGAGGCACAGACAGGGCATTATCCACAGCCTTGGCCAGTTTCCAGGCACTTTCACATTTAATTAAAATTAATATCAGTATTGAGCAAACTAACATCCAGACAAACACAGATACACATGCATTTAGAGCTGCAATAACACAGTTTTCCCTCCAAATCCAAATCAAGGATTAAGCTGTATTTTTAGCCAATGTTGTTTTTAAGGACAGTAATGCTGTTTGTATAGCAATTGGTGAGGTGGAAATGTGTCTCCTGCTCAGTGGTCACCAGAGGCCAAACCTTTTACCCTTTTTAAACAGTTTTTTTAAGCAGTTAGGCAACAAGCTTGCATGCAGCTTCAGGATTACATTTTCTATAGGTCCCAGGAGCATTTCCACTCCATATCTGAAATAACACCTAAGTTACCTAACATACTGTAAGGGTCAGAATACGAAACAGAAAAACCGTCCTATAGACAATCCCTGCAGTGTCTGAATACACCAGAAACTGAGGAGTTTTCGAAAATTCCAAACTCTACAGAAATTTTCCTAGAAATAGGAAAATAATAGTAAGTTGCTCAGAAAGTAGTAATTACCCTGAGACAAACAAGCTTTTGTGAAAGAAATAATAGGAAAAATGAAAAAGCTCTTTGCGGTCCGAGTGGCCCAAATCACCTGCACTGACAGTCCCCCTTATCCCTACACAAATAAAACGGAGAAAGTAGAAACTAAGCAGTAAAAGAAAAAAAAATCATAAAAAGAAGAAAAAAAAACCCAAGTTAACATGCTGCCTTTCCCCAGCTTCAGTGCAAGCCAAGTAGCTCTGAGTTAGCCACAGTCCCCTTGCCAGCCTACTGGGCTATAATGGACTCAGTTCCCTAAAAGCAGCCAATGAGGATAACAACCCACAAAAATATGCTGAACTCAGTATTTTTTGAAAGCTACCTTTAAAAGAAAATTTTAAAAAAAGCTGAATCTCAAAACCAGTAATACATCAGGCTTGAATAATGCCCTCCACTTGCATGATAATGACCATAATTAGTGTGAGGAATCATTTATTGTCAGAAACTAGTATCTCCAACCAAGTATATTAAATTCAATATATTTTCATTAGTTATAATAGACAGAGACTTGGGCTTTAACTGACATTTGCAATATACTCATTGGTATTATGAGCACTCTGGAAGATAATGGAAAACTGGGTGGGGAGCAACAGAAGATTTACAAAATCAACCTGAAAGGAAGGTCCTCATTTCCTAAGTAAAAAGCTGCCCAAAAGCTGTGTAAATCTCGTCTTACGCTCTGACAAGTTTCTGCACTTTCAATCACGCCTTCCAGGAGCTGTTACAGAAGGCACAAGGAACTGGAAATATACTGCAAGACTTATGTTTTAATGAAAAAATGTTACATTCAGTAGCTGGCATAAGTAAACTTACTTCAAAGACTTCCTATATATTGTTATTTCCGAGCTGAAAATTATTAAAAGCCAAGCTGTTCTGTGATTTAGACTCAGTTAAGCTACAGAAGAATAGATGAAAGTCTACCATGACCCAAAGCATGGCCTGTGGAGCACTCCTGAGAAGTAATGCTCCAAACTGTGCGTTGCTTCTTCAGCTGCTCCAATGCTCCTGCGTTACTCTCTTTGCAAGAAGTCAGTCTGTATGGATTTATTCTCTATAAGTAACTGAAGAATTAGCCAGTTATATTTTCCAACTACTGCTCAGACAGTTTATCCTCCTATGTGATATGATATTATATAGCAATGCAATTATTGGAAATTAATTACATGAAATGGCTCCCATGAAAATTACTCCATGCATCAGACATTTAATTATGAATATTTTTGTAGTGCAACTAAATATGGAAGAGACTCTATCTGTGTATGCTGGTGTATTTCAGATAATAATCCCCTGCCGCAATCCATTTCTTTCTAAAATCTCTTTATAAAATAAAGACAATTCTGTGCTTATAGTGTTTCAGCTCACTTCCATTACATCAGATAATGATGGCAAAATAATAGAAATGATTGCATGTAGAAAGAAAAAGGCAGAATTAAGGGCATAACAGTACACTTAACTCTGCTGGAGTGGATTTTTTTTTTTAAATAAACAAGTTGTTATGTCTCATGATTTGTTGAGGTCCCTAAGTACAACATCAAAACCAGGATAAATCTGCATAACTGCATTGAACTAGATGATATGTAACCTACTCTTACCACTACATCAGAGAGCAGTAAAACAAACAGTACCTACCAGAAAGACTTATCTAAATCACTATTCATTATTTTTGATGTATAGTCATTGTGTTTCACACACTAACCTGAAGCCATCTCACGACAGCCTCAAAACCAATTCCAGAATAAATTTCCTATGCAAAAGTAATAGCAGAAGAGAAAAAAATCCCAGAGAACAGAGACATAAGAGGTTTCTCATTTCACTTTCTCCATAGGCAAATTCAGCTGGTACTTGGCACCACTGGGGACAGGGGCTCCTCCATCGACTCACGTAGGACAAGATCACATAGTCCCTTTCACAAGTCTTTCAAGGGCTATCTCCACTCTGTCCGGGCTCAGAGAGACATGTTCAGCTTATTCTAGCATTAACAAGTCACTGTAGTCTCCCTCCTGGTCTCTTAGTTCTTGAAAGGACTGACGAGATGTTCGAACACACCCTATCCCCGTGCTTCAAAACCCATGGTGCGATTTTAGTCAGGAGAGCTACCCCAGAGCACCCTCAGCCTGCAGAAGGCCAAGCTGAGATATCCCAAACTGAAGCCTGGTCATCTTAACTGGAAGAAAGGGCTAAAAGTTAAAGAGTCAAAGTTACCTAAAAATATTAAAACCCTCCAACAAATGTTCAAAGCCAAATAGGGTCAAATATAATCTTGGAAAAAATTGAAAGATATGAATACCTAGAAATCCTGTGTTATGAACTGCCTCTTTCTTTATCCATGCTTCTCCATCCATGCAGCAATTGCTTAATTATCTTTAATGGTGCTTTAACAATTAAAGTGTTATAGTACCATTAAGTGTTACTGGAGATAAATGTAGGCCTTTGAGAGACAAGAGAATAGAGCTGAAACCGAGGATACCAAATTCATTTCGATAATACCTAGCTTAAAGCTTGTAAAACAAAAGCCACAGAAAAGACAAAGCAAATAAACCACAGGAAAACTTAAACTGAGAAGGAAAAGAAAATGGAGCATGCAACAGAGTAAAGAGGTGAGCAGAAGTTCTAATATGAAACAGAAAGAATCAAGAAAGGTGTAGTTAATTTTCAAAAGGAAAAAATTGAGATTATTAACAGAAGAAATAGGATAAAAAATGAAAAAAAAGAAATTATGACTATAATGATCAAAGGTAAGGAAATGGATAAATTTTATCTGCAGACTGAAGAAAAAAAACTGCAAGGGAGAGAAATACCTACAACTAAGTAAACCAAATCTCAACCAAAATTAGATTACAGAAAGTATAAACGCACTTTCATTTTGGTGAACTTTTCAAAGATTAAAACCTCATTTTCCCTGCCCCTCTCGAATCTAGAGATCAGTAATGCAGTAAAGCAGGAAAATTCTCTGGGATAGATGATGCAGTCTACGTACAGGAGAGCAGGAGCACTCGCTAGGAAACTTCTGCTGCGTCTGAGTGAAGATCAGAGAATGATTTTGCATCCAGCCTGAAGTTAAAAGCAGTAAAGGCAAATGGGATGTTCAGATTAAGAGATTTTTCTAATGGGCATCTCCTTCTTTTTGCAGAGACACAGGTATTAAAACCCAAGTCAGTTAACAGGCTGCTGACTCGCTTGAGTCTCGCATACAAATTTTGGAACAAGGTGTTAATATTTAAGTAAACAAAAGATGGCTGCTTTTATTAGTAAAAATGTTCCATCTTCCTTTCAGTGCCTCTTACAAGGAAATACAAGATACACTTAATTCTTAAACAACTAAGGCTTTCTGTGGAGGTCTAGTGACAAACAACCCTGTGCCATTCCTGAACTCTCCTCAAGTAGCAGTATGTGTAATGAAAATTTCCGTATTAGCCTCCTAGGTCTTTGAACTTTGGATTCTTTCAGCTTGTGCATTCACCTCCTTGCACCAGACTTTTAACTCAGCAGTACTTCAGATTGCACAAGGAAGCTGGTGGAGCCCGAATGAGAGAAGCCCTGCAGGCACAAGACCGAGGTGAATGTTTTTATACAGAACTTTTTGGGTAATATCTTCCCTCTGTAGCACCTTCTCAACCCTTGTTTCCAGCATGACAAGAAGCTTAGAAACAAGCTTGAATGATAATTTCATTAAGATGACAGACGAACTAAAATAATTGCCTAAAATCACCCCTTCCCAGACAGGGTGCTCGCGATGGTGATTCACAAGGGCATTGTGCTGGTTCTCCTGCCGCATACGGGCATAGGCTGCATCTAGAACCACCGCGGAGACTTGAGCTGGTGCAAAGCAGCTCAGAACTACTCACTGACATTCCTGCAACTAGAAGGGATGAATTTGTCTCGCTCTCCTTCACAGATATTCTGTGCTGCTCCTGGATGATTCCATCCTGCATCCATTCATACTCAACACCTTGATCCTGACCTCCAGAGCCACGCAGGAGATCAAATCCCAGCCACGCAAGCCATATTATACCCATTTTTGCTTGCCAGTCTGCTGCAGACCTTTGGCTCTGTGCAATTTGTTAAGCCTGATGGCTGCAAGTGCACTTTGTGAGCCCAAACACCTTCAGAGCTCCCCCGTCCAAAAGAAATTCACCTTCACAACACGGAGCCAGTACTGAATGATTATTCCCCAGTCCGGTGTTTCTTTGCACAGGGGATGGACAATCCCATGAATGCTAAAAGGAAGTGTGAAGATGTAAATCCCTTAAATAATGTTTAAACATTGTGTGCCTGTATGGTAGGAATAAAATAAAATCTCGGTATATAAGGTAGATAAAAATGATCAACCTATTTACCTATTTACTCTTCAGTAAAAGCTTTTAAGTAATGTGAAATTGCTCTGCTTTATGTCCTTGCTTATACAAACCTAGAAGACTTCGATAGAAAATATTCCTTTCCACAAAAGCACTATTTACCAAACAATAAAAGCAGCTAAATTCAGAGAGAACATCACCTACATGACTGGCTTAAATACACCATGCAATTTCTCTTCTGAAATTTTGGCTTTGATGCCATTTGACAGATTTCCAGGAAAACACAATAAAATTAATTCCTTATTTGCACATTGGGCAGGCTACGTACTTTACTCCGAGGAAATTAAAATTTTCATGAAACATCCGATAACAGGCTTCCTTCAACAACCATTGTCATTCCAGGGAGGTCACTGACTGATTCTGCTTCCCTTCCACCCAAAAGACCATGTTCAACCTCCTTAACCATGAAGTTTCCTTCTCTGAACCTATCCTTGCTCATATGGATCCCCTTCAGAAAGGCCTCATATATCGCTTAGCAGTTGGAATGGTGCATTCAAATCCATGCTCTTAGCATGCACAGAAAGATGACAGATTTTGATATTATTGTTGTTGTTGTAGAAGAATTCCTTACCTGTAGGTGCAGAGATTTGTGTAAATTTTTAATGGTTCTCGTGAAAAATACTCAATAAATCCCACCAAGGTTAGTGTTGACCTTTCACACCTGATGCTCTGATAAGCCAAAATTCCCAAACCCATCTGCTATAGCAGAGTCAAAACTACTGAATAAAACAGATATATAACAACGTACATCTCTGCTGTCGCAGTTTAAGACACTTACCAGCTTACCATTTACTTACCAATACAATGAGAATATTGCTTGTGTCAATTAAAATTTGTTTTCTCACAGCTACAGATGACATTTTGAAGAAATCACACTTCTGTTTCCCTTAGATGACAGATAAACCTTAGTACAGTATGGCAAATTAGAGCCAGAATGCATTAAAGGAAGGAGATTTACCCAAATATTTTCCCAGGTGAAAAATGGCTATGTGGATTCTGAAAATGTCTGTGTATTTCAGAAATTTCAGAAGGTTAGCACAAATTATTATATCTTATATAATCTTTATTAACAACATCATCTTAAGAGACTAATTGTGCTCTATCCTGACATCCAATCTGCAGGTTGGCAAGTAGAGCAAGTTCTGCTCACTTCAGTCCTTTTTCATCATCTGTCAAATGGATTCAGGACTTCTCAGCTCTAAGTGTTTTAGAGAAGAAGCAGTGACACTCTAAAGATAATTCAGTCTCAAAATATGCTGTGCTTTCTATACCTCTGCAACTCAGCTTTTGACAGTATTGTTTGCTCTTTCATAAGTTTACAAAGTGTTTTCACAAAACTACTGTAACTTTAATATAGAATAGTAGCTGGGAATAAACTTTTTTCTTTTTTTTTTTCTTTTTAAACCTTAGCCTTATGACTTATCATGAAATACTGTAATGACATGGTCACCAAAAAAGGTTTTGAACTTCCAAAATAAAACCAATCACAACAACAAAAAACCCAACCCCACCAATTTCAGTAGCAGGCTGAAGTAGAGAATTTATACTAAGGAAGATGTATCAGCTATAGTTCAGGAATTTTACCAGTATGAAAACTTACCACAGTCACTTTATCTAGAAATTCTCCTACATCAAATAGTGATGCTAAAGCAATTGACACCCAAGATAACAGGTGTATGGATAAGACATTGTTTCTGCTACCACCTATCCTCCTAACTTAATAAAAGGGATTATGCTAGTAATAAAACATTCTGAATTACCATAACACATCAGTAACTCCTGTTTCCTGGCTAGCTGAGTTGCCTAACGATGACTGTCAACTGCACCCAAGAAGGGTGAAGGTTGAAACTGAGGAAATCTTTTGCCAGAGAACATGGCAGAAGCTGTTGCTTAGTGGAATTCCTCTTGGCAAAACAAGGAGCTTTCTGGGCCTATGGAAACTTCTACCAGAATTCACAGACAAGCACCCACACTGCAGATGAAACACTGCTCACTGCCATGCACGTCAACCACTAATCTAGTCGGCATCTTCTCTCTTCCTGAGATCTCCTTGCAGATCTTCGCTGGGAAGAAACCAACGCAACGTTCATGTGCTTAAGACAAGCAAAGCACATTTGAAAGGCTTGAATTCTTTCTGAGTTATTCTCACAGCAAATTATATAATTTTCCTTCTTTCCTCAAATAAAAACAATCTGTGGCTTCCCACTTCCATCTTGTCCAGCTTACTTGTTAGTAGGAATGCAGCATGAGGTGAAACACAGAGCTAAACATTTTACTTGAAAATTCCGCACTGATCACTTTACTTAAAAATAAATCCTTGAAACCTTTAGAAGGAGTAGTTGTTACTGTTAATGGCAGCTCACAAGAAAAAGGCAGGCATATGCCTCCATATGTGTGTCTACGCTCCACAGCCTTCATCCACGTCTCCCAGCGAAGCCTTACAGACACAGGGGCACTGATGCAGTCAGCCACGCAGTTCTCTGCACAATATTTCTTTCCACTCTTCCCCTAAGTCTCCCCCTGTTATTCCAACCTGTCAAGTTTCTGGGAAACACTGTCAGCTGCAGTTTTTATGTAATAATGAGACATGTTATGTATTTGGGTACTCTTAGGTTTCCTTTGGTCTAAGGCAGTACCAGCTCTGTCTCTCTGCTCTGGCAAGAGTTACTTAGAGAGTTGAACCTTAGTCTTTCCCAAGACCCCTCCTAAAAAATTTAGATTCAACCTGATAGCTTAAATCTGCCTCTTTTGTAGCTTCAAGTAAATCGTAGGCACATATCTGAAAATGACTACTTACTGACCGTAATTCATTAATAGCAGTTAGTTCAGTGCTGATGCCCAACCTTTCCCCAGCATGTGACTGGGGAAAAAATCTTACAGAGAAGCTCAGTCAGACTCTCTAGCTAGGAAGAGCAGCTACTAAAGCTGTCAAAAGCAGATATTTAACTCAGAAATATCTTCTGTGCTTTCCCGTGCTGCCTGGTCTTCTGATCAACTTCACTCTCCCTGTTTCCCTTCTCTTCTTTCCCTTCCATTTATTTTAAATCTGCATAGCCAACTTTCCTTCTCCCTATCTCACCTCCCTCCCAAATTCAGAGGGACTGAGCCTTGATGAAATTACTTGCTGACATCAACGGTTTGTGGGTTTTACCACGAACTTCTACCACCATCAAGCACTCCCAGCTACTTGGGTTACAAGTGTGTCTGCGTGTGCTTCTGCAGTTCTGAGAAAAGCTGGTCCTCGGGCAAACAGGCTGAAATAAATAGTAACAGCAATTAAAAACACCTTGATCCCAATCCCACTATAGTATCCCCACGGATCTGCTTAAATCATATATTTAAAAGAATATATACATTTTTGTTTTGAAATCTCACACTTCCTTTAATGCAATTGAAGGGGGAAAAAAAGCCAACCACATTTCTGATGTTAAATCCTGCAATTAAAGTCAACTAGGCTTAAAATACAAAGTTGGTGTTTTAAAGGCCTGAAAACAGGATTAAATTTACCTATACCTGTATATACATTCATAAGGCGACTGTTGTTCAGCTTTACATCTAAGTTGTGTGCATCTGGGAGTCACCTGAGCAGCAGCGTGAACTCAGTTTAATTTAGAGCCAGAAGGTCTGGAGGCTGAAAAGTAACTCAGTCCCCAGGGCCCCCACGACAGACCTCAGGATCTTGCACTTTCAGAGCTCTGTTTCTGTTGGCCGCAGTTCTGCCTGATCGCTGCTGAGAGCTTGAGCACTCACCTACTTTACATCCTTAGCACTCAAAAGACATAAAAAAATCAACTTCTTGACTTAAGCCACTTGTCAGCCCGGCACAGCCTATCACAAGCACGTTGAAAAGCCAGGTGCTCCCTCTCCCCAGTGCTGGAGAATGACATGGTGGCAATGAACTAAATGATTCTTCTGCTCAACTGTTCCTATTTTTCTTTTTTTTTTAATATTAAAGTTATGCATCTGTGTAGTACTGGCCAGTATTTGTGAAATTCCCTGCTGATGTTCTGTGTAACATAACACTGCAGCAAGCGACTTGTAAGGGGCACCTTTGCTCCCCTGCCCCAGCTCTTCATAGGTCACCAGCACCGGGAAAGAGCAGCTTTAGGCAGGGAGAAGGTCGCCACCAAACTCATTGAAGGCCACGGCAGAATGAAGGCACCTCTGCCCCTTGACACTGCAAAGCCAAAACAGAAAACAAGCAGGAGAAGTTTGCTTTGGACTTTCTTCATTTGGATTCTGTTCTTTTGTTTGGGATTTTGGCTTTTTTTTTTTCTCACTTTAACAAAGGAATAAAGCTGCAGCAAGACTCAATCTCTTGGCCTCTGCTCAGTGCTGTGTTGTAGCCAGTATCCTTTTACACACGGCCAAATGCAGGAATTCAGCCTAGCCTCACAGAAATGGCATCCCATTCCCAATGCACATGAGGCTATGAGCTGGACCAAGAATTAAAACTGAGCAATTGCTTGGCTGTGTGTACAGCCATGCCAAGGATGCAACATACTGCAGCCCCCATCCCATGGTCTCTGCTGAGATGAGCCCATTGCCAAATCAGGATTCACCCTTAGAAAAAAGGAGCAAAAGTTCAGTGGAAAACAATTCTGTGGAAAGAGTTTACAAAGAAGTAGTCTAAGCATAGCCTGCAACGGCTAACATGAAAACCAACAAAGAGCAAGTTACCTTAACTTGCAAGTTACCTCACGTTGCCAATGTGAGCAGAGAGAAGTCACCAGGGCAGACAACATCTGGATATGTGCAATCTCAATTTAGTCCAAATGCCAATGTAAATAAGTCTACTGAGAGCAGAGGGGTAGTTAAACATTCCACTAGCTTTGGATAATTGAAACCATCTTCCTTAAAGAAGGAAAAAAACCCTTCAGTTACCAAAGTCTCAGGAAGAGAGTGGCGGCTTTTGGAACACTGCCATTAAACCCCCAGTTATTTACCGTGCACATAAACATCCCTGCAAACAACATTTCTGTTTACACGGGCAAGAAATTGGTCAATGCCAAAGCTCTCAAATGACTTAATACTTATAAGCACTTGTAAGACACAACATATTTTGATTTGACATATTTGGGTTAGACAGAGATACATTTCTGCTAATTCTATAATGGGATTATTATTTCCAGCAATATGAATATTAAAACCACAGCATATATTTGTAGCTTGTAGCACGGAGTTTCTTTAATTCACTCCCATCACCCTGCTAAGAGTCTGAAAAAAGTGGTAGCAGCCACTGCGGGAATGGTAACAATGCAGTGATAGAATTCAGTCTCCAACAAATTTCATTTAAAGGCTCTAGAGGACCAGGGAAATTTTTAATACACCAGTCTACTCATATATTGAGATAGTCGCTCAGTCGTCCCCTTCATCAATTTGTTGCATTAGGATTACTGATAATAAAGCTTTGACAGTCATCTGAAACATCTGCAACAAGTACCCTTAAAGCCACTGAATGCAGAAGAACAAAATTAACAAAATGCTTCTTTTTTTCCAGTGCCAACAGCCTAAAACAGATCTGGGGTAAATATTACATTGGAAATAACTGTAATCATCTGCAATCAGCTTGCATGCCTGTTGCTTGAATGCACATGAAATGGAATAATTTATACATTTAGTAGTATCCAAGTAATTTTTATGTAGGAAAACCGGTCAAAGTCAAATGCAGAACATCAATAATAAGGTTAGAAACTACTAGTGGGTTATAAGAAGAAAATAATCCACTAAATTCAGTTACAAAAGGAAACAATTAAAAGAAAAACATCACTAGTGAATGCCCCAGCAAACCCTAATGGCAGCTACCTAATACACAGTGTCTAAAACTCAGTGCTCCTGAGGCTCACAAAGTGAAAAAATCTTTAAAGCTTTTTAAAAATAGGTCAGAACTCTCATCTCCAGGTATTAAACTGCTCGATTTAAAAAGAAAGGATTATCAGAACACTTGCTTGCACACAGTTGTACTGAAAAATTCACCTCAAATATAGTTCAGCAAAGCCACCTTAGAGTAAAACACGTGAACTTGCTGAACAATGCAGACAGCTTGAAAATAAGTTAAGGGGTCCCCCCCAAAAAAACAAATCAATAGGAGAGATCACATATTTAAAAGGTAAAAGCAAAACCAAGATGCTTTCTCACAAAATCCCTGCCTCGTTTACATGGAAACTGTCCCAGGATGCTTATTTTAAAGACAAATCACATTTGACACCAACTCCTGTGGGTGCACTGCTGCATCAGTTGGGTATCTGTGTGTTAGCAGTGCTACATCACCCCTGAATGGCCGTTATCAGCACAAGTCTTCGCACTGAGATCCCATTTTTCTGTTGCCCTTTAATGCTGGGCTGCTTTAATGTTACCAGCTGAAGTATAAACATATTCATGGCAAAAGGTCTCTAAGTGTTTCAATCAGCCTCGGTCCTGTAGCTTTTTTGCAGCTCATCAGCAGCAATGGATCTTGTCTAGAGTCAGGTAATGTTCTGTTGATTTTAAGAAAATAAAGCTGATTCTCAAAGTATTTGATTATCCAAAATTGTATTGTCCATTAAAAAGGGAATGACTTCTGGAACATGAAGTTTCCAAATAGAAAAACTGAAACTAAACAACTAGCTCAGAATTATCTGGTTAGTAGACAGATGATCTCCCCAAGCAGTTTCTCAGAAAGATAACAGGTGCCAAGTCTAGGCTTTTTCAGATACTGCAATCCAGATCTTGAAAAGTGCTTTAGTGCGTGTATTCATCGCATGTTTTGTGTTGATGCAAAGGCACGTGGGGGCAGTTAATCTGCTCCTGCAGCCATCTGATAAACACTGTTGCTGAAGAAGGTCTCGCAGAACACAGCCGCATTTCCTGGGCATTTTGGTGAATCCAATCTTTTGCTACCTTGTGCCCCTCTTGGGTCTCTCGCTTTTAAAAATGCTTGGTGTCCTCCTTTGAATGCACAGATTCCAAATGCCAGAACAGGGACTCCACTTCTCAGCATTCCTCCTCTAAATTCCTCAGGAAAAAGCAGAGCAGGGCACGGGTGGCCGGGCGAGGTGCCTTCACCTGCAGGGTACAGCAGGACTCACCAACATCACAGGGAGGCTCTTCAGCGCTTGCACGGTTCAGCTTCAGAAATAACATTTCTGGGGGGTATTTATGCGATGTTAAACTTGGATCCCCTGAGCAGTGCGTTGAAGGTAATCACCGGTACATCTGTTTCTATCACCTTTAAACTCAAAGCCTAATTCCATTGCAAATAATTAGCTATTTATCACCATAAAGTTCACATTACAAAACTGGAAAGAGCCAATGTGATCCTAACCATTTACCAAAAGATGCAGGTCCTAAATGAGGAAAAGGAGAGAGAAGCAAAACGCTCCGTAGCAATGGATCCCCCAGTAAATCAAAGAGAATCAGTTCTGCTTGTCCATCATGCCACTGCACAACACAAATACCTATGTTTTTTTAGAAACTTATGTGTCACCACACATAGTGGTAAAGTCCATCTATCACTTATACAGCCTGAAGAGGAGAATTGCTTAGGTGAAACAGCTAATGAATGAGAGAATGCAGCTCTCGTAACACACTTGTGAGCTCAGTTTCTAATACCTACTTTGGAACATTATTATAACTCAAGAACTCTTTTTTTTCACTTGCAAGGACATCTTAATTATCCCACCCGTGACATGAATGTTTTTGGAAGATAAAGTCTGTAATTAACTTGTTGCCAAACAATATGTTTACTGTCCCTGAAGGTCAGTTCTCATATCAAGACATAAGAACACATAACTGTAAGAGTTGTGTATTGCAACTGCCATCAAACATTAACCAAGAGGCCATTCGTTACCCACTGTAGCGGCAAAGCAGAGTGGGAAGAAACTCCAAGTACTATAAAATGGTTGTGCCAAAATAAACCTCTGCGGAGTCTTACTAGAAGTAAGTGCACATCCAGCTTGACTCTGAAATACAGAATGTGCAAATGGGTTGGAGGGCAAGGAAATAACAGGGGGTTTCACAAGTCGTGCCGGGGCAGCCTAGCACCCCGGTGCAGTGCAGGCCTGCTGCTTTCTTCTGCTTGCCTTTTCTCCTGGACACTCTGGGTCCTGGACATTCCAGACTGCATCTCCAAAGCCATGAAGCAGCAAGTCCTGGACTCACATCCCCATCACTGCTTTGTTTTTCAACAGAAAACCTGGAACATACTTGCCCTGACTTTGACTTATGCTCTGTTTACAGTCAGAGGTGTGTGGAAAGAGCAGAGGGCAAGGAAAAGCAGCTAATAAAATCAAGGAGGGATGGAAGCCTTGGTCAGTGTGCTCACAACACACACACACCCACCCACATACAGGGGCCAGGTGACAAGCAAGAACACGCTCTTACACCAACACATGGTGTGATATGGGGAGGCTTTGTGAAGAAAAGACACACAAAAGAATCCACCATAGCACAAGTGGGAGCAAAACAGGGAAAAGAAAACATACTCAGAACAGAAAAACAGAATTGATGCGAATGATGAATATTCAAATAAGTGGGGGAAAAATAAGGAAAGAAAAATGGCAAGATTTTAAGAAGGAAAAGACAAGACAAATGAGAACACCAGAAACAAAGAACATAGATATAGAGAAGGAAGAGTGGTCTGGAGACACTTGTGTGCAGGTTTCACGGGCTTCAGAATCGCTACGACCCAGCAAACACCACAAAAAACAACATTGTGCACTTGTGCCTCATGTGCAAAGTTGGTTGATTCTTGGTCTTCTTTGCTTGAAAGAGTCATATATGGCAATGCTTCAGAAACTGCAACAGCTTGTTCACATTGACACATGGCCTATTTGCTCTGTTTCCATTGAGAATAGATTAGATTTCACATTCCCCTACTTGATTACCAGGAGCATTTTGACCAGCTGGAAACACTTTGCAGTCCATCTTGCCAGCGTTTGACCTGTGCTGATTTCCTTTGGAAGGTAAAACCGGTCAGAATCAGGCGTGGATAAGCAGTTCTCCTCTGAAAGCATGGCACACAGACGAGCTAAAGAGCAGCAAGCAGGATCCTTGAAAATGGACAAGTATTCAGAGCTGCTCATATAAGAGCAAATAACATGGATCTGAGGCATTCTGCAGTTTCTCTTGGAGAGGAGAGAACACACATGCTATTCATTTTCAGGAATAATATTGGAGAGTGCTGTTTATACGCTGTCTACAGACTCTCTTATTTAAAGAGGGTAGCATATTAAAGTAATGGAAAAGGGCATTTGTCCTCACAGCACAAAATGAGGAGCCTTATTACTAGACAGAATAATTGATGCATTATTACACCACACACACTTGCTGAGAACTACACTGTATTAAGCTGTTATATACGGGAAGATTTAAGCTAATGTCAGCCCAGAAACATGAAGCCCTGCTCCTCCCCTGCCACGAGTTGGTTTGTGGATGGGCTCTCCCTTGGTACGCAGGACCTGACACTACGGCCAGCCGACATCTTGTGGCACCATCACAGCATCGAGTGGTAGCTGCCATGGACACCGGTCAACCTGCCATTTCTCAATCCCCTCCTCACCTTCTCACCACTCTTTACCTTCTCTCTGCATTTTTTCTCTGAAGCAGGTCACTGCAAGCCCAGCTGTGATGTCAATCATGTCCCAATGATGTGCTGACTTCCCTCATGGTTTAACGGGCATTCAAGTTCCCCCAGCAGTGCCGCTCTCCGTCCTCTGAGCAAACGTGCTGACACTGGCTTCCCCTTAGCTCTTTCCATGGTGTCAAGTAAAATGAAAAGGTTAAACTTGAAGGCTCCATACGACCTTCGGGTTGGATATCCACTTTGTTAAAAAAGCCCCACACACAGGAAAATATTTTTAAAGTTACAGAAACGGGAAGAGTCCAGGGCTAAATTTGCAACCTGCAGTGAATTGCACACAAAGTCTAACATTGCTTCCCACAGAAATACTTAGTAAGATGCTTCCCAAATGCACTACTGTACATCAAATTTTGAACCAAAACTTTGTTCTGGTACCCAGCCACACATCACGGATGCAAATCCACACACTTTCAAACACTGTACGCCTGTACTTTGTTCTTCATATAATAACACAGAGGTACTAACACTGGAACAGGTTAAATATTTTCAACTTTATTTTTTCAGCTTCAGTTCTTTCAACTTCAGCATCTGTCTGCTCAAGTCCTCCTTCACACACCCATATTTCTTTTTCTTACCCAAACAGAGGATATCTGGACCAGTAGGCAGATAACCAGAAGTGCAGAAGTACTGCAACTAAAAACCCTGCTGCGAATTAAACTCACTGGGATAGTACACTACTACTCAATTTTGCTCACAGTAAGAGCCACAGGTAAAGGTTCAGGTGAAAGAAGAGTGTCACTAAATATTCCATTTGTAAATATAAATTTTAAAAATATAACAATATATAAATTAATATAGTAAAAATATATTAGTATTTTATTAATTATGTCAATATGAATATTATTCATTGTATTAATATTATATTAATATAAGTAATATAAATACTTGGCTTATAAATGTCCATCTCATGATGGACTGGCTTGCATGCTCCATGTCCTATCACCAGTGCTTGTTGCTCTACATAGAAGCAACTTTTAGAGGAGTTTATATGTCTTAGCAAATCATTACCTTTTAGGTTTTCATTTTTCTACAGTAAATACAGAGGCACAGGGTCAAAATATATGAGCCTTAGCTTTCCATTAACACTATAAACCACCAAAACAACTTGTTAGCTATGAATCATCTATTTCTGCAGAAACAAGTAAATGCCAGTACTGTCAGGAAAGGGAAAAGCTTATGATAAGCTCTGGCTATATTCATTCCTCATAACACCTACTTTGAAATAGCATTCAACTGCATTTTTAAAAGATTCAGCACTCATTTTTGCAGTATTAATACAGAAAAACATCTATGCAGAAACACATACCTTTACATTCAATATTGTAGTAAGAACATTTTGTAATTAGCTTAATTATAAAGCAGAAAAAAATGTATCAAAACAAAATGGCAAAGGATAATTAGAATAAGCAAACAATTGTGTTTAAACAAATACAGACACCAAGCCAAAGGATAGTCTCTGTCAAAAGGAAAACACATGCAGTTCTCTGTTGTCTTAACTGAATACATTGATGCCTTAACCTTCCTACCTCATGAATTTTTGATCTCCTCTCAAAGAAAAACAGGAAAACCACCCACCTTTACAGCATGTACTGAATAACGAATCAATCCACACCATGACCCCACTGGGAGAACCTCCAAATATGCCCATCAAGACTTTGGAGAGAACCTCTAACCAAGAGTCACCTTGAGGTGCTGGATTTATTTTAGGGCCACCTTTATTTGTCCAAGTCTCAGTAAGGATAAAGTGGAAGATCAGATAGGGCCCAGGACACAGACCATCTTTCTCCTCATGGAAAAAGGCTCTCAAATGAGGATAGAACTCTGAAATTAATGCAATTGTGTTAATAACAACAATAATAAAAATGAATACTGTACTTGTAATCATACTCTTGGGTATTCTGAGTGTGGAATTAAGTAATTTATTTAAAGTATCATCAAACAGCTCTAGCACCAATAAACACAGACATTTTATTTATTTTTTGATAAACCAATGTGTTTTGCATTGTAGATCCCTAGTGTCCTACCATATCATGAGTGCAGAACAACATCAGGCAGTTATCATCTTAACCCCAAAGAGCTCTGCTCTTAGAAGGAAATAAATTGTAATTTTATCCTGGAAGGCCACATCACACATATGGGACAAACTGTTACCTTATCTGATTTCTATTCATTATCTAATCATGAAGAGTCTTAGTGTAAAGGAAATAAAATTAATTCTAAAAATATCCAGCTGCTTTTGGACATAAATGCTGTATTTTACGCTTTGGAGAAATCCATCTGAGGGAAATAGCCAAGTTGGTTAAGACTTGTTTTTGTCACATCTCAGATGGAGAGACCTCAGTCACTCATTACTGTTTAATCATTTTTCAGATCTGCTTTCTCAAAATACGTAACAGTTCAACCAAGTTCTGGTGCTAAAGTTCTGATATGTTGGTATTTTCCTCATGATACTTCATTTAGTAGCACAAAGTCTGACGTTAGTGTTAAATCTCATAAATCATTTAACAGTTCTGGTGGCAGTTTAACAGTTCTGTTTCTATTTCCTTGAAGAGATAAAATACAGGCTCTATGAAAGTCCCCATTTTAGCTTAAAATCTTTTCATATTGTCCTTACTGTTTTCATAAAGTAATGACAGGATTATGCTCTGTTTCTGAGGCACTGAAGGTGTGAGTTCTATTTATATGCTAAAAAAAATCACATAAAGAGGCAAAATCAAAAATGAAATTGAGAATTCAATATTAATTCAATAGTACTGACTCTGGAACAGAAGCATGATGATAATGTTGCGCTTGACATGTACAATCCTTATTGCTTTGCTTCTCCTTTTTAAAATACTTCACCAAGAAAATGGCTTTCTACTAAGAAAATGTAGTACTGTAATACAAACACGAGCCTACAGAATATGCAAATCTAAAAATAGCTTTCCAATAATTTCCAGCGATTAGAGGAAATTGCACAGATTTTACAAATATCAATGCTTATCAAGCTGCAAGAAATCTCCCTATTAATGTCTCAGAACACTAACTACTGCTTTTACAGTGGCTAAATCAATCTAGCATAGATATCTCTCTCTAAATAAAATCAAGCTATCTTCCATGGATCATGCCTATTAACTGACTAATGAAAGCTAATTTTTAGGTGGGGGAAATTTGGTACTTGCATGATATAATTGCTATAGTAACAAGGGTTTATGCACTGAATCTAATAGTCATGCACAGGAACACAGATTGATGCCAAGTACTAAGGGAGCAACAGACCCATTTTGTGTATCTAGTCCAAGGCAAAGGTTTTGCTCCTTCCCACAGCACTGTCTTTAAGGCAGCAGAAAGGAGAAGAACATGGAAGTATGCAGGCCTCTAAAGAAACCTTTCCAACCTTTCCCATTGCTCTGGCTTCTTATTGCAATTTGTGTAGGAGGAAAATGCCACTGAGCTCCTCTCCCACGGGATTTGCATAGCCCCTCTTAGTGGAACAGTGACCATGGCAAAGAATATTGAGCTTTATCAACACATCCCCCTAGTCTTGACCTCAACGTTTTGCCTCCTCACCTTCAAATGGTCAGCCTGATTACAACTTGCTGTGGGCAAGGCTTGACTATTGCGAGCCTTTTTCCTCCCAAGAACTGCAGAAAGGATTCCCGTGTGCTAAAAATCAGAAAGGAGAAACACAAATCCTCCCATCTGTGCTTCTGCTGTCTCCAGAGGGCAAACTGCATTGCCCTCTGGGCCACCCAGGACACATCAGAAATGGAGAGAAGAAGGAGAGGAACAAATAGAAGTCAGTTCTCGAATCTACATTTTAGTGTGGAAAAAGAAGAAACCGTCTGCAGTTCTACTTTTGCTACAGACTGATCAGGAAACCTCCCTTGCTTTCCCACTGAAGAGCACTTCAAAGGAGCCAACAAATACGTGCTGACCCCAGGGCAATGAAGACACTTCTTGCATGCCAACCTGTGTCAGGGGTTTAAGTAGCCTGTTGGTCCCTGAGCTGTCCTTATCTCATGTGGGTGAAAATAACTGGCAGTAAATTAACTTTCTCAGAGAGAGAGAAAAAAGAGGATCAATATTTATTCCAGGATCAAAATGCTTTTTGCTTAAAGAGCTCAGCAGTCAAGGAAAATGAGGAGCAATCATTTGTTCCCACGACAAACAAAAGCTTCCTTGCTAGGAGACACCGTATGTTGACAGTAGTCTGTAAGCATGCATAGCATTTTGCTGCAGTGGGTTGTTATTTGTTGACACTACTACTTTTTGCTTTTAAACAGCAATCAAAAAATCAAAATATTTTGCTTTACCATTTAATAATAGGATTAAGATTCACAATTCACAAGCACTTGGTGGGAGGGCCAAATATTAGCTTTAGTTAGCGTGTCCTAATTTAAATATCAAGGCCACAAGTAATGACTAAGAACTCACCAACCATTTAAGATGCAAGGAACAGAATGGATGGGCCTAGGGAGAGGGCTACTTTTACTTTATTTTATTGCAATTAATTTGGGAGCACACTGAGCTACCACCAAAAATGTCACACCCAATTAACTTGCCTAGATAGACCTTCTATTAACCATGACAGGTCAAATAATTAAGGAATTGAAGGTGCCTTGGTAATGAGACCCAAGTCAAGGACATGGAGTATTGTGTCCAGTTCTGGGCTCCACAGTACAAGAGGGATGTGGAGCTGCTGGAGAGAGTCCAGCGCAGGGCTACAAGGATGATCAGGGGCCTGGAACATCTGCCCTATGAGGAGAGGCTGAGGGAGCTGGGCCTGTT
>NW_010576792.1:1045059-1055261 GCF_000705375.1 Tinamus guttatus | reverse complement strand
ATTCTATGATTCTATGATTCTATGATTAAACTACAGTGACACCGGAGTCTCCATCCTGCACTACCTGTCTGGCTTAGTAAGTGATCCTTGAAGGGTCAAATCCTTATTTCATACAGGGAGTAACCAGAATGGTTTCTATCTGAACTCTATATTCACTTGGCTTCTAAGAAAACTTCCATTTTCACCCTGTCATATCCACTTGTCATTTGGGAGCTTGAGCCCGTTTCAAAAGACGACATAAAACAGCCTTGTCACTACCTGCTACGTTACATGGCCCTCCAAGGTAACCTTATAAAATGCTGAGTAAATACAACTTGCATTAGGCACCCCCTGGTCTCCACATGTATGAAGTGCTCTGGACCTGCCCTTCAGAAGACAGCATGAGCAAAAGGCAGTAAATGATTGATTAAAGACCAGCTCTCCACAGGCTGTCATACATTTCAGAACTTGCTTTAAACACTAGTGACAGCAGCAGTTCCTCAAAAATACTGAGCACATCCATTTCTTTCCAGCAGTCCTTAATCACCCAAAATATACTCTTTTTGTTACATAGCACCTTGGGGGATTATTTCTGATTATTATTTTAACTTGTTCTTCAGAAAAATAATATAAAATAAAAACAGCATGAAAATAAATAGCAATATTAATGCCATGAGCTTGCTCTTGAACAAGTTAAAAGATTGAGACTGAGCTTACTCTGTCCTTGATTTGCACAGCAGCAGCTAGGCATGAAGGTGATCTGGTGTTAAATTACTGGATGTTAAAAAAATTGACATTGATGTGGATTGAGAAGACAGTAAATACAAGATACTATTTTATTTTATTTTGTTTTATTTTTCCAGGAATTATTAATATTTTTACATAGTTTGTTGAACATTGTGAAAACCCTTTAGATATAAATAGGTGAGGATTAAAAGCATAGTTTAGAGAAGAAAAATCTATGTTTTTTGCTCTGTTCTTATTCTTCCCTCTTCATGTATGGTCACTGGGGATTTGAATTTACTTTATTTTAACACCATCCTGGAAACTCAGCAATAGCCTCACACATGAATAGGATGGTGGCAAGCTCTTAACAAATCTTCCAGCGCGCTGAACTCGTTTAATATAAAATACATAAACTGAGGACATAACAGATTCCTAAAGAACATACTCTACCTTTGTTCTGTGCCACGGATTAAGAAGCGATCCACAAGTCTGCAGATCTGAAGGCTTCCTGGCGTGACCCGGTACGCACCATGACCCTGCATCAGGGCCAGACCAACACCACATAGCACCAGCTACGCAGATTTATCACTCAGATTCATTGCCGGAAACTTGAGAGAGGCTGCAGACTCCAAATAACTCACTCAGGAATTCAGTGAGACAAAATTCTGCACACAGTACAACTGTAGGAACTATCCTGGGCGTTATTACATGTTCCTGCCTACAGATAGAGCCTGCAGGACAGGCACCGGGCAAGCTAACGGTGACATGTCCAGCCTCCCATGCAGTAGTCTGCCCCACTCCTCCAAACACTTGAGCAACCTTCTGGTTTCTGAATCACTGCGGCATTACTCCAGAGCTTTCTTGCCACAGACTAAAAGGATACAAATCTCAGACATATGTAGGAGTCTTACAAATTCCATGTATTTGCATGGGGTTTGGAAAGGGACAGAAAATATCTCACATAACTCTTAACAAGTTGAAAGATGCTAATAAAAAATATTCTAAGGACAGATCTACATACTGATGTGCTTTATTATTTAACACTTGCTGGCTTCACTACAATATTTTACATACTGACTCCAAAACTAAGCCTCAGTCTTCTTAAAGCATAATTTTTAATGACTCTGCTCTAGCAATTTCCAAAATATGAAATGTCCACACACAAACAATACTAAGATAATAGTGCTAAAACTTCCTGTTTGTGCTTCCTTTTTTTCCTGAAACTCCCGTTCAAAAATCATCAGTGGGGACTGAAAGTATCTTTTAAAGTGAATGAGTAGTAAGAAAAAATGTTTGAAGAACTTTCATCAGGGAGAAAGTCTTAAAAATAATTTACTTTTCCAAGAGCATTTTCTAAACAAGTATAGTAAATGGGATACTCTCCATGTTGCATTTTCTATCACTAATTATCACCAGTAATTATTTACAAGAACAGAACAGTAGGTCAGAGTAAAAGGCAATGTATTGTCCCAAGCGAAACACCCAGCCAATATACTGATATCGATGGTCTGAATTGCAGAAAACAGCCAACTACAAGGCCTTTAATAAAAAATATTCAGCATACCAGTGAATCTGCTGGATTCTAAGGAGTTAAAACATTTTAATAGCATAGCTTTGTTCTTCATTTTAAACACCTTTCCCTTAGATGCTGAATAACATTTAAGCATGTGCTTAATTTGCTACTGAAGTCAACAGAATTTTCAGTGAACACTAAAAGTTAAATGGGTGCTTAATGAGATTTGCTGAATCAAAATGAGTAAAAGCCTCTGTCAGCAGATCCAGATCCCTACGGCATTAGCCAAGTTCACCCTGAGCTTCCCAAAAGACAAAGGGCCCCCAAAATGAGAATGAAAACATCATAATAATTATGACATGACTACTGCACATCACTCTGAAATGTTAGTACTGCAAAGTATGTACCAGGCTTTACTGTCCTGTATCATAGGAGGGAAAAGATAATCCCTTGAATTTACCCCAAAACATTGATGGAATGCTTTGGAATTCCGTTTCACACTGCAGTTCAGTAATGCCCTGTGACATGAGACAACTGTTGGTTTATCTCATATTTCTTTCAAAAAGAAAATTCAACGCAATCAAACATTTTACTTATGGGGGAAGGTCAGAATGGATGGATGCAGCTAAAATGCTGCAGAAACTTAATCCAATATTAGTATCTCACTTCAATCATTCAGAGAGACTGAATAATCCTCTTCAAACTTGCATATAACATCTGCATTACACTTGATGATACTCTGCATGCCTCTAAGCCCCTTTTCATTACAAAAAGAAAGGAGTGTGGAGGAGTTTTATAAATAGTTGTTAGTTTAACAAATAACTCAATAATCTTTGAATGTAACATATCAAATATAACACTGCTTTTTAATAAAGTATTTTGCATGACATTTAAATGACATTTAAATGGCATTTAACCAAACAATGCTTAATTGAATATTAACGAATAAATGTTTTCCTTGGCAACAAGTATTTCAAGCAAAAGCATTTGACTCCAAGAGCAAAAATCTTCAGATTCCTCACTTAACAGACAACTTTGGTAAGTCAAATTTGAATATTATTTCCATCTTCTCTAGATTATGTGGAGGATCTAATTTTAACAGAAAACATGCGACAAACTTTTTCTGCCCAAAAAACTAACAGTGTATTGGAAAAACGTTTCAACAGGGCAGACATTAGCATGGAAAGAGTTAACCTTCCTTCCTCTTTCTAAAAGCAAAAAAGGCCAGAACAGCTGTCACTCAGGTGATCAATACAAGCTGCCCGCCTTTTATACAGCAAGTGCAGTGTTTGAGCTCAGAATTAATTAGCATTCAAAATGCCTAAACTCTACTTGATAACTCTGCAAGATAATTTTTGCCCCTTCCTGCAAATTAATACTGCTATTAAGATGAGCAAGGGCACAATGCATTTCATAATTGCATCCTTTAAGCAAAGTTTCAGGAATGCCAAAGTAGAGCTTCTGGCCAAGTAAGTACCAAGGCAAACCAAGCAAAAACATACACCACCAGAATTCATCTTTGCAGTTTTTGCCATGTATTTTGCACAGTATTTTGAATAGAACATGTAATGTGTATTGGCAGGAAAATGCATGAGATACTTTCTCCATACAAGCACACACTTTTTAAAAGTTCGAGTTTGTAAATGTTTAAATAGTAGCTCTGTCTCAAAAGTCTTTAGAAAACTTCCATACAAGTGACCCTTTTACTGCTACGAGTCAGCAAGGTCCCTGGGATTATGCTTTAAGCATCTTAAAAACCAAGGCCTCTACCAAATGCTGCTTCAGCAGTGCAAGCTGGGGTGATAAACCCTTTGCCCATATACATAATTTAATTTAAATCAGAAGCATATTTTTAAAAGCTCCCCAAATGATTGATGTCAACATTTTAATGATGTTTAATAAGTGACCATCTGTCAACAGTCAAGGGGTTAAAAAACAAAAAGCACATTATTAGTCCTCCAAAGATTAGAAATATTGAGGCTAATTAAAAAGCACATTAGCGTTATCTCAGAGCATTGTCTAAACACTGATCAGCCTGCAAGTCCAGCAAGGCAGGAGAGGGCTGGGGATACGAACATGAGACTTTCCCCAAACGGGTCCTTGGAGCTGAAAATCTCTGCAGTGGTTTTGCTGTCTCGTACAGATCTCAACTTAGCAAATATCAGCCACACAGAAACTCCTGACTGCTCAGAACAGCTATCAAACCCTGGCCTGATGTACGAGTTGTTTATTTCTAACCCATACTTCCGAAGAAACTTCTGGCACCTTTTTTACAATGAATGGTGAGCATAAAGAAATATGCTCGAGGCAGCATCACATCATTCCTTGTTTTTTGCAGTTTTCCATACGTAGCTATGGCTGCTGCTAACATTTATGGGACGCTTGGCCTTGGAAACCCACAGTGGCCACTGCAGGGAGCAGAGCTGCCTGGACGAGCGAAGCCTGGGGCCACCAGGTCCCTCCTTAATTAAGACCAGTCTTTTTTTCCCAGTTTTTTTAACTGAAAACTTTTTCACCTGTAACTGCTGCTATCAAATTACCCTCTCCCCATCACAAATCTGACCCTCACCCTCCTCCTCAGCCTGGGGAATCCATCCATCACTGCCAAGCAAAACACATTCCAATTTTTTCACGTCGCTTTTAAGCTTCTGCTTCTCACGGCCGTGATCTCCGTTGCCGATTTTCCCTCCTCCACTCCCTCACAGTCCTCCCTTCTCTCCTTCCTCAGAAATATTAAAAAGCTTAAGAAAGATGTCCCTACTTGTGATTACCCTCTTCCCATCGCACTCCTCGAGCTTCAGCATAAACACTTCAATCATCCTGGCATTTTCATTGACTCAAATTAAATGTAGGGCCAGTAATTACCTCACAGCCCTCCTGTCCTTCTCCACGCAGGTCTCTGGGCTTGCCCTGTGACAAGGTCCTACCTCCCGGATCCTTTGGCAGCTTTGGGGACACACCTGACACATCAAGTGTTGCAGGGATGGCCATACTGTTACATAGCTATAAAACCACACAGCCAGGCACTTTTGCACTGACCAACAGCATAGCATTTACTATTATTTACAAAAATAAATCTTAACACTTGCTCAAAAAACCTCACATTACACTGACGTTTCTGCAAAAAGAGCAGAGAAATGAGCTGGCTGATGTGCAACCACGTCAGCCTTCACAGCTCAAGTGCTTGGCACCACCAGCACTGTTTGCTTGCAGGGAGTTTCTGAGTATTCTCTTTACTGAAGGTGAGGAGGGGAGCAACCAAAGGCAGGTGGGGATGCAGGAACTTCATTTTGGGAGAGCATTCCCAGGATTTGCATTCCCAGCACCTGCATTCCAGAGCTGGTTGAGCTCTGGGACTCTGGTTACTGCTGTCATGCTGGGAGCTGACCTAGGCCACGCTGGCTTCATACTCAGTGGCTTTCAACAGCTTCGTCTTAATCTCTAAGGGCCGGCATCAGCTAAACTCCCTCTCTAGGGCTCATCCTTTCTGTTCTTCTCTGCTTTTCTGTAAAGCAGATTCCATTTTACACGTTTGCCTCACAAGGAATCCCACGAGGCAGTAAACCTGCAGAGACGCTGTGCTCAGGTGTGAAGAGTCAGCACCTTCCCTCACTTCCTCCGTAGGCATCAAGGAAACAGCCTTGTCAGGAACGATCCATTCTCCCACCCATTCCAAAGACCCCAGCTGCCACCTCCTGCCTCTGGGCTGCCCTTAACATGCAGCTCTGGCACGGAAGGGAACGGAGGTCAGGGAGCGGAGGCCAGGGAGTTTCCCTCGTCCTGCAGCACTCATACGGAGCAATTCCTGAGCCTTTCTGTCACCAACTAGAGTAGAAAGACAGAGCCAGCACGGTGACAACCTGTTGGCACCCTTATGGTATTGTTTTAAATCCTCCAGGGCTTAGCGCCTCTAGAATCTAAAGAAGAACTACAAAATCTATTTATCCTTCTTTTTTTTTTTTTTAAACAATGCTATTATTTACATTATATCATTTATAATTATTTAGTGGATTAATCAGCTGAGACATCTGAAGTTTATATAATTTCACCTTTGGGCTTTCTGCCAAAATGCTGGTGTGGCAAAACTGCCACAGGAAATTTACATTAATGTAAATACTGCTGCAGGCACTTCAAAAAAATCCATACATACAAGTCTATTAATGCTAACTTTCTTATATACAAAAAAAACACCTAAACGAGCAGGAGGCATTCAGTAATAACATGCAGTAATAGACACAGATTTCTCCTCATGGGCTCTCTAGGTCCTCAAATAATAGCAGGACAAATATCTTTTCTTTTCTGAAGTAAGAAATGACAGCATTTGGGTATTTCACAACTTTGTGATGAAGTGTCGTGAGTATACCAATGATAGTATAAGGCATAGGTGCATTGAAATAAGATTTTATTTTACGCTTCTGTCCATAAATTCATAACAGTATAAATTTGGATTTATTATATAATTACTAAATGAACTTAAGACACATTCACCTGTGGAAAGCACGCAGGGAACACCCAGATTCCTGAGTGGATATTGCTTGTTTGCCTAAGTGGAATTAGGCCACTGGCACTCTGCACATCTAGCAATTAGGTGAGGTCCAGAAGACTTAAGAAAAGGACCCTTGAACTGATTTTCTCCTCTGCTGCCAGAACGGCTGGTCAATCAGCCCACTTCCAGCTAAACAAAACTAAAGAAAACAGTTTTAGCTGACATAACTGCTAACTGTTTGAAGAGAAGACAAAACAAGAAAACCTACATAAGTTCCCTTCTTGTCCCAGCGCACATTGCCTTTCTCCAGGTACAAACAGTAACCCTGCTTCTCCTAATTAATTAGTTTTATATGGTTATATGCCAGTAACTTGAGTTGAATTTAAAAACCTGTTCAATACCTTTTAAGCTGAATTTGAAAATTAAAGCCCATATTTACAGTACAGACACCTTAAAAGTGAAGCAGACCTCCTGGAAGAAGACAGTAGCCTGGAGAATCAGCACAATCTCCTCTGCACAGGCATCGACTGGGCTTCCCAAGGCCTCTGGTGATCTAAACAAGTCTACTTGCTTTGTAAATAAATTAGTATTTTCTCCAAACCTTAGTCTACAAAACTTTTCTGTTCAAACTCAGATGAGCTGTGGTGGCAGCTGTTGAAGTGGCAATGCTCCCACTCTACACTGGAGATAAGAAGTTTCTTTGGGACACTAACACACTCCTGAACATTGCTAAAGACAGCCTCAAAAAACACGCACAGAGACATTCTTCCTCCCCATCCTGCAGCAAGGCATGGTCAAGTTGTAGATGATAAACTGAGTCAAGAATAACACAAATCAGTCTCCTTCCCTATAAGCGACCAAGCCACCCACATTATTCATTTCCTAACTACTCCCAGCACTGTACAAGTATTTAATAATGTGTCTCACATGGCAGTTCTCATAATACCTTTAATGAAAACACTACCAGAAGTTATAATGAAAAAATGATTACTTTTTAATACATTAAAACCTCTATCTCCTTTTATTTTACATTCTGTTAAAAAGGAAATAAACAATGAAGCCACATTTTGGGATTTAGGATAATCACAAGTTTAAGTTGCAGGGCAGGAAAGGGGCTTCCTTTTTGAATTTGCTATTATCAGATACAACCCTTGTATTTCTTTATTATTATAAAGAATTCCATTTAAAATTTCACCTTTCTAATCCTTCCCAACATTTGGTTGGGCACCGGCTGCTCTTCCCCAGTTCAGTGACAAATTGAGGCCCCTGCTCACTGAAAGGAGGCCAGTTAATAATTGCCTTTATTGGCATTACTGGCAGCCCTTTCACACCCTATGGATTTTGCTCCGAATGCAGAATCTTTCTCATCATCCAAAATTTTGTGCTGTGGAATGTACTAGCATGGGCCCACTTGGAAAAAGAAGCAATTGGAGCAAAGGGCTGTCTCTCAGCAAGAGACTGAACTTGGCCTGTTTGGCTTTTTTTTTTAGTTAAGTCAACTGGGAAGCCAACCTGTAACTTCAGCACGGGGCAGCACGTCGATGCCAATGGGCACATCGCCCATGTCTATAGATGCATACATCAAAAAGAAGTTATGAGCAGCAGAGAACAAGATTTCAAAATGAAAAGCAGGAAACAATGTAAGGCAAAAAAGCCACCTGCTGTACCCGTAATTCTTTATGTTACTAGAGTGCTTGGAGGCCTGAACTAACTCACATTTGCATGTCAGGAGTTGTGAAACTGTGAAGTTGCCATTTGAAAAAGAAATATATTACCACGTATTAAAATGATACCCCAATAATATCACAGTGTCATTCTAATGAGTGTAACTGGGCCTTATAAAGAACTGTGTCCCACTCGTGAAAACCAAACCTGACTTGAGGTCCAGCAGGTTGGGGTCAGTGTGAGATCTAATGAAAACGGGGTATCAGATTGAACATCAGTTCAGTGCCATTGTCCATCTACTTTGTGCAGTCGTTCCATCAGCTTGCATCAACCAGGAAAAGGATGTGTATGTGCACAAGCCTGCACTACACACACCCCTCTTGAGGAGAGGATATCTGTGTAGGATGGATGACCACAGATAGTATTTCTAATGGCCTTTTAATTGGCACTATGATGATTAATTTCCCTTCACAAAACTCTAGGCATTCTCATTACCAATCAGCATGGTGTCCAGGCACACTGCGTGGTTGACCATTATTAGTAAATAGTCACCAGATCATGAGACATAGATAAGATAAATTTCATACAAGTCTATGAACCCCAGAAAGTGAAGCCTACTACTGAGACAGCAAGAAAATGACAATTCTTACGTAATTTGTTATTTCAGCAGTGCCCATATGCTCAAAGAAAACAGAAAAGACCTTACAAAAAGAAGATATTAGAAAGAACAGGCTACATACAAAGATGAAATGACCTATACAGATTTTTTTGCCATTATAAGATGGCTACTCTAATTACCCCCATAGACAAGAGGAGGAGGTGGCCAAGCTAATCTGGTATCACCTATTATCTGTTGTTAGAAAATGAGAAGATATTGACAGCAGTGTCTATTGACAAAAAAAGAGAAAATACTGTAACTACCTAACTGCTGCTACTTTTCATCGAAATAAATGACTGACATGCTTTTTTTTCGCATGAGACCCAATTTTGTGGGAGAAAAAAAAATATCAGTCTGGTTTACTCATCACTGATGACTTTATAACTCTTACTTGAACAGCTGAGACAACCACAGAAATGAGATGTGCAGAATGAGACCAGACGGAACAACATGAAGACCTTGATTGTTTCTGCATTGGCTGCATTGTTGATTTTTTGGTTTAGGAGTAAGGAGCATTAGCAGTTTATTTATAAGGAATATTATTATACACTCTCTCATTCCACAGTACCCCCAAGTTCTTTCTCAAAGTGTAAAGTTTCTCCTGTGATTTAAAAGCAAAGTCCAGTTCACATGATAGAACGTAGAGAACATCTGGCACCTGCTTCTAGGCAACTACAGGCCAGTGAGCCTCACCTCTGTCCCTGGAAAAGTGATGGAACGGCTCATACTGGCCGTTGTCTCCGGGCACACGGAGGACAAGAAGGTGCTCAAGAGTAGTCAGCATGGATTCACCAAGGGGAAATCTTGCTTGACTAACCTGATAGCCTTCTATGATGAAATGACCGGCTGGATAGATGAGGGGAGAGCGGTGGATGTCGCCTATCTCGACTTCACCAAGGCTTTTGACACCGTCCCTCACAACATCCTCCTGGGCAAGCTCCAGAAGTGTGGGATAGATGAGCGGACAGTGAGGTGGATTAGGAACTGGCTGGATGGCAGGGCCCAGAGAGTGGTGATCAGCGGTGCCGAGTCTAGTTGGAGGCCTGTAGCTAGCGGGGTCCCCCAGGGGTCAGTCCTTGGTCCAGTCCTGTTCAATTTATTCATCAATGACCTGGATGAAGGCACAGAGTGCTCCCTCAGCAAGTTTGCTGATGACACGAAACTGGGAGGAGTAG
>NW_010576792.1:1011493-1044636 GCF_000705375.1 Tinamus guttatus | reverse complement strand
GCTGGTCTCTTTTCAGTGGTGGCCACTGACAGAACTAGAGGAAATGGCCGGAAACTGAAGCACCAAAAGTTCCACAGGAACTTAAGGAAAAATTTCTTAACAGTGAGGGTGACAGAGCACTGGAACAGGCTGCCCAGAGACGTTGTGGAGTCTCCTTCTCTGGAGATCTTCAAAACCCGCTTGGACACAGTCCTGTGCCACGTGCTCTAGGTGACCCTGCGTGTGCAGGGGGGTTGGACTAGATGATCTCCAGAGGTCCCTTCCAACCCTAAGCATTCTATGATTCTATGATTCCCATCGCTCAAAGTCGGCCAGCAAGCAGGCAGCAGGCTTGGCTCTCCGTGGGCTTCCTTCATCTGTCTCCCTACCATTTCTCCTGACCAGAAAACACCCCTGAGTCCCCAGCTATCCCCACCACAACTTGAACAAGTTGTGCAATGCTCTCTTCTGCACTCATGGGTACGCATCAGTACTCACCAGAGCTTACTTCAGACTATGGAATCTCAATATATTAATTTACTGGTTAAGGACATGACTACTTGCTTGCTGTCTCAGTGACTTTCAATACTCTTACTTCAATGATTTAATGTTTTGCACACGTAAGTCTGTATCTTCTACATTCCATAATAATTTTATTTGTGATAACATTATACTCAAAATACTGACACATGCATCACCTGTATGCCACATACGTAACACTGATCACTGGCAATCAAAGGCATATTCATCTACATTTAATTGACAAGACTATGTATAAGTCCATGAATGTGTCCAATACACTGTGAAGAAACATTTAGCTATTTTAAATTATTCTGTAAATAATCTGGGATAACATTAATACCATCTTAAATTCTATGAATGATTTTGGATTTTGTCACACAGTGACAAAGGATCAGATTTCTCATTAGAATCATGTAAAATCTGCTTACACAAATCTCCTGTCGGCTTCAACCCATTAAAATAATAAAGGTATGTTCAAAATTAGGGACCAAAGCAAATTTTGCTTAGATTTAAGGGATTCAATTTTCTATGCTGTTAATCGGATAGTGCTGATACACTTCTCGCTTTGCCTTGACAATGCAATCTAATAAGATATTTGACTGCATTGTCAATCTATAAATGCTGGTCATGACTGAATGTAGATTCAACCCCAACTGCATGTCAGAATTAACCAGCTAGGCAGTTACCATCCATCAGTCAGTACCCCAAAATTTCAGAGAGCTTCCAGGATGACGCAGGGGCTACCCAGCAGGTATCCATCATTTCACGCCTTTGCTCCGTATCATCCCCTCCACAGACAGCACCAGCAATGAGGTTGGCCCTGCTGCCCAGAGCAGGGGACAAACTGAAGTGCTATTCCTGTCATCGAAGACCTCCTCTCATTAACTGGCTATTCATTATTGTCCTTTCTTCTCTCTGCTGAACAGTGTAACTCAGCCCAACTGGAAGAAGACAAGGGACAGGCAGGATGCTGAATGAAGAGATGGGAGCAACCTCCAAAGTACATTTTTGTTTGTACGTGAAAAGCACGGGGGTGGATGACTACTTTCAGCTTGGAAGAGAAGGCTACCCGCAAAACAAGTTGTTATTCTGATGAAGAAGATGGAGTTCCCAGATGCGTTTCCTGAGCTGGGCCCATCACCACTACTGGCCAGCCACAAACTGGTTGTTCAACTCCTGCATTCTGTAGGGCCAAAACACTTCCAGGCCAGTTGGCTGTACACCCCAAAAATACCTATGGCACACGGTTGTGCAAGTGCATCTCTTACACCAAAACTACATAACGAAGCAAGGTATTTTTCCGTCTTATTTGAACTAATTCAAGATATTGTCAAGAGGAAAAAAAAACAAAAACAAAAACTACCCACCAGTCAGATGTTCTGAAAGCATGTTTTTTAACCATGACAGTAATGCTTAGCTTTGAGAGATTTGCAAGTTTTGTGTTTTTGAGAATTTTCTAAACCAGTTTTAATTTGGATCAGTAAGAATTAGTTTAAGTTGTACTTCTCTGAAAAAGAAACTAGTGTAAATCAATCTTCATTTAAATATACATGAACAGCTTAAAATCGCATCATATGCCATCACTAACACGCATTAGCTTCCAAACTCCAAAGTAGATTTAAGTTTCATTACAGAACTGAAGATATCCTTCAGAAACAGATGCTAAAGTGTCATGAAAAGTAACTAACTTACCGAATAACAGTGAACTACTTTCCAGCATTAACAAAAATGTAGACAGGTTAAATAACAGATGCACCACTTCACATTTTCAGATGATGTAAATAGCTACCTCTGTAAATCACAGCTGATGAGAAAAGGGTATTAATCTCCTTGGAACACATGCCCTTGCAGTCATGTGCACATAATTTGCCCACAGGAAGCTCATGCTTTAGAGGAAAAATAAAATAAAAAGCAGAACTGACACACATGACATGCTCATAAGAATAAATGAGCGGGTGAATCATGAGTCCCAGACTTTTCCCTGAGATCGCTGCTTTGACAGAAACACAGTAAACCCAAAATAAAATATCTCCCTGCTTTGAAGCAATCTAGATCTTTCAGATGTTTTCTAAATTTCAGTAAAATTTTATTTAGCATTTAAAAAAAAAAAGTGCATACCATGCTAACCATTGCTCAAAGGTATCTTGGTATCTTGACTTCAGGCTTGATTTAATAAGGAGTTTGAAAAATAGAGGGATGCAAACAAACTGAATAGGTTCTCTGCCTTGACCTCCAGCAGACAAAAAACCCTGTTTTAACAACCCATGGGGATGAGTCATGTGGCCTTGACTCCAGAATTTTTATGGTTTCAGACGTCCCTGACGCATGATTTTCGCTACCGTCTCACTAACTCTCTTGGATTATCAGCAGCATTCCAGTGTACGGAGGGAGGAAAGCCCTTCCTGGAAAGATGCGAACTGCTGGAGACGGGTGGAGAAGACACCGCAAGGCACCTTGTGGGTCCTGCCAGCCTCAGCAAAACACCCTCTCACCTGGGGTTTGGGACACCAAGGAGCGCAAGTGGCTGGGGGCAAAGCTCTGCTATTGCCTTTAGAAGCACTAAATAAAGGGGAAAAACAAGTCTACATAGAAAGAGGATGAAAGAGGAAAAAAGAAAAGAGGTGATATTAACCAGACCGGCTTCTGTTACCAGGGGGCTTTTCACACTCATTTCACTAAGGGGGTTTAATTTTGTGATGTGTCAGCAGACCAGCTGAAGGCCTTAACTGCAGCAAGGAGGCGGCTGGCTGCTTCACACACACCTTGTCCAATGGGGAGCATCTCCTCGGAGCATTCGTGTATCAGCTACAGGAATCACAGCTGAAATCTGGCAGGAAAGGAGCAACAAGAAGCACGTACAGAGGCGGGCGGAGAGGGAGCATTAGGGAGGTTTTGGGGAGCAGCAGAATAACTTCGGGAACAGCTACAAGAGCAGCACCCTGGGCGACTGGTGCCGCGCAGCAGAGATGCCTAGGGAAATTTTGCATAGGAAGGCAAAATATTGGAAAAATTGAAAATGAGCATACATCTCATTTCCATAAAACGGACATGATCCAATTCTGAGAAAATCAGATTTATGAGGGAAAAGTAGCAAAACAAACAACCCCTCAAGGTCTCTCTTACTTTCCAAAGAACAAAAACTTTAGAATGAAAGAAAATTATGAATCATTTGAATGATGTGAAGTCAGGGGGACAGAGGAAGAAGCTTATGGCACACTTAAAATTAGGGAGAAGCCACATGAATACACTTCCTTATAGGTAGCAAAAATCATCTGCACAAGGAGAGTAGTACTTCCCATTAGGACCGATGCATTACAAGAGGTGGCCTGGCCAAAGACTGCCCCTAAATACTTAAAATTAGTTCCCCAAAATATCATGCAATACAGTGTGCTTTTCAAATACTAGCTTTTCATGCAGCATTTTCCAGTCTGATGCATTTGCAGAAAAAAAAATCAGTTTGAGAGAGAGAAAAAAAAGAGGTAATTTAATAATTTTCTATAACTGGAAAAGGCAAATCAATACTTCATAAAATACAGTATGCATTAAGATTATTAATTTTCCACAAGATGCTCAAATCTCACCAGTAAAAACAACATAAAACAAAATTAATCCCTAAATATTCTGCACAGAGAGAGAGAGAGAATGAGAGAGAGAGAGAGAGAGAGAATCTTTTATTCTATCTAAATGGATTTAATGGGAAATGGTTTCTGTGTCTGTCAAACCACCGCCAGCACGAACACCTTGAATTTTGAACCCTATGGATAGGACTATAATTGTCTTTTCTTAAGGGTTTGTTAGGAGTTTCATAATCTATCAAAAACCTTTGTGAAGGGAAAAGCAGCTCTTAAGGGTCTCATTCATTTGGACCATGTGTCGTTTCCATTATCCCCGAAGCACAGGGGACCATCTCATTCTTTGCAAGGTCATATTCTGTCATTTTACTCATTACAGCCTGAGATTCAAGACCAGCAAACATGGCCTTAAACACACTTCACCCTCACAGACACACACACAAAATCTTGAGAAAAGGCTATTTTGACATGGGCTGCCTGCAGTTTGACTCCCCACTGCTTCTGCGCGAGGTGAAGAATAATACTGCACTTCATAGTGCTCACCTCGAGATTGCGTCAGTAACGAAACACTCTGAGCAGGGATCAGCTAGAAGAGCAAAAGGCTTCACCATTTCCAGGGAGCAAAGCAGCTGAGGGATATCACACTCAGCGGCTGCAGAATTGAGAGGGAACTAAAAGACACAGAAGTAAAAAAAGAAAGCAGGAAACCATCACATACACTCCCTCCTTGCTGGAGTTTCTTGAAAAAGTGAGTGCTGGTAAGTGAAAAAGCACGAGTGCTGGTAAGTGAAAAAGCAATTTGCATCTCCTGTCCCAATCGCTAAAGCCAAACAAATATTTTTTACTTGCAAGCAGAAAAATTAGAGTGCAAAAATCACACTTTGCACACTTGTAACAGCAGCACTGAAAAATAAAACTGACATTCTCTTTTCTCAGGAATTGTGAATTTGAAGCCATTCCAAGTTATCAATAGAAATTGAAAAAAGAAAATCTTTTTCCTTATCTTGGTATTTACAGCTTTGAGCTAAAGGACACACTGCTAAATCATCTGCCACTCCATCTTAAAAGTATTCTTAAAAGTCATGTAAATATTTTAAAACACAGCATATAATATGATATACCTATGTTTTCTCTCTTCTGTATATCACTCTTTCATGGTTACAGTCTATATTTTGCTATAGTGAAAATTTAAATAAGGCTGCATATATGCTAGCAAAAGATAGTTTTCCATTAAAATAAATAATGTTGGAAGATCTAATAAAAACCTTCAGACTCCACAAGGATTGTAGTTCAAAGTTTCCTTATTACACTATTAAATGATTGAACATCCACCGTACTTATGAAACAATGTTATTTGTTGCATAGCTTCTTCCAGAAGAGCACTCGAATATTCACAGAAAAGTACAAATGCATCATAAATTTCCCTGTAACTAACATATTAAAAATGAAAACAATTGTTTTGTATTAAAGTATTACATGATGCCAAACAATGGATTTGAATGAAAAACAGTGAAACTGCTTAAACTGGATCTGGACTCATGCTCTTTAATCATACTTTGTCCCAGGGTGATTGCCAAGTACCTTAGATTGTTTAGAAGTGGCAAGTGGTGGATTATTTTCCACCAGACTTCGGTTTCTGTTCACACAGTCATCCAGAGCTACCACGGGTTTCAAGCCTAGCGTCAATGTAGTGCTGGGCTCCCTTCACACTCCACGGAAGATCCTGCACTCCACAAAGGGACATGCTGTACCTCCCACACCCATTTTGCAGCACGCTCTCCTCATCCATTTCACTGGGTCCTGCCATGAAAAGGAGCCTCCTCCTGCTCCTCCAAGGACCAACGTTTCCATCATTATCCCACCTCCTGGATTGCCCTGTGCTTCCAAGCTCCAGCCCGACACGCTCGCAGCCACCGCACTCTCCCCTAATCTCTCCATTGCCCAAACCCTCCCACAGGCCAAGGGCATTTCTGGGAGCATGCAAGAACAGATGTGCCGTGCCAAGGAACAGAACTTCCTTCCATGAACGACCAGCTTCAGAGACACCTTGGGAGTTTGGTTGCCAGACTAAAACTTCAGCACAAAACCCATGAATTCATGTGCCGCTGCAATGCTGAACCACATAAGCAAAATTCCAGAGGAAAAACAGCTTTCCACACTCAGATATGCTGTAGGCCAAGAAGTATAATTAGTAGAAGTAAAATCAGTAGGAAATGTTCAAAATAATAGGAAAGAGACTCTGCCTGGCACAAGGAGTGTCTCCCAATAGTAGCACTGCCGCAGTACAAAGTGATGTAATTAGGCGTAACGAGCCCCTCGGTTCTGCCTGGGAAGCCCTGCTCGGAATTTATATTCTGCCTAAATCCAGACAAAACACTGGCATGATTTCCTGGCTAATCTTGCAGATTTGCAGTTTCTTTAAAAACACCCTAATGCCCACAGTTAGGGGATGATTTCAGAATGATGACAGTTGCTAACATTTGTGACATTGACCAAGCAAGGGGAAAGGAGTTGCTAGATCTCGTAAGTCTAAGGAAACATGCAACATCTACACACAGGATTCCCCCCGAGGAAGTAAATTAGATTGTATTATAATACAGAAAAAAAATACTAGAAAAATGACACTGAAAAATTGCAAAGAACCAGCCCCAAAGGTCAGGGTGGGCCACCACCAAGTGGGGTCGCAGAAGACAGTCCATCCAAAACCAAGGGAGGAGACTGTCTGGACATCACCTAAAATATTTGTATGTCACATCAGGAAGACCATGGGTAAGGCTAGGAAAGGTCAGTTGCACTGAGTGAGGAAGGTGATGTGTGAGGAAGACTCTGACCTCACTTGACTCTGAAGGGTTATCCCAGGGTTGCGCACCTGGGATCACTTAACCAGATAGCTGAGACTCCTACCTGGAAAAAGGAGGGAATATCCATGCACTAAACTGTTGTGAAACACACAGCAAAGACAAATAGTCACTAATGGATATAAAAATGTGAGTGATAAGGACTGGGTGCCCATGATGCTACTAAAATTTAAAACTTATAAAATCCACCTTTTGGGACAGTTGCGATTTTTACTGTTTATTACCTTTCATTCTGATTTTCAAGAAGATACATTATAAAGCTTCCAAAGCACACCCAATTTCATTGAAAGGAATCTCTAAAAAAAAGGAATACAGAATAAAAAAAAAGGAATGAAACTTAGCCTGTGGATTTGATTGGGCTGTAATTATCCTCTTGAAACTCAATTTTGCTGGCATCCCACCTCAAAGACGAGCAAAACACAACATGATTCTGTGATTGAAACCTGTCTGCCGTCAATCCACAAAACTGCCTTATACTTCACACGGGCCCGCTCATCTCGTCAAGCAAGAAAAATCTCATAATCAGTTTTAGCACCCCGGAGCCCTTCCAATTCTCAAAGTAATATTCCAAGCAGCTCAAGTAGAGCACAATAATGCATAGCTTTGCAGCCAACCTACTGTAATGCTCAGAAAGAGCAGAACTTCAGGTGATAGAGGCCATAAATTTCTAAATTCCTTTTAAGACCATCACAATATGAAACTCAAACGAGTACTTCTCCCACCCGTTCTTTGCTTCGATCCTGAAAGAGCTGGAAGCAACAGAAGGATGCACTGTTATCTAGCACTGCTGATCACGCGTGTTAGAGAAGTATAGTATACTCCTGTAGTCTACCCAGCACTGTATGGGCTATAAAATGGTATTGTAACTTTGAGGGGTTAAACCTTGGGCTATATGCATGGGGGCACACACACATACATTTCTTCCTAGGGAATGCAGATGCACCTATCTGATTTTCTATTAATCAGTATTCGTAACAGTGTCAAAAGAAGGAATCTATGTCCTACAATGGATACAGCTGGAAAAGCATTTCTATTATTTTGGGGAAAAATCTTCTGGGCAGCTAATGCTAATAATTTATAGCAATTTATAAGTTTAGTAATTGTAAATTAAATCAGAAAAAAATACACAGAATGAGCAACTTGCTCACAGGCTTGAGGGGACCTTTGCCTCGGAAATCTCATTACAATACCTGTTTTCTGGTGCTTTTGTTACTTTCCATCACCCTTTACTGCTGAGTGGGTTTTCAAAAACATTACTCAGAGAAGGAAGAAAAGCACCTGCTTGTTGAAATGTATGGGACAGAGAACAAATCATGTTGGAAGTGCCAGAGAGCTGTCAGGTTTATGTATAAACACAACACATCAAAACCACGGTGCTGGGACAGAGCTCTGTTCACTCCTGCCAACATTCTCCTTCAGGAGTCAATAGATCAAACCTGAGAGGAGGGAGATGAAGAACTGATCTTATAGGAGGAGAAGAAAGGCAGCAGCGTTTTCATACATCACCTTCCACACCTGGAATCCAGCAAGGGAGAGCCGAGGAAGGGGCTCAGACCTCGTAACTCTGGATGGAGCAGTATTCCAGCCTGGTAAAGCACTCTATCAACTGCCTAAAACTCACCTGCCTAAACCTCTGTTGCTAGCAGGAATTTCTGCATGCACCGTGTAAAGCAACTTAGAACTTAAAAATAAAAGCAAGTTTAGGGCCAAATACTCTAGAAATAGTGATATATATTCCCTAAAAAATAAGCTAGCAATTCTCAAGCAGAGGGAGATAAGGGGTTTGTCCTTTTTTTTATTAACTTTTGGGTTAGCTTTTGCCAAGCATTCTCAGCACTGCACTGCTCAGCACTCGTGCAAGGCATAAGCACAAGGAACCACAGGAAAGGGGAAAAGGGCGAGAGAGACATGGAAAACTCATCTGAATGGAAAGGAAGGCAAAAAGGAGGGGAAAAAATCCTATTTCTGGAGGACACGGAGTGAATAAGATGCAAAATAACATTTGCAAACATTAAGTTACTCTTTTTGCAAGGTATCCTAATCTCCAGAAAATACGAAATTCGTTTTTAGTAAGATACAGTAAACCTGACATTAAACTTGACTCGAAGGGAATTGAGCATAGGCTGAAAAAGGAGGATAGCATGGACAGCTTTCTGCAAATCACGGAGCAGATGCTTAGTACTGAATTGAGGAGTCGTTTCAGGGCTCTTGGGTAAATAACTGCACTCCCTCTTTGCTAGACATGTCAAACTCTAGATTAAACCCTGAATCAAGGATCTTGCCAAAGACTAAATTTGAATCACATGCCTGAAAACAGTTCCCACCACTACCTCTTAGTAAAACCAAAGACAAGGGCTTAAGTCTATTTGAATTTTGACTTTTTTCTATTTGTATCTGTGCTACAACACTTCAACCTACTTTCCTACTTCAGATTAAAAGCAGACTTCTATCTTTCAAACACAATTCTAAACTCAAGTTTACCACAATAAAACAAAAAAGACACAAACATTGTATAGCCTGATCTCTCTCCAAGCAATCAGTGCTTCTATTTCAAATTATCTGTCTGAAAATTTAAAAAGCAAAGCTTTTTGCAGCGTTTCTCTGCTGAATTACGAAATGGACCAAGTTTTGCAGGTTTGTCACTTGGTCACTTTGCCCTTGCATGGACATGGAAATGGATTAATTACATGCATGAAGCCTCATCCACACTATGCAGCATGCAGAGATTATACCTTTGCAGTATGTCTCATTTTTAAAGCTCACCTTTTCATTTCAATGTGCAAGGCCTTGTCTATGTGGGTTCAAACACCCCATCTGCTTTCCTTGTATTAGGGAAAGGGAATGCCTATTTTTAGTGCCATTCTATTTTTACCCTAAAAAAAAAATGCAAATATCTCCATATAAAAATAAGTGAATATTTGTTTGTATTATGGTAGGTATGTAGATAGACAGATCCAAATGTGGAGGTCCATGTTTAAAAAAAATTACCAAATCAAGGCTCTTGCATGGGAGGGGAAAATGGAATTTTGCGAATATTTCGCTGATATCTCACCAATTGGTCCACAAGTAGAGACAAAAGAAAAAAAGACAGCCAATATCCTTTAACTTTTTAAATGAGAAGGATGCTCCAGGAACTCACGAACAGGGGCTGAAATCGTTAAAATCAGACCGGAGAACAGGAATTGGTCTTTAGTTCACCCAGTGAGGAAGGTAGTGAGGAGTGAGAGAGGTTCCTCATTACATGATTTCCGTAAGATGGATGTTGTTCTAAAATATATAGTAATTTAGCCACAGTCACCAAATCTGACAGCAATTGTAGGTGCAAACACATAGCTTGGCAAGTACGTGGGTCATTACACAGCAAAAGAGGGACCTCTTCAAAGTGGTTACCCCTCCAAATCCCACTAACTGACTCTATGGAGAGCGGGACCTGGATGTAAGCAGAGCTCTGCAACTAACCAAAAATCTTGGGAAATCTTTTTCCTTCTGAGGAAAGGAGGGAAAGATGACTCAAAACAACATTTAAGTCACATGAAGCATGTTTGCATTTCTATTGAAATTCTGTTAATGGACAAAAATGCTCTCTCCTAAGCAAAGCCCTTTGTATATATATATGTATATATAAAATATTTCCTTCAAATACACAATTTCAAGAAGTACAGTACTAACACATGTAAACTTATAATCTATCTTATTATTATTATTCATGAATAACTGTAGGATATGCAATTCATTTCTTGTAAATGGCAGTTTCAATGCAAAAATAAGCATTTCTGTCAGATTTGAATATTTCTTTTTGATTTAAAGAACCATACACACTTGTAATACCAAAAGCTAGATTTGTGACAGTCTCTAGATTTTTCTTACGCTGTTAGCTTTCGATAATATAATGTGTCAGTTCCAAAAGCAATATATAAAAATAATCATGGATAGTAGCAAGGAGACTGAAGTTTTCTTTGAAGAAAAAAAAAAAGGAATAATTAAATTATCACAAAAAGTGACAATTTTGAAAATGAGTATCTATTTTAAGCTATTTTGAAATGTGTCACTGCGAGCTTATTGTCAAGCACACACTTACATGCCATTGAGGCGCAACGCAGGAATGAATCCTGCTAAAATATTTCTTATGACAACTTAGACCTCCAGCCCCTACTCTAAAAAGCTATGCATCATAAAACCTAGCATTATTCCGTAATCTAATATCAATATTATTTTGGCAACTAGTTATTAAACCATTTTGAAATCACAGAGCTGAATTAAAATCTAGCTGCCACTTTGAATTAAAATCTAGCTGCCACTTTGGATGTTAGAGAAAAGAGTCCAACACTTCTAAAAGACAAAAGACAGAGATGCCTAAATTACTGGCATGTGTCTTTGCTGAAATTTAAATTAGTGATTTTCTTGACAGCTTTAACGTGAGTATGCTGGAAAACTTCTTTAAGCCAATTTACCTTATTTTCTCCTTCAAACTTTTTGCTTTAGTCATTTTGCCAAACCGAATTACAATCTTAGACAAAGATAGCTTAGGAATTCAGTATTCTGATATGCAATAGGAATGTTTGCTCACTGTTTAAAGGGACAACAACCTAGAAATAGAAAAAAGTCATACACAGGGTTTATATTTTTACTTCCTACTTCCAGCAATGTCAGGAAAAGATCAAAATAAAACTGTATTTTCCTCCATGCCCATTTCCTCTATGCTTTGCTCTTGACAGGCTTTTGCAGCCAATCAGTTCTGAAACGTGTAACAAATTATTCTGTATGTGCTTGGTGTGCAGACAGCATGAAAGACAAGTATGGATAAAATAAAGAGAGCAATATAGCTGTAGGTATTTTCCCAGATCAGGTTTCAACTTAATAAATAAATAAATAAATAAATGACTTTTGCGGCTAACCTAATTCTTTACTTTTTTCTTGAATATATTATTTTTCTTGACTCATGGAATACGCCTTTTTCTCCCCATTTCACGATCTAGATAAAACCAAAATCCTCAGTTTGTAATAAGATTATGGTAACTATAGGAAATAGAAACTTATTAATAATGAATACTGCCACCAAAAAAAAAAAAATCCTATTTTAACTTTGGTAAGCAGTGGTGTGTATCTACCTGAAATATCCTCTGCTAGCTGACAAGGGCTGAGGGGAAGAAGCTCACTTTGGATACCATCAATTAAAGGAAGGTGGGTCATTAATCTTTGCTGTCAAAGGCAGAGTTCTGCTCGGCTGGCTCCTGCTGTATGTAACTTGTTGCAGGTGCTTTCAACAAAGACCAAATCCGCCAAGTTCACCTTGATTCTACTGCGAAACTTCTAACGCAAAGATTAATTATCTTCTATGGAAGAGGGACAATTAGAGAAACAACTTTGTCACAAAAATGTCTTGACGCTTTTATGTACACACATCTTTCATGTTCAAACATTCAATTTGCCTAAACTTCTTTAAACATTGCTAGTAGCAGTTATTTTAAGTTTTTCTGGTAGTGAGTTGCTTTCAGCATCACCTGTGAGGCCCAGCATTTCATTTCCTGCATTCAGCATTTGCTGAAAGAGTTCTGCAAAATCTCTTGATACAATGTGGTTTTTTTTGTTGTTGTTCAAAATTAAGGCTAATTCATACGATTGTTACCATTCATGACCTCAATTTCCCCACAGCAAGATACCTCCTAGCAATTAGGACACTTCATTCATCTGACCCAAAGTTCACAAAAAGCCCCAGTTTTCAGGGCGCAATCCTCAGCAGGTGCCAGAGTTGCTCAGACTTGATTTCCTGCCAAGCATGGTGCCACGCTGACACCCTGCTGCAACCTGGCCTCACACCACCTATGCCCCAAACTGCACAGCTATGGATGCAGCCACAGATCCAGCCCTTGACAAGGCCCACAGCTCCAGGCTCTTACTGAGGCCACCATTACCCTTCAACTATTCAGAGCAGAACTTTAGAGTACAGACCAGGGTCCTTTGAGTAACTTCAGCACAGAATACGGACTCGAAGTTCCTTCGAGTTTGGGGAATCACAAGCTGTGAAGAGGGGAGGCAGCTGAGGGTAAAGCGAGGAGGCCCTGACAGTACCAACAAAATGGCAGGGCACCAAGCAAGCTGCGAATCGCAGTAAGCTGTCTGGACCAACACACCCCTCTGCAGAAAACAGCCTTATTTGCTCTGGTATCCACAAAACACTATCTTTTGAGACTGCTGTCATGATTAAGGAGGTAGAGCTCCAGAAAGCTTGGAGTAATGTATCACATCAAGAACCACCAAATCACTTTGTCTACCCATGTCCGCCATTCATCATAGTTATTTTAAAGCCACCTCTGTTCCCTCCTTGATATGACAGGCCAAGCTACCTCTAGTTATTGCATTAGCTTGCTTTCTATATACAGTGAAATAAAATGGTGTTTTTAGAAGAAAACAAAAACTAAAAAAAAATCACAGAACTCACTTTCCTCCTCATTTTCCTCTCAGAAAGCATCCCACCTGCAATAACCAGTTATTTTCTTTTTCCTATCTATCTTAACAAAATGATGAATTGTAAATAATTAAATTAGGTATCTATGCCTCAGGATTGTTTTCCAAGTTCTACAGTTAAATAAACTCAATCTTCTATTGCACATACATGCATCTGTGAAAATAGCATTTGTATAACTAAAGAGATATTAGTAACAGCTTAGTAACAGCTTAGCTTTAACACTAAAAGGCAAAAAAAGATTAAATATTTGTAAAAAAAAAAAAGTCATTGTTAAAATTATTGAAAGGGCATGTTGGCAGTTTTCTAATATATCCTTCAAAACATTAAAGTATGAATTTCAGCTTTAAAAAACACAAGATCTAAGTCTCCATATATGATACACATTTGTCAGTTTAAGCTTTCGCCAATGGGCAATCAGTCCTGGTTTGCAATGAAGAATACAAAGTTCCTTAATAACCTTCTAACTGTATTGGAATGATATGGATATAGTCCTTATAATAAACAGCACAGCTGTATAATGATAGAATCAAACACAGTGTTAGCCATTACCTCCCAACAGAAGATGCTGAAGAACTGTTTTCAGTTTTTCCTTTCTGTAACATCATGCTGTGCTACATTTTTTTTTTTAAGGTTGCAAATTCAGCATAATACTTAAAAATTCAGGAGAATTTTGGAAGGAAATCTCAGGTCTCCATGCTACGTGAAGCACTCTGTGGACATTTTTTAAAGATGGCATGAAGAGATACTAAGCAGCGGAAATCATGCTTTACTTGGTATTCCTGTATTCCCATTTGAAAGTAATTCTATAAAATATTCAAATTATTGTGGGAAAAAAATATCATTCATACAATGATTTTTCAAAGTATCACATTCCACAGGCTTCCCAAGCAACTACACTGTCATTGAATTGCTTTGTAAAATTGCTGATATTTTCGTAAACACTTCACATTGCAACTATTCCATGTTAACATTATTCACTGCTAATGGCTTTAAGTCACTATCAGCACTCAGCAAATACAGGGGATTAAGACTGAACTAACAGTGTTGTCATATTATACATATATATGCATATAAATACATGTATATAAAAGATTCTATATCTATTCTTTACACCACAATGCTTTTGCATACAGAAGAAGAAAAAAAAAAAAAAAGACTATGTTGCTTTGGAGGCATTTCCTGCATTCATTTACAGGACATGAGGTGCTCTCCTAACTTCACTGTTCTCGGACGTAGCGATATACATAGAATAAGAAATCAGGCTGCTCTTTAATTCTCTTTGAAATATTTCAAAAGTAGACTTTTTCAAATTCTTAAAAATAGATAACCATTAGAGCAAGCTATATCTGTAGTCCTAGACCCTAGTGACCTAAAATTAGGACTGCATTTTAAGTATGTGAAATAGACCTTAATATGTTCTACAAAATGACAGAAATTTCATCTTTCATCTATATTTTAGATGCATTTTCTCCTGGCCTGAGTTATTTGAAACTATTTGTACCTCCATGTTCCAGGGAAGCTTTCCTTTCCTTACAAGAATTAAAGGGATTTTTTTGATCAATACCTCAAAGCATTACACTGTTGTGCAGTTTTAGGTCTTATCTGCCAATATTTTTCCATTTTCCTCCACCCTTTTCAAACAAATTGACATTCTTGGTCAGTACCTGGCCCTGTCCAGCCTTGCTGTCCATCTTTATTCTCCACATCGATTGCACATACAGGCTTTGATAGTTTGGAAGAGAAATTCTCCATAGTTTCATGAATGCAAATATGGGATTATTTGAATTCTTTCATTTTCTCATCTGTCCGTGAACAAGCAGGAAAATGCCCAAACTTGATTTTGTCCATTTTACAGATCCCCAACATGACTCCTAGTAGTAGTGATTTTTCTGTGCTTGGGTTAGGTAGAAAAGCTTAAAGATGATAGAAGCCACCTCTTTGCGGATGCTGGATGATTCCATATGCAAGCCTCTACAGGCCTATCTCTAGGAAGACAAATTCTCCTTTTTTTTTTTTTTTCAATTGAACACTTAATTTCCTAAGAAATTGATGAAATGGATCTCACTTCCTACCATGCCCTACCAGACAGACTTTTCTACTCACCACTAGCAAACTGGTGATTTTCCAGGGAAATTGAGATAAACCTAGATGCAAATCCTACAGAAAATTTAGTCTAAACGAATCATGGAGGAAATTAACTGGAGGGGATTATTTTACTTATCAGAATTTATTCTTAGTAGGAATGTCACAATCCATTAAATACCCATTGAATGTATTTCAGCACTGCTGTAACTTTAGGAGTAAACTCAAGACTGCTTTCCAGCTTGCTTTTCACTTTGGCTGTAGCTACTACCTTCACTTCACAGATCTCTACATGGCACCAGTGAGAGCGAGGTCAGGGGAAATACAGTGTTTGGGATCAATATTCCTACTGGAAAGCAAGGATCCTTTCAGCCATCACAATCAGAACATGACAGCCTCTTTCTTCTCCTTCCCATCTGTTTCAGAAGCCTTCAAAGGGCACAGCAGTCCCTTGGGCCTCCAGCCTATGGCTTAGACCCACCTGCAATGCAATATCCTACATACAGAACATTATATTGTGAACAGATGTGGGAAATGTTTGACTTTCCTTAGCCTTTTATACCTGGAAGCAAAAAAATGCTCTCAGTAGGATGTCAACTAGCTCCATTTCTGGTTTTTAACTTTTTGGAGTTTTGCATTCATCAAACTCTGCAGGCATAATTTTGTATGTATTTTAAATATTAGAATGACAGGCAATGAGAGAAAAAAGCAATTAGGAAAATTAAAGTAATGCTAGAAAAGGACTATTTCTGCTTGATTACTGACAAAAGGCACTGGACTTTTAGCATTACTAGAGAAATAGTCTTTGTTTTTCTTCACTAATTAAAGATTTATTTAAAGTAAGCCATGTGATCAAACTATTGTTGAAAGGTGAGTATTAATAACCTTAGATTCTTTCAAGCCTATATTGAAACTTGTCATAATTACCTTAAAAAATAAGAGTCATTCAAAGTAGTCATTCAATTTTGGAATTAGTAAGAATTTGGACCTTCAATATGTTGAGTATGTCTCTGTTTATCAGATTCTTGGTTCTCTAGTGTCTGTAAGGGGAAACAGGAAAGCTTTCCTGTTGCTTATTTAGCTATACCATTAGAGATAACTTATGATTGTTAAAATCATAAGTTCAGTTGAAAACACATTGAAATCTGTTGAAAACACGTCCATCATTCCAAGCTGAGTCCAACAAAACTCCTTCTCTGACGTCTCATCTCTTTATACTGAATTCCTGACCAAATTGATTCAATTTTGAAATAAATTATTGGGTTAATTTGAGTTTTCATTTTACCAAAATTAAGCATGCCGGCATTCTAGCTGCTCCTCCCATTACGTTGAATTGCACCTGGTTTGGCATATTGAATAAAACAATGCCAGTAGCAAATGAACTAACACACTCATGCGCAGATCCTGCAGGCATAATGGAGAGGTTGGCCCTTATGGTCTATGAAGACCTTGACTTAAGTGTTGTCAAGTAGTTCAGGGCACTGACAGGTTCCTCTTCTGCCATGGTGCAAACCAGGTCGGACCCCTGAAGGTCTACTGAGCTATCACCTTGGGAAGGGAGGACGGGGAAGAGCTGCAGTTACATTGCTTTGGCAACAACGGAACAGAGCTCATCTGCTGCTGCAGGCCAGCAAGTCCCCCCAGCTCAAGTATTTCAGGGGAGACATTAAAAACTAGAGAGGTTTCAACAGAGGGCAATCAAGATTAGAGAGCTGGAGAACTTGGCATATGAAGAAAGGTCAAAGGTATTGTATCGGTTCTGCCTAGAAGCCAAAACGCGCAGGGTACTGAACCACAACCTCCCTGAACAGTAGCTACGGAGAAGGTGCAAATTTACAGCACAGGAAGCCAAAGAAAAAATTAAATCTTTATCATGATAACAACTAAACATTGGAACAGGCTTCCTGAAAGAGTGCTGGAAGTTCCACACTGGGAAAAATCAAGACTTGGTTTAACAGGTCCTGACAGGTTAATGTAATTCAAGGCCTAAAATCTAAGACTTTCAACAGAATCAGACCAGATAATCTCTAGAGGTCCCTTCCAACCTAGACTGTTCTGTTATCCTAATTTAAAACCTAAATCAAGAAGGCGGCACACACATCAACATTCTTCCCCTAAGTGAAAGAGATATTTTCATTAATTTCTTTTACTCAGTTCATTTAACACACACACAAACACACACACACACAAAAAAAAAAGAAAAAAAGAAAAAAGGCCCCCTCTAAAAGAAAGATGAAAACAAAAGTAATTAACCCAGCCTACCACACACAAATATAGCTGTTGCATAGTAAAACTATATATGTTTTTAGAGGCACATTTATTTTTAAAGGAGTTAAGCTCTGACTGAATACAGTGTATTCAACTTAGCATAGAGCTTAGGCAACCATCAATAGCACAAGTCATTATTTTAAACTAAAGGGCAAATTTACAGGACAGTGGTGAAAACAGGGAATTCTGCATGACTTCCTTGCAGTACCTTAAGTGAAGCCATGAGAAGGAGCTACCCAGCATGGAGCAAGCCTTGCTCTGATTGCTGAGCTGTAATCCACAACCAGATAAAATGACAAGTGGCTGTATGAGATAGAAGGCTTAAGAAATTGCTAATAGCAGCTTTTGATGAATTACCTAATCAACACGCATGAAAGGAAGGAGATTGTCAAGATGATTTACTAACAAAGATGAGACTCCAAGACTATCTCCGTAAGAAGAACTGTTACTCCAACTCTGGAGAAAAAAATCTCCATAGGGTTTTAAGAAGAAACAAGACGTTGAGTTGTTGGAGGTGGCTACTCAGTCTAATAACACTGATCCAGATCCATGCGGGAAGGCACTAGCAAGCTGCCAGATGAAATATCCTTACTGCAGTGCTTCTGGAGGCACAGAAAATAGTTGCAGTTCTACCATGTCTTTTCAATGTCTAAGACCAATGTATAACCTGAAGATTTAGAATAATCAGCCTAGGTTGCTTGTTAAGTTCTTTCTCTGAAAACTAAGCTTGTTGTTTCCATACACATTTAAGGAAATAAATTCAACCGAAGTAAACAATTCCCAAATGGAATCAAAACTAGGCAGAGGCTCTCCCAACAACAGGGGAAATGGACAATAAAAACACACATTGGGGAAAGTTAGACTTGGAGGGAAGGGAGAGAGAAAATTATTTGAAAACAAAACAGAGGACAAAAGGGAATAAGAAAAAGATATGGCAATCAAAAGAAAACAGAGAAATGAGGGAAAAACAAACAACATATAGGAAGAAGACAACTCCCTTGCTCAAGCTCTGGTTTTGCCAGGCTCCCCTCGCAGGAGGTAGGAAAGGAGAAGGAAACATTATTCCTGAGAGCTGGCAAACAGGGAGACACTGTGCCTGCCTGGTGCCGTGTCTGGGAAGAGATGCCCTGCAGCTCTCCGTGTCCCCCACTTTCATCTCCCAAAAACAGCATTAAGTAAATATATGCTCCCGTGCAATTCTGCCATGGCTCCCGAGCTTTTTCATTTCCTAACCTTTTCCCAGCTGCCGGCCTGAACTGGTAGGAGTTCATGCTAAGCTGGATTTCAAAGCAAAGGTCCCAGAGGTGACAAATTGCTCATTAATTCACTGCAGAGCCTCAGCGCTGCAGGAATTGTTTCAAATGCACAATCTAAAACTATTTAGGGCCACCAAATAATTATATCACACACTTCAAATCTGCCAATGTTAAATCTAGCTATGCAATCCACTGATAGAATTAATGAAGAAAAAGGCGGAGTCTGGCACTTTATTAAGAAATGCTAATCAACCTGGTTTTGAAGTGTCCCTCATTTGCATTACAAACATTGTTATGAAAATTCAATGTTATGCTTCTCTGTGCAGCATTGTACTGCTCTACTGAACATCAAAATATTCACTTTCTTGGGCGGGGGGGAGAAAAAAAGGGGGTGAAAAAATCACGATCAAAGATAATTTCAATTACCTGCTAATTTCACCTTAATTCCATTCCTGGGATCATCAGACATCCTCCTAAGTCTGCTGCCCTGTAACAAATTCTGATATATGCTTATAGGCCCCTAAATATATTCCCACAAGAAGCAAATGAATAAATATGCATCAGAGTGATTTACATAGCCTTCACCATGAGCATGGTAGGATTGTGCATAAACTCACTACTGTTTACAGTGTGCAAAACTCATTAAACTCCCCCGTGAATACAGCAAAGAAACTTATTTTCTAATTTATTAGAAGTATTCTCACTGGTGTCCTATTCAACATCACCCAGTGAGGGATATGTGTATCCCAGACACCTTTTTATTTTCCAGAATCATTACAAGATATGAAAATCATCAGAACCATATACTTTTAATTGCATACTAAAACTTCGCTCCTTCCCAAGTAAAATCCTTCTTTTCCTTTTGTATAGAGTGGATGAGTTGATACAAACAACAACTAAGCAGTCCTTAGGCTAGAGTGAACAGCTTTATAAATGAGTATAAAAATAAGAAATGATTACACTCGAAAAAGCAGGCCACTAGTTTATTGCTCTCTGTTGTTTCTTCAGCTCCAACAACTGCACGTGAAATACATCAAAATATTTCACTTGTGAGGAACCGCTGGAACTCAGGAGGACAAATTTTATCTTGGAAAACTCCCGATCAACCTAGCTAAGAATGTAGGCTACGTAATGCACGATTTCTAGAAATTTCAGCAAGGCCAGATGGACTTAACTGAAAGAAATATTTAAAAGATACCTAAGCATCAACGTAATATATCTGCGCTGAAGGTATCACTTAAAGGAGATTGCTCAGATGTTATGGCAGAGCAGCTAAACCCAGCCAACGCAACACAGCTGCTTCTTTAGACACAAGCCTTTTCAAAAAGTTTACCTTAGCTTCTGAAAAGAAAAATATATATTATTCCACCCCCCTTCCCCCCTGCTCCCGGTTTGTAAAGGAGAACCTGAGGATAAAAGGTTGCCATGGTCTTTTCAGAAATGGAAACAACCACATGTTGGGTGTCACAATGGGAAAAGAGACCCATTTTAAAGACAGGTTAGATAATGAGAACAAGCTCACTCAGGGACAAAGGTGGATAAACTGAAATGAAATGCAAGTCTTCTGGGGACACAGCCCAAATTAAGCTCATACTGCCACTCATAGTTGAAGATGGAAACCTTTCAATTTGCCTGTATTATGAACAAGCTTATTCTTTATTCTCTGTGTTACTAATTTTCTTTCTTTTGGAGGAAAAGAGAGAAACAGTAGTTCAGTACATGCTCAGACATGTTTTATGTGCAAGTGTCTGCTACCAATACCCTAAAACAAATAGAAAATTAGAAAACACAAGCCGGCCCATCCACTGAGAAGGCAGCTCATGGAATAAAGGCCAGCACTATACAGAGTGACAGAGACTGCAGAAGGACCTAAGCTGTTTTATCAGCAGCTTCCTCACATCCAGCTTGGCACTGGGGCAAGAAAACTTCAGAAAAAGGATCTCTGCCCCTGAAGGCAAGTGGCAAAGTCTGGCTCATGGGTCCTGGGGCTGCTGTCTCCAAAGCAGCCTACTAGGTAGGGCGACATGACACTATGTCCTCTGGGCTCTGCGGTGGTAACCTGGTTGCCAAAAGAGTAACTATATGTTTACCATGATGTTTTTCTCTAGTTCAACCTACCTGAAATAACGCAAAGGCTCTGCTGCATTCCTGAAGGCTAGCCATTTTACAGGATGAAACTGGAGGCATGTTGTGGATAAAGACAAAGTGCAAAGTGTCCTGACATGGTCTTCATGAACTATGACATACAGGAAGGAGCTCAACCTGATGCAGTCTGGCATCTACTACCTTTCTGGAGCAGTTCCTGAAACAAACTGGCTCTCCAGCCAGCCCTAAACTTGGTCTGTGGGAGAGCAAGGAGGAGTAGTCCATAAGAGAGCTGGTTGCTTCATTACCCTCTCTGCTTAGCAGTGCAGATTAATCCAGTGAGACTGTGCTTTTGCTTATATATGTATATATATATATATGTATACATGTAAAATATGTAAAATATATATACATATGTGTATATGATGTGTGTATATATACGTATGGTAATATTCATGTGCTTGTATTCTTTCTTTTTTTTCTCCTTTGAAAATAAGGTTAATCTTGGCGATAGGAAAAAAATATCAGTATTAGATTCAATTTTATCTGTATGGAAGAGTGTATGATTGCCAGTTCAGTCGAAATGTAAGTCAAAATGTAAATGTTTCTGTATGATAACAAGGACTACATCCTAGTGGATTATCTAGCTTCCTAATTTCAAAGGCACATGCACTTAGTAAAAGAGCACAAACTGACTCTACAGAATATTTTTGGTCACATGAACTTTTAGCCTACTAAGCACATTTTGTAACTGCAGACATGGATTTGAGAATCAATAAATTAGGGTATGTAACTCTTGTCTATTCTGTATATGTCCCCAGATTGCACTTCCACGACGTTAGCTACAACAGTGGGAGCCAAAATACATGGTCTTTCAGATGCTTCTTCTATGCACTGAGGATGTTCACATATTACTCCCTACCTGAAGACCGGACCAAAAGTTGTTTAGTCTCAGCTGCAGCCTAACAAAGTGGAAAATTCAAAAGCATTCTACTTTTATGTCAAGAGAGATATACATTTCCCTGACACACTACGTTTGGCAAAGGAAGAAGCTACACGTCATGGAAGACAGGGACAGCTAACCACACTCAGCAGCACCTCCCTGCAAAGCATCCTTCTATTCTGTAATTCTGCAGGTAAATACTATGCTACCATATCCCTAGTACTGTGATGAATAGTATGTTCATTACTATTCTTTTGACATGGATTGCAGTTTTGGATGTCCTTCACATTTACTTTTATTTTACTAACCTGGGTGGTTGAAATGTCAAACATCTTAAGGAAAATATAAAACATTATTTACTCAATTGAAATTGAGTTTCTGAACCACAGGCTTTGGTCTGTTCAATCAGCATGACTTGAAACACAGCATGCCCGCACAACAAAGTTCTTTAATATGTTTTCTGGATCTGTATTATCTTTGAGTTGTTTCCTCCACTGCATAATCCTCCAAAAGACATCCAAAAAACCCAGGTAAATCAGCATATGATTTGTCAAGCAGGCTGCTGTTATATAATTGAGCAATTTCCATTCTCAGTATTTAGACAGACCCGAGAGAGCTCTTTGAGAAAGCACTCATTTGTTTTCCCTTCTCCTTTAAAAAGCATGCATTTCTGTCATTGAGGAATGGGATTTAGGAAAGGTAAGAATATAGCAGACACATTGACTTCCTGATTTTCCTATTAGGCCAACATATTTTAAGGGACAACCCTGGTTCTGCTAGTATCATGCAGATGCAGCTATGGTTATTTAAGCTTCTTTATTAATAATATTTTATTGCATAGCAATCTAGCAAGTACTAGCAAAATAAAATCTATTAAATAACAGACAAATTAAAACAGGAAAACAGAGGAAGTAAAAATAAATAAATAAAGAAGCATATGGGTAGGTACAGCCAAACCCCAGGACTTGATGGATTTTGAGGAAATGCCTGAAACCAGATACATCAGAAACATAGGAACAAATTACACTTTCAGATACATTCTTTTTTTTTTCCTGCTAATTCATCACACTCACTATTCATTCCCTTGGTTTCCCATTCCTATTGAATTTCTGTTTTAATCAATATTTCAAAACCAAGGGGTTGATCCAGAGCCCACAGGGACCACGGAAAAGGTTATTTGACTTCAATATAGAGTACAGGCACCAGAACTGCATTAACTAACTAGTCTTCATTATAGATTAACTATATGCAAAACAAAGTATAACACATTTGAAATTACAGCTTTTACAATGCTTTAGTTACACTTTAGTCAAATAGACATTTGCTCTGGGATTCTGACTTCGTCTATCTAAACTGAAACAGAAACTATCATTTCTGTCTTTTTTATCCAACAGTGTAAACAGAAAAATACGTATTACAACTACTATATTGAATGCCTTCTACAGCACTCCAAAAGACAAGCTGCAATTTAAACTTCCACTTCTTAAAGTCTGAATTTTAACCAGGATACCTGGGGCTAGTAATTATAACTCCACATAGATTACAGAAAGGAACACTTAGAAAAAAAAAGGTCAATAAAAAAACCTTTTAGAGAAATATTATATGCGGAACACATGGTTGCAGCATTCATTCTGTAAAACTTCACCTGAAAGAGAGAAGACCTTAAGCCAATCCTTAGCAAAAGTGCTCCAGATATTACAGAACAGCTCCCTGCAGTAGGGGAAATGCAATTTCTTTGTAGGGAGCATTACTGCTTTTTAAATGACAAAAAGAGGAGATAAAGCTCAAGTTTACTGAAAATCCTGTCATTTACCTTTCATTTACAACATTGCACAGACGTAACCACCTGAGATGGATGCTGAAGAGGAACCATCAGGATTTTCCTGCAGCGGGTCCCATTCTACTGTCAGTCAGCAGATGTAACATGTGGCAAGTGCCACCTCACCTGATTTTTTTTTTCCCTTCTAAAAATAACATTTCAAATGATAATCTTGAGGTGGTACCTTGAACTTGCATGAAACTGCGTGGAGCTAAGGGAAGTATTCATCCCATTTATCATCACTTTGTTTCTTGCTTGACAGGGATGATAGCCTAATTTTTCCTCTGCATTAATAGAACATTCATGTCACATCAAATTCTGAAGTCATTAGTTAGTGTATTCAGCAGATCTATATTAATAAAGCAATAACTCGATCAGCAGCTTTTAAAGTGCCAATTCAAAATAGAAAAACAGGTGCTGTTTAAACAGCATCATCATTATTCTAATTGATACCTTACAGCTAACGCTACAGCAGAGGGAGCAGCTATGAGCATACAACTCCCACGTACACTGTAGTTCAAGCCAGCATCTCTCCCTTCACAAGGCGTGAGCGTCACTGGCTCGGGAACAGGAACAGCTCCTGCTGATGCCAGCGGATCTCTATCCTGAGGGCAGGCTATTGATTTGGCTTCCAAATGGTAAACTACCCTCATTGCAGAGGAACAGCGACTCCTGCCAGACACTGGATCGTTAAATGAACCGCCTCCAAGTGGACCTGTTGCCAAAAATAAAAGCACTGCCATGACTGCGCTCTCCAAGGCTGTGTGTCTGCTCCAGGATACTCTAGCCCTGGAAGGCGGGAGGTTCAGCAAGACAAATCCCAGAGCCTGCACGGCACAGGGCAAGAGCACAAGCAGGAGAGATTTTCAGAAGGTCCAGGGACAAGTAAGTGCTCATCTGGAATGCTGATTAATCTTTCTCAAGGCGTCTTAGTGCATTACAGCCGGGCATAAGCCTCTTCTAAAGCACACCACACATTTAGCTCCCTAAAAATGAAAATATTTCCATATTTCTTCTCTCATTGCAAAAATAAGTGTGGGGAGAAAATTCCCAGGTCTGCTGTAACATTTTAAAAGATACCAGCATTTATGCCCCAGGTAAAATGAACCGGCCAAAATAAAAGGCAAATCATATGGGTTTGTTATTTTAACAACCTATTATGCTTAATGAATATGCGAATAAAAAGAACAATAGTACTTAAGCTTCAAGCATACTGATTTTCACACAATTGTTTATTCATTTGTCTTTTACCTAATCCCTGTGATAGGCACTCAAGAAGCAGCATAAAATGTTCGTTCATCGTGATGTGAAGATAAGGGCTACAACTTCCCACACAGGCACATTTGGAAGCAGTTCAGGTACACAGACACCTGTGCTCCAGCTCAAGACTTAAAGAGATTTCATTTTGCTTAAAAATACAGGCATATATGTAAGAAGGTAAATAATTAGTGCTGAACAAGTTAGTGTACTTTAACTAAGTACATTATAATTTCAAAGTGCTGTTTCTTACACTGGCATGGAAAGGTTAAATGAAAGAAAGAGTATAAGTAGAATATATGAAAGGGCAACATCTCTGTGACCATTTATATGAAAACTTAATTGAAAAATGAAGAGATAGCAGAGCAGGGGAGGGACATGAAACTGCTAGAAAGGGTCCAATGTAGAAGATGATTAAGGGACTGCAGCATCTATCATATAAGGAAAGACTAAGCAAGATGGGCCTGTTTAGCCTGGAAAAGAGAAGATTGAGAGGGGATCTGGTCAGTATGTATAAATACTTGAGGGGAGAATGTAGGGAGGATGGGGCCAAACTCTTCTCCGTGGTGGCCAGTGACAGGATAAGAGGTAATGGATACAAGTTGAAACACAGGAAGTTCCACCTCCATGTGAGGAAGAACTTCTTTACTGTGAGGGTGACAGAGCCCTGGAACAGGCTGCCCCGAGAGGTTGTGGAGTCTCCTTCTCTGGAGATCTTCAAAATCTGCCTGGATGCCACCCTGTGCCATGTGCTCTAGGTGTTGGGGGGTTGGACTAGATGATCTCTATAGGTCTCTTCCAACCTCAACCATTCTGTGATACCTGCCCCCGCTCAGCTAAGAGATGCTCAGATAAGTCGTGAGGCCTTGCAGTTTCCATGGCCATAGAGGACAGGAACGCAGAACTCAAAGATGAGCTGTGTGGGACACGCTCAAGGTATTTATTTGGGATGTGATTTGGGATGGAGGAAATGGAAGAAAAACATTTTATGCCTGACAATGGGTAACAAATGACTTATGGATAGAAGCACTCCCAAGACAAAGGACAAAAGTAGATGCAGAGGGCAGAAAGCCTGTCTTAATTAACAGTCTAAACAGCTCTTTCAGTTTTAAAATGCACGTCTTGCTCAGGAACAGAAAATAGAGAGCCCTATAATTTCCACTTTGACCGTAATGTTTTTATGAGGCAGGTAAGAGTTACACAGGAGTGGAAAACTTATGCTAAAGCAGTGACCTTCACTTGAGAGGACCTGCCAGCACATGCAGGCTCTGAACTAACAGTCTGAAGGTCAGTTCCTGCTGTAACCTTTTACCTTTTCCTTTAGCTTTAACATATATAACCCAGATCACAGAAGTGATAGCTGTCCTCTGTATCCTTCAGGAAAATAGATGAAAACAAGGCTAACCAGCAAAACACCCCGAAGAAATTTCAGAACAGGCTGCTCAAACAGAATGAAGGAGGTCGGGGCCTTCTCTGATTTCTGGGAGCGCATGGCCACTCTTCCATGTGTAAGTTCCCATGCGGTTCCTCGGGATGGGTGAAAAGGTGGAGATGACCCAAGGCAAGGATCCTGGCTGGACTGCAGGGACCGTCACAAGGATGAGCCCAACCTCAGAAACGGGGTGAGCAGCAAGAGCAGCCAGAGGCAGCCCCGAGAGAACCGCCTGCTCTGCCCAAGAGCCTACAGCACCCTGGGCAACTTTCACCAGACACTTCTCTAAACAAATTATTTTAGCAGAGCTGACATCTAATTAAATCTCCTTCTTAATGTATGTCATCTTTCTTTCAAGTTCATGCAAAAAGAATTATAGAAAACTTCTTGCTTACATTAAGCATTGCTGATGATATTCAAACTCATATACTCAAACTTACCAGCTCCTAAATCCATTCACAATAAGTAAATTTTAACAAATGTTGTTGGCATCATACCACAAAGACATGATACAGTGGGAAACCATCACCTTAAACCATCATTATATGATTCTATACTTTTAATTCTATCTTTTATCAGTTACTTTTGTTGATACATGATTTTTAAAAGAAACTGGAAATACAACTCGGCAAAGATGAAGGCACAGTTAAAATTTCACCAGATCAGTAGAGGAGTAAAGGATTCATTTTTGCAGTGGTTTAATTTGACTGTGCGACTATATTTCCTTGAAAATCATGTCCATGCAATGGCAGCAAAACAATAAGTATCTCAGCAAATAAGCTTTGTGCAACCTCATAATTGCACAACTGTCATATGTACTTTGGATAGTTGGAGAACAGAGTGTTTGCCTCTCACTTCACTGAGTCTGAAATGACCCTACTGCAATTTTATCTTCTTTTTTTTTTTTTCTTCAGTTTACAAACATTTACTGGTCAGAAAGCACAAGGAACACCCTTAATTGCAACGCGATTAACTTCTCGAGGATCAGAGGCAGCGAGGATCATTATGCATTGTGAGAGTTTTATATTTTTCTATACTTAGGGTTTTCAAACATTACTAAACAGAAAATTATGAATTTGTCTGTCATTATAGAGACAAGCCAATAAAAAAGTGCTATCCATGGCATTGACTTTGCAGGTAATGTGCTTGTATCTGAACAGTCGCAACAGTGGAGAACAAATATTACAGAATAAAAGAAATTTTGTTTAACCTCTCCCCACTCCCACAAAAAGGCTTAACAGTATCAAACTGCAAAACTTATTCAGAGCAGTTTAAAGAGTGATTTCACTGCCTCAATACAAGTCATTCCTATCAATTTCAATGTGGCTGATGGCACAAATAGGATTTCATGTTTTCCAAAATACCATTGGCAGCCACACACATGCACAATGTTCATTTGTTTCCATTTTTTAAAAAATATACCTCAAAATATAACTTTGTATGTTTGTATCTTCATTTTGCTGAAAACATAATCTCAAACCTTGGGCATCTCCCGGAAGGAAAGCTAGGGAGCCTGCAGGGTAGCTATGGCTGATTAACAAAAATCTGCTGCTGATACTAATCAAGAACATCTTTCCTTGTCATGCAGTTACCATATGTCATCCAGAAAATGCATCTGTCTTCCTACAGAACTGCATATATCTATGCCATTTTCATTAAAAGAGAATATGGAAAGAAGTCAGATTCTTAGCTCCTTCTGTACTATAAGTCACCAGAAAGCCCCAGTTTAGTCCCCTTTTAAAGCCTCAAGTTCATTTTGGGATCCAGAACTCTGGCTGCCCCACTCACAGGTAAACATCATGACCAATTAGAGTTGCACAGTGAGTGTTTAAATAACAAAGTGGTTAATAAGGGAGCCCAACTTCACTGGTGTTTGCTATGCTATTAGTACTAGGGAAATCAAAATGAAGCAGGACCAGGTTCCCAGCACTCAAAATGTTTCTCACTCCTGCAGCAAGTTGGCTTTCATGTTAACTCATATTTATAGTTGAAACTCATATTTAGTACCAGTAAGTCTTAAGGTATCATCATTACCAAGGGGGAGTGGAGAGGCCCAACCTTTCTCTGCTACTTTTGTTTTTCTCCCATTTCCTGGCTGTGTACCCTTGTCACTTTGGCTCACACAAATTACTGCCCATTTCAATATGTCGAAAAGGCTACAACGATGAGGTTTTAAACCTAGAAATTATCAAGGACATTCAGTCAGGGAAATATCTCAAACTACTCAAACCACTTCCTTAACATCCTTGAAATATATGGCATATATTTAAAGAAAATAAATATATGGAGAATCTAAATACTAGCTAATTATGAAGATCACCTATCCTATAATATATTGTATGTTAAAAAGATAGTTGCATCAGACTTAAGCATATCTTGCTTGTCTTCAAATATACATCTCTCAAATGTGGTTAGTTTTTCTGTCAGTTAGTATGTTTTCTATGTACCTCTCCCATCTAGCATATGTTATTTCCAATTCAACATACTCCTGTAGTGAGAACGATCTTTAACAAATTCATAAAAATTTTGCTGCTGATCTTGACAGATGAGAAGACATTGCAGATGATCTTAGACAGTTCTAAGAACAAAATGTGGTGTTTTCACCACATGCTGGTGCAAACAGTCTAATGCCGTAAATCAAATTCCCTCAGGGAGAAATTCTCATAAAACAAAGTTAAATTTTAGCAGTACTTGAGCTCGTAGATTTCCATTTTTAGGAGGTTAAAGCTGTGTGCATTTTGGAAATCCAAAACTTTATAGACAGATAGTCAGATTCTCTGAATTTGTTAAATCTTCGTGGGCAGAAGATTCCTTGGGGGTTATGGTGGAGAGGCAAACTTCCGCTTACAGTTACACAAAGCACCTGATTAAACTGCCTGAACGCAGCACAGTTTGATAAAGACCACATACGTGAAAACAGACATCAAGATGACAGCCCAAGAGCTAGTTGTAGCATTTTACTGATTGACGGTATTTTCACCTATTTTGTGATGCTTTACTCTGACACCTAAAAACAAAACCACCTCCCCCTCAAGTCAGGACAGAGGTCAGCAATCACCATTTCTACTTAAAATATCTCCATTTAAATGCAAATACTAGCCTTTCTTCCTGACCTTTAAATGCTCATTACATAGAAATGGAACAGAAAGTATAAATTTTGTGTCCTGATATCCCAAAGCTGTTCTCATGTTATTCACTCACATTCTTGTCTCATAATTTCTTATTTATGTGGTTAAATATATGTTATTGTACCAGTGTGTTTTAGCTCCTCAGAGACAAAAATAGTAATTTTGCATAATGCTTTATTTCATAGAGTACACATATTAAAGTGAAGGTCATAATTGCTTCTTGTTCTCTATTAAGCCCAAGTTTACATGATACTGACAATAACCCTTCAATATTCTTGTCCAGGTCTGATAATAACAAACGATGGCAGTTTTCAGAATAAAGGCTTGAAAAACTGAATTACAATTACCAGTTTTCAGAATAAAGGCTTGAAAAACGGAATTACAAATGCAGAACCATATTGGTGCTCAGGCAAATGTGACTCTAACTTTGATTACATTAAAAAGAAAGGAAAAAAAAAAGATAATTATGCCTTAATATTCCACTTATTGGTGGACGAGGAGAAAAGTCTTAAAGAGGACTGATTTTCATAGTGGCCTTTGTTTCTCTTTGATATTAGTCTGAATAAGGACACTAGCAGTTCTAAGGAATTGTCAGATTCTCATCCTTCAAGTCATAAGATAATGAAAAAAATCAAAATGGAAAATTAGGGTTTTATCACAGTAATTTTCTACAAATATTTCAGAATGAAAAATACTAAGCAATATTGCTTACATTTTTTTGTCACTTAAAGAGTGCGTATGTGGATTCAGTGATTTGGAATTTAAGTATTAAGCAAATTAACCCATTAACGAATCAGATGGAGTTCAGACAGACTTGCACCTGCCAAGGCCAGAGAGTACCAGACGATTACTAATCACAGCGACTAGAGAATCATTGCACAGTCAATTCAATTTTCAGTGATGCCTCTTTAAGCTCTAATGAACCATGGTGCCCTAATGAGAGGTTTCACTGAATCCTCGCCAATCAGGCAGAAATTTTATGAAGAAAAGGGAAAAGCTAGGAAGCAAAACATACTCAGTAGCTATATTTTACTGCATGCTTTAGCAGTTACCTTTTAAATCTGTATATAGATATCATGAAAGAATTTTGACATTGTAGTGCAGGATTGGCTTGTTTTTTTGTTCCTGCCTGTCCCCTTTTCACCCCCTCCAAAAACAGAGGAGTTTGAAAGGGATCTGTACAAAGAGAAGAAATAAATGATGAAAAGCAGTACAGGAATCGCTGCACTGATTTTTGGGACACCATGGCAGTATTTTAGCACGCTGTCATAACTTAAATCTCTTTGAATTATTGAGCCATTAAAGTTAGAGCAATAATTTCTGTACACTTCCACAACTAATAGTTATTTGAGGGAAGAATTTTTGTCTTTTCACTTAACACTGTTGTGTTAAAAAATAACAGGGGCATGTGTGATCTCATGATGCTGAAGTCAACAGCAAAAGTCCCATTCAGTTCTGACTCACAGAATGTCACACACCGAAGTTTTCTAAGGTGTAAAATGGCTTTCTAAAGAGCAATTAAAATAAGCTGTTGTGCTATTGGCTGGCAAATTTATTAATAAAAACATCCTCAAATGCAAAAAAACCTCTCCCTTTCTCACAAATAGCAGGAGAATTTCTTACTTTTGATATTATTCAGCTTTCTTTTTAAGGCAGTAATTTATTTTTAGTGACATACAGGTCTGAATGTTATTGTCTTTTAATATTAGATAACTAAATTATTCGTTCTGGTATGTGCCAAAATGAACTCTCATCAGAGTGATGGGCAGAAAAAAAAAAGAAAAAAGATGGGTGTTCTGCTATACGTTACCTTTCATTTGGCTAAGCTGCAAGACAAGGAATTATTCCATAGTAAGTTCCTGAATCTCCTCAGAAAATATGGGCCTTTGCAGCAGACTTAACTTTTGTCTTACTGGTGTACATTGGAAGAAAAGGGAAGAAAGAAAAGATGAGAAACAGTAATCAATCTCTCTGAACATTTTCTTGGGGAAAGACAAGAATTTCGATGTTGCTGACTGAGCAAAGAATGTTTTCCATCTGAGAGTCCGACGAGGGAAGGGGAGATAGTTCTTTATGAGTTTCAACACTGTAAGTTTTCTCTTCAAAGGATGATGATGAAGGTAAAAAAAAAACACACACACACACATGCACATACATATATATATATATATATATTATATATATATATATAAATCCTTCCTCTTTGGCATCAAGAATCACAGTAAAGATTACCATGTCAGCAAATCTCTCTTCTCCTTCCTCCCGAAGAAAGAGAAGTAGGACACGTCACATTTATTCAAGCTCAAGAACAAATTAATGAATTTTTTGCCTTACTCTTTGAAGGTTAACAGAAAAAAAAAGTGTTACTCAGAAAACAACTTTTACAAAGCACCTATTTAGCTGAGGTTTCATCAGCAAATAGACACAGACACGCTCTGAAGAAGCCCGTTTTCCAAAGGACAGAACAAGTTAATGTTGCCTTCCCAGCCCTGGCAAAAAAGAGAAATCTCAAGAGAAGTCAGGTTGCTGTCACTGACACACTGCCTTTGCCCTTTGCGTTCTATCAGCTGGGTCAAACTTACATTCCTTTTTTTCACGTTTAAGAGGCAAGAAGGAACAACATCAGCACGTCAAGGAGCTCAAGTCCTTTAGGTCCAGCCTCGCAGGTGGATAGTGGATCCCCCATGGAGGTCATGACAATCCTTTACTCTTAAAAGATGTTTCACTCTGAAACTGTCACTGCTTGGTCTGGGGAAGACACTGCCACATGGCTGTGATGCTTCTCACCCACATGACCTCAGAGTTTAAAACACATATAAGAGCAGTTAGTGCTCCAATTCTAGACTAGCTAGAGACAAGGGTGGGAAGCAGAAGAGCTATTATATGGGGAAGTAATGAAAATGCAACTGAAAAAATCTTGTTTCATAATGATCCTGGAAATTAATCATATCAATGAATTTTAACAACCTAATATAATTCTACTATCTATATTCTTCTATCTATATTATTTTTGTGCAAGAAAGACATCTGCTAAAACCTTTTCTCTTCAAAGCAATGATTCCAGTTTCCCATTTTTTTAAAAAAGAAAAATTTATTTTTTTGTTTTTAATATATAGATTTTCGTTTTAGGTCATAAGGTTTCTCTCAAGCATTTGATGGATCTATGAAAATAGAAGTCCATGTACCCTGAAGGCTTTAACAACACTTTCATATAGCATGGCCTTTGTGGTGTGAAGGAGAGACATCAAAACACAGAGGCCTTCTCCTTTTACCTTTTAGCAACATTTCTGCAATCACACAGAAATTAAGCTGTTGACATGTACAGGAAAATTACTCTGGCAAAGAAACAGAGTATTTCTAAGCCACAATCAGGAGAAATAGGTACAACATGGTAGACAAATGCCTCAACAGTCTGGGAGTTGCCAGGCAAGTTTCCCCAGTCTGGGAGTCGCGAGGCAAGTTTCCCCGAGCGGTTC
>NW_010576792.1:995888-1011483 GCF_000705375.1 Tinamus guttatus | reverse complement strand
CTCCAGCTGTGGCCAACACTAGATGTTGCCGAGGAAGATACATGAAACACAGACAGACGCAGTTAAGAGATAACGTGACGCTTAAACATTTTCTCCATGCCGTCAATGCAACCCAAGTTCGTCTTCTGGGAGGTCACAGAAGTCACTTCTAAAATGCAGCTGCATGTCCTCTGGGTGGCACGACCAGCCCCGTCACACACACATACAGGCTGAGGGACCAGGTCGTCCCTCTCCCAGGCCCCGATGCTGCTTATAACTCATCGGGACATTAGGGTACAGAGAGATGTGGAGAGCACCTCCAGCACTTTTTCACTCACAGGCAGCTATTAACCCTACAGATGACTAACCCCAGCCACCCCTTCACTTTCACTTCTGTTAAATGCTTGCCCTACATTTTAGTGCAGTGGGTTTCCAGGACTGTTCACACATCAGACATTTTATATCAGCTTTCGAGCTCTTTATTTGTTCAGCTTCATTAAGCTTCTCCCCTTAATTCTTGCACTGCAAACCAACCACACTCTCACTTCTATGGAGGTAACAACTTCTATGGAGGTAACAACTCACAGTGTCCCCCTGGGCAAGCTCCGGAAGTGTGGAATAGATGAGTGCACAGTAAGGTGCATTAAGAACTGGCTGGATGGCAGAGCTCAGAGGGTGGTGATCAGCGGTGCTGAGTCTAGTTGGAGGCCTGTAGCTAGCGGTGTCCCTCAGGGGTCAGTCCTTGGTCCAGTCCTGTTCAATTTATTCATCGATGACCTGGATGAAGGCACAGAGTGCTCTCTCAGCAAGTTTGCTGATGATACGAAACTAGGAAGAGTAGCTGATACCCCAGAGGGCTGCGCTGCCATCCCGAGGGACATGGACGGACTGGACAACTGGGCGGTGAAAAACCTCATGCAATTCAACAAGACCAAGTGAAACGTGGACAACAAGTTGACCATGAGGCAGCAGTGTGCTCTTGTGGCCAAGAAAGCCAATGGGATACTGGGGTGCATTAAGAAGAGCATCTCCAGCAGGTTGAGGGAGGTGATCCTGCCCCTCTACTCAGCCCTGGTGAGGCCACATCTGGAGTACTGTGTCCAGTTCTGAGCTCCACAGTACAAGAGGGATGTGGAGCTGCTGGAGAGAGTCCAGTGCAGGGCTACAAGGATGATCAGGGGCCTGGAATATCTGCCCTAAGAGGAAAGACTGAGGGAGCTGGGCCTGTTCAGCCTGGAGAAGAGAAGACTGAGAGGGGATCTAATCAGTGTCTGTAAGTACCTCAAGGGAGGGAGTGCAGAGGATGGTGCTGGTGCTGGCCTATTTTCAGTGGTGGCCACTGACAGAACTAGAGGACACAGCCAGAAACTGAAGCATCAAAAGTTCCACAGGAACTGCCCAGAGAGGTTGTGGAGTCTCATTCTTTGGAGATCTTCATAACCCACTTGGACGCAGTCCTGTGCCACGTGCTCTAGGTGACAGCATTCTATGATTCTATGATTTGCTGTTTTCTACACGCTCATCTGAGTCTTTCTCCCTGTAAGATTCATTCTGTGCCCCTAAGTTTAAATTCTGTGGTACTTTTTGGCCAGGATAGCCCATCTAGAAGTCAAAATAGCGCAGATGCACAATAAATTCCTCATTACTGCATCTTCAGGGCACATTTCCAACCCATGCTTAAGACAAACTAACATTTAGTGAATTATTTTAGTGACTGCATATTGGCCGGTGGTCTGTGTTTGTTAACAACCATTAAAAAAAGTGGGGAGGGAAGTGTCTGAGATTGGACATATCTCCATTCATAAAAACACCATATTAGCAGCATAAACCTGCACAGTACAAGCAAGTTGAGGTGTCTCTGAAATCCCAAGATCAGTTTCATCCACATTCATTTGTAGCTGTTACAATATACGTAATATGTTTGCATACACCATCAGTCAATAAACTCAGTAAAAACATTTCCTTAAAGAAAATTGGACAAAAACTTCTGAGGATGAAATAGTCATTGCAAACCTGTTTTATATGAGAATACATATATACACAAAGATTGCACAGTAAGAAAAAGCAAATTAAAAGAATAAAACACAAATGAACAATGTTTGGCATTTTACTGTCACTGCTTCTTCTGAAGACAATTACTTCTGAGAGACCTACAGATAGAAAAGTCCTGCAACAGGAGGAAAGAGTTCATCCATCCTCTAGTGTGAGCTGAACTTCCCATATAAACTCTCACGGGGACACACCGGGCATAGAGACCATCTTTACACATCCCCTTCCAGCTTTGCTATTATTCAATCCTCTCAGTCATTTTCCAAAATTCCTTTTCTTTTTCTCTAACTTTCAGGGACAAAGATGAAAACCTATGAAAACCTAAACATTACATTTGATAAAACACCTGAATCACAAACTGCAGGTAAAAAATCATGAGACACCTGCCAAAAAACTACTACTACCCCCCCACTTTCCACATTACTGCCATTTCTATAGTGAATGCCATTGGCTTATTTAGGAATATTAAGGAAGAATAAGTGCTCTTCCACAGTAAGAATGGACAAGAAACAATTGTGGGGTGGGAGGAGGGGGAGGATTTGGGGGAGAATCGGTGACATCTCTAAATTTGGACCACTACTCTACACTGACTTTGTCTATGCAATGAGATGGAATATCCAAAGGTCACAAAAAAGTGCATGGAATGGATCTGACTTTGCTTAATCAAGTTTTGTGTATACGGGTATGTAAAATCTAATTCTAAGCTGCCAGATTGAGATATTAATTAAATTATGTTCATTTTTCCACTTTGTAGAAATGAGCAATCATTTTATTTATATTTACTCAACCGCTAGAAGGCTAAGCGAGTAATATATTCCAGTGCCAATACAGTGCCAAAATACATTTCATATAGAAAGCATCTATTTATATGAATCTTAATCAGTCTAGACAAGTGTTGAAGCACTTCTTAGTGAAGACTCAGAGGCATAACAGATAGCAAATTGAGTGGGCATGGTGAAGATTTACATTAGTGAGACTGAAAACTCATTTCCTAGGCCCATTCATAATTGGGAAATTATTGTCCAATTCCCTGAAGACTTTCTATTATCCCATTATAGGAAAATCAAAACTTAAAAATTCTATGTGTGCTTCCATGCCCATGCACACAGTGCATCAGGAGAGCGTATGGCGTATGAACTTAATTTGGCTGAGGGCCATGAATTCACTGTGAAAGGCAAATGAAGATCTCTGAACTTGGTCCCCAAAGCACGACCAACCAAGTGAAAGCTCAGTAGCCTTGCTGAGGGCAGCATGTTCTGCCCACGTGTTAAAGTCCAACTGTGCTATAGCAATGTGGCTGTACCAATATTAACAAAGTGCTGATCCCGGGCATGGGTATATCCTTAACCCCAGACACCAGTACAGGCTAGGGGTTGACCTGCTGGAAAGCAGCTCCACACAGAGCGATTTGGGAGTCCTGGTTGACAACAAGCTAACCATGAGGCAGCAATGTGCCCTTGCGGCCAAGAAAGGCCCATGGGATCCTGGCCTGCATCAGGAGGAGTGTTGGAGCAGGTCGAGGGAGGGGATCCTGCCCCTCTACTCAGCTCTGGTGAGGCTGCACCTGGAGTACTGGGTGCAGGTCTGGGCTCCCCAGTACAATGAGGACATGGAGCTTCTAGAGAGGATCCAACAGAGAGCGCAAAAAGATGATCAAGGGACTGAAGCATCTATCTTATGAAGAAAGACTAAGCCAGCTGGGCCTGTTTAGTCTGGAGAAGAGAAGATTGAGAGGAGATCTGATCAATACGTATAAATATATGGGGAGCAAATATAGGGAGGATGGGGCCAAACTCTTCTCCATGGTGGCTGTGGAAAAATTGTTTGTGGAAGAATTGTTTGAAAGCAGGAACTGAGAGGAAAAATAGGGCCTAACAGAAGTTTGGGCACTATAGAGGCCTGCTTGGGCTGATACACAGTTGCCACTTCCAGGATGGTTGGTACACACGGACTCAGCTCCTCCACAGTTCCCTGGGCAACACAATCTGCCCTCCTCGCAGCTGCAAAGGGAAGTAATGGAGGCTGGAGCGGCGTGAAGACACCGCGGCCAAACTCCCTGTGCTGGGCTGCTGATAACACACAGTGGCTGTCTAATGGGAGATATACGATAACAAGTCCGGTGCTGAGCCAGCAAAGGTGGCAAATGATGAACTTTGCTTGAACTTTGCTCATTATAATGTGAAAACCATACCTCCATCCCAAAAGTTACCCGCCTCCGAGGTACGACCACCCCTCACTGAGCATGCGCTCTAGATTTTCGATTGACTGTACCTTTAAATGAAAGCAAGAAACTTTTTCCCCAATCAATAACAATAATAAGTATGACTCTAGTCACTCAAGATCCACCTGAATGTAAAGAAAAGTATAAAAGGTGAACTAAGGATGAAAAGGTGGGGGGAAGAAACCATTGTAACTCCTGGGTCAGTCAACAGGCTGAGCCCCCTTCACTCCCCTCGTGCTGGGACGCTGCCTGAGGAGACTAAGAAGTGAGAGGGAAGAATCCATCATAAATTCTGGATCAGTTGATGCGCTGATTCCTCCATTCCTCCCCTTGCGTCGGGACGTCGCCTGAGGAGACTCGAGACTGAGACCTCTCCCATCTTCCGGAGTGAGTGATGATTGCACATTTGTACATCAGAGCTAGCGAAAAACCCCACGCTCTAGTAGAGAATTTCCTGTACTGACATCCGAAACCTGCTTTGTAAATGTTGCATTTGAATAAATCATACTGTTTGAGAACTCGACTACTAGTTTGGGGGGAGGCGATTGGACCTACAGTTGACAGACTGTTCGTGAATCCGATACTGCCAGAGTCGAGCTTATAGGTGATTACACTATTTGGGAACTCGATTCACTCCTAGGAAGGGGATCGGACCTACGGTCCACAGCCTGTTCATGAATCTGATACTGCCAGAGTCGAGCTTATAGTTGATCACACTATTTGGGAACTCAATTCGCTCCTAGGAAGGCGATCGGACCTATGGTCCACAGACTGTTTGTGAATCCGATACCGATTTGATATCTCCTTCCCCCCCGCCACCACTCCCACTATGGCTTTCAAACTGCAACATTTCACAGTGGCCAGTGGCAGAACAAGGGGTAATGTGTACAAATTGAAACACAGGAAATTCCACCTCCATGTGAGGAAGAACTTCTTTACTGTGAGGGTGACAGAGCCCTGGAACTCCCCAGAGAGGTTGTGGAGTCTCCTTCTCTGGAGATGTTCCAAACCTGGTTGGATGCGACCCTGTGCCGTGTGCTCTAGGTGTCCCCGCTTGTGCAGGGGGGTTGGACTAGATGATCTCTAGAGGTCCCTTCCAACATTAACCATTCTGTGATTCTGTCATCAGTTTTCAGACTGGTAAAAAAAAAAAAGCAAATTGTAAAGGCAAGTTCACTCACCTATGACTTAGGGACATTGAGTCCTTCCAAGTTCTCTCTGACACACCCTGTCCAAACACCAACAGCTGATTACTACAATGCTATATTGAAAGCAAGGAGATGTCAGTACTAAAAAATGTCAGTTTGCAGGAAAAGAGGAGAGAAACAAATGGGGATATCTATTATATATATAAATATATTTTAACAGACTACTAAAAAACCTTCCCCATTAGCCATTAGTTCAGCAAGGCCCTTCAGCCCACAGGTAAGAACTTCGATGCACTGGGGCCACAGTACCTCATAAATCATGCCCACATTACAAAAATTTCTTAGAAATGTGTATTGGAAATTAAAATAAATGGTCTATCTATAAAATAGCACACCATATCAGAGCACACCATATCTATATCAGAGACAATCTATGATGACAAGAATAGTATCACAGAAAGAGGAAGACAAATACAAGAATTTCTGAGGTCTGTTTTATAAATCTTAGATTAGCATTTTTTTTCTCTCAGTTAGTCTTTTTTGTGTTCCTTTTTGCCTGCCTGCCTTCTCAAGTAAATTACCAGCAGGAGCTACAAAGATTTTAATAAATACACTGTTTTATGCTATCTTGAAACCTTTGCTTCTCTTCTTTGTGAAAAGGGCTCAGTCACCTAGAAACTGAAGTTTACTCGCCATGGAAGTATTCGGATCTATATGTATGCATCAAAAAGAGTGACACGTGGCACTGGCCTCTCCACTATGATTGCTGACTAACAGTCTATTTATTAAGCAGATGCTTTTGCAAGTTCACGCCAGCAAGAAAGAAAAATTACTGAACCAGTAGTAAAGACTTCAGGACCTCTTTGTACTCCTCAGAACCATGTCATCCCACAGAGCACTAGTAGTTACAGCTGTAACTACTAGGTTTCACTGCTCCAAGAGATATACCATAATGGTGTTAACAGGATTGCCTGCTTCTGCTACAGCAGAAGGATGAAAGCATGTAAAGCAAAACGCGCATAAATAAAATAGATGTAAATACACTCTAGTGCCCTTGGAAAGATACATTATACAGTCACATGAGCAGCAGCACTGCATAAAGAAAAAGGATTTTTGCTGCATGGAGGGACCTCTCTTGGGATGCTGCAGAACAGGCAGCTGGGTGCAATGTAAACCCCAAATTATTACCTTGGAGTTGTAAAAAATCAGAACAAGAAAACATAACTCTATGAATGCCTTTGGGAATTTAATAATTACCTGGATTTATGTAAACAGACAGACAGACAGACATCTTCTCATAGTGCAGAACACCCCAGGAGTGTGCTTCAGAGCTCACCAAGGATGCCAGGTACTCAGCACAGAGCCCTAACCAAATCAAGGTGCAAAGTGAAGAAACCATTAAGCATACAAAACAAAAGTCCACCCCTTTGACTTTATTAACGTTAAACATTTTAAAATATCATCTTGATAATCATTACTTTATAAAAATGTGACCATAGTTATCTTGAGTTGCCTGGAGAAGGCAGCAGCTGTTCATGACCTCTTCATTTGCAAGAACTGCAGCTGGGAGGTTGAAAGAAAAACAAAAAAGAAATGAAGGGGAGACTGTTCTTCAATAAACATATAATAAAGCAGTAGAAAAAATGTGACAGAATGCAGCAGAAGCTAAGCATTATATGAATTTAAGAGCAACAAGGGACGTTCATGGAACTAAAACCTATTAAGAATTATTAAATAAAATTATGCTATCTTTGGCTTAGGGAGTTTCTGTGGCAAATATCCAGAAGATGGGAGAATATCTGAAAGAAGCATCTCCTTAGTGGCCCCTGACAGGACACTGAGCTAAACGCATCTTCAGCCTTAACCAGTATGGCCAACATCCCTTTCTTATCTCACAACTACTCAAATTTCATTAAGGCTTTGGAGATTTCAACCTTTAAACTCCATTTCTGTCACTGTAACGCTCTTGATCCAAGTGCCTATGGCCTTCTGGTTGATAGCCATTCAGGTCATCTGCTCATGACTCAGGATCCTTTAAAACCAGAGCCTGCTTTAACTTCTAGTGGTCTGGAGATTCTCTATCAAATGTCTTAAAATAAAGCCCTATTCAAAATTGCAGATTATCTTTCTGTTTTATTTATTTAACTAGTTCAACCACAATGAATTTTTCTTTTTTTACACACTGCCATATTTCATTTATTTTATCATTTTACTCAACTCAAATGTGATTTTATTTTATCAGAAAGCATAATAGAAAGATCGCTTCAAGGCCAGCACCCCATATAATGTAATTTAGCTCCATTACCCAATTTGCTTAAAACATTCTGCCTGAGAACAGTCAGTAATAAAAAACACTTCAATCCATCTCATCCTTGAGCTATGCCATAATTTTCAATTCAGAGTGTTAGCTCGAAGAAAGAAGACTCTCTTATAAAAATATCAAGCATGTTAAAAAAAACAGCAAATGAACTTGAGTGATCTTTTTTTCTCTTACTATTTCAGTCATTCTAACAACTTCAGTATTCAAACAGATGAGCATACCTGGGTACAAAAATCTAGACTATTTCACACAAACAAGATATGGATTTTTAAAGGTATCTATTTCAAGTGCTAAAGTCCAACTGACTTTCAACAAAATTCATATTTTGACCTTGAAGGGCTTTTTTCTTTAAAACTATGACTTCAAGGTGAGGTTCTTTAAAAGTTTTCCTCCCCTGTTGGTTGTTAGCATGGACTTCATCTTCTTTACTGAAAAAGGTATTTGGATTTCTTACCACCACAAACAGTTTTATTTGACATACCACAGACTCCAAAACCTCACTCCTTCCTTCCTTCCCTTCTTCTCTATTCTTGGACACAAATTGGGACAATCTTCTTGCAGGGTAAAAGCTGGAGCTCTACAATTGTGAGATCAAGATTCTTCCCTCTTTAATTCGAAATCAACTTTAAAGAGCAAAAGCAAGGAGAGAGGATGCTGCTGCAAACTCTCACAAATACCTTGCAAAAATGGGATCTATTGCTGTGTTGGCAAAATCTGTCTCACATTTTTAAAACATAAAGGGCAGAGGCAGGGTACTTAACCACAAGCGCTGACTGCTGTGGACTCCTAAAGAATAACGCATGATAGTGGATTCACCCTCTTTTATTAGGGCAAATAATCCAAGAGCATTTCCCATTAGTAAATATACTCCTGATTCAAAGTGGTATCACTAGTGCACTTGAATTCATCCCCCCAGTATTTTTTTTCTACAACTAGAGCTGAAAAATGAAATCAATAAAATAAATACCAATTTGAGCTGTATAAATGTCTTCTTTACACTCAAATGGCAGGCTGTTTTTCAAGGCTAGTAGATGGCCTATGCAAACATATATCAAATATATCTGGTATTATTAGCTTGTGTTTCCAATTGCACCACAAACAAAAAAGTTATCTTGTGACAAAGGATGACACCGGAACTTTCAAAATTTTCCAGGTAGTAGAAATCTATACATTGTAAAGAAACATCACTTTCAAAATTTTCCAGGTAGTAGAAATGTATACATGTATTGTAAAGAAACATCGATCATGTTGCATTTGCATTCCTGTACTGGCCATAAGCCTTTCCTGCTGCTGCTTTTTTTGCCATTAGTTCAACCCTACCACTGTGGAATTCTACCTGTCATATCAAACGATGTTGAAGTATCATCAAGACAAATAAAAGCAACTCATGCTGGACCATTACATGCACAATACCGAGACAATCCACAAATTTCATCTCAGTAAAGAGAGACTGAACTGATGAGATCCACCTAAGAGGTTGACACGGCATCTTCCTACTACCACAACTGAATGGTTTGGGACTGAGACTGAGGAGAAACGACCACTCCCTCTCTCAAAAAAAATCACTTTTTACAATCATATGGTAGATTCTGAATTGATTATTTGTCTGTGTTGGCCTAAATTCATACAGAAATATCATTAGCAGAGCAGGTAATACACAGAAATTCATAAATCCTGGCCTAGAAACTCTTAGGTCCTATGTGCTTCTATGCCATAAAAACTTGATACAGTGAAAGATTAAGGGGCACATGTCTGTGAAGACTTATTTCAGTAGCATCTGCCATGTCCTTCAAGTTAAAGCATAAGGTTTAGGTGTTATCCTATTGAGGCCAGCATTTCCCTTCTATTATCAACAACAATATTTATTTATTTCTTTTACACCTGCTTTCTTTTCTTAAGCTCAGGGCTCTTGCAATTAATTTAAAAATTATGTTTAATTAAAAAATACATTTTAAAATGATCTACAGATAGTAATATTAGTGAATCATATTTTTAGTACTTCCTGACTGACAAGCACCACTGATCAAAGTTAAATCCAAAGCAAGAGTTATGTAATAAAGAAAAAAAAGAAAAAAAGAAAAAAAAAGAATTTTCTAAGCTGCAGCTAATAAAGTTTGGAGTACAGAGCCAACATAACTAGCAGAAAAACTCTTGCAGATCTGTAAAGAAGTCATTAGTTATTTGAAACCAGCTTACTCATTACAAAGTTGTTTGCTCTGCGCCTCTCTTCCAAAAGTCAATACATTGTATTTCACTCAGGAAACCTTTCTCTTTTCCTCTAATTCTTCCTATGTCTCTAATAATTAATTCATTTTGCTTACACTGCAGCCACCACAAAATCCTGGTTTCAGTTCCTCAGTAATAGATTTCGGCCAAAGGCAACACGCCGTGCCATAACCTCAATTACAACTTGCGCTGGAGAAGACTCCACTTATTTTCCACTGGAGTCACTATTTTGCTCTAAATGAGATTCTAGATTGGGTGCCAAAGATTTACAGAAAAAAAAAAAAAGATAATATGAAAAAAAAATCATTTCAGAGACAAGATAAAAGATCCACATCAGAAAACACAGATTACAGAAGTGCATCACTTTTAGAAGTCATCCTGTCAGATGCTTTTATAAATACAAAATACAGCATCTACAATATATTTGTAATTTAGTCTGCTATAGAGAGTAAAAATAATAAAGGTGATAAAAATTATTTCTAAAACACACAATTCTCCAGAAAAAAAAATGACAACTTTGTGTAAAAAGACTTAGTCATGAGATATTTTCTATTACATTATATGCTTAAGAAAGTGTAATTGTATATTTCCTGAGTTTTTAACAATACAATTTCAATATCTTAAGAGGACATATTAAGAGCAATACATGCAAATATATAAATAAATTAAGACCATATAGAGAGAGTTTATCTCCACAGTAGTTTTAAATATTTCCACTCATGCCTAATCTTCCAGTCTCCTCAATAGTATTTTAAGGGCTATTATTTATTATTTACTTTTTGCCAGAAGGGGCAAACCACGAGCCCCTTCTCATCCTTTGCTGCCCTTCCCACACAATTGAGAAGCAGCCACATTCAAGAACGTGTTGCAGCCTACAGCTAAACCTTCAAGAGCTGCCACCCTTCTCATTATTTATAGAGTCATGGAAAAATAACTTCTTTTTCTGCCTCATCTGTTGACACTCCTAGCAGCACCTACTGTTCTTCCACAGCCTCTACCTCTGTCTCCCATTTGCCCCAGAAAAGACCTCTCTGGTGGTCCCACAAAAATGCCCTGGACAAACTTGTGTTGTCCTTTTATGTATGTATCAGTCAGAAAGGGCACCTATGCTCATGTATGGCCAGTCTGATTGAAGTAGAGAGAATTAGCTGTGCAGTGCCTACGGATAGGCCTAAAAATCTTCCCCCCCCCCCCCCCTCACCAAAGTAGGGGGAAAAAAAAAACAAAAAAACTACACACAAAGATCAAATTTGGTTTCCCTGAAGGAAGTCTTTATAGAGATCTGACATTCCAACAGAAGTTCAAAGACTTTCTACAAGACTTTCTACAAGGTGAAAAATTAGATCGAAAACTTTGAAACGTGAATGAAGAAATGCTTTGTCCAATTAACCTTCAACTTAAAAAAAAAATCTGCTGGCTCAAGATCACAGAAGGCAAAATAAGTGAGAAGGAATAGAAATAATGTTTAAAATCTTTTACATAATCAAGGGTGACTTGACATGAATTTTTTGTATGAAATCACGACTGTAGCTACATGAAATTACTTTTTCCCCTTTGCAATGAATAAAAGCAAGTTAATTGGCTATCTTAATGTTCATTATTTATTCACTTGCAAAGGTAGAGAATCATTCTGTTGTCTCAGCTTATGCAACTCCTTTTGGCCACACGGACCAAGAAATTCCTCACATGGAGGTGGATATGACAGAGAAACCTCAAATCTCTTTTTCCTTTAGTAATTAAACTCAGCAGATATTTTAATTTACACACACTTTATATAGGGATTATATATATTTTTCCATCAAAAGAAGCATTACAAATCAAAATATCCACAGGAAAAAAAAAATTGGAAGTACATAACAGAAAGCAACAAAACAGGAAATAACAAAAAGAATGAAAAACAGAAATTATTGAAGGATTTTCAAACAACTTTTGAAAAATGCACAACTTTCTACCAGGACTCACTACACGTGTCAATTTAGCCCAGTGAAGTAATGAAACGTATGATGAGGGGCAAGCTAAAGTTTAGTTTTGCATCTTAGTTGCAGTCGGCGATGATCTGACTCATTTCCCTAAAGTGTCTCTTATGCTTAGTATTCCTATAACATTTGTGCCATAAATATCTTTAATCACCATATTCACTCTAGATGAATAAAAAATAGAAAATAGTCAATGCACTTGTAATTTTAATAACTGGAATATGTAATACATTACAATTGATGCACCAGAAAAAGAAATAAAGTAATTTTAGAAGAAACTGAAAGAAAAACTGGCAAGTGGCAAGAACAATAGCCCAATATTTTCCACATAGGGCTTTTTGCAAAGAGGTGGTCCTGTTCACCATGATCGAGTTCCTTAGTTTGTCTTGAGACAATGAACACAAAAAAAAAAAAAAAAGAATGAATTATTGTATGACCCAAAATAACTGGAGCCATGGGGAAAAAGACTAGAGCCATGTAGCATAATGTTGAAGACAAAAACAGTTCGCCTTCTCTTTGTTTTCTCCAAACCCCGTTATCTTCTCGGGGTTAGTGAAATCAAGTGACAGCAGTGACTTACACCGTCAACAACCTCAAGCTGACTTTGGTATCACATAATTTGCAGATGAACAACAAGGTTACGGAGAGGCCCGGAAGAGAAAAGGCCCCGGGCGCAAGGCTGATACTTGGTTTGTTACCTATTCATCAGCCTCACCCTGCCCTATGACCCTTATGGACTGATGAACACAAAGGATTTTGAAGCTAAGGCATTAATGGATTGCTTGTACTTGTGTCAACTTAGAATACAGCTTTGTAACCAAGAGCAGAATGACACCAGTGATGAGTCGACCAAGTTTTGGACTCAAAAAAAGGGACACATTCTTACTTTCGTCTCCTTCTAGTAACATGTTTCTTCTTTATGCACGCAGATGTATGTATGTATAAAATTTTATCAATAGCATACTTACCTGATGTCAAAATTAGTTCATCTACTCTAGATTTTGTCCTAAAGCTGCTTTAAAAGACTAGGCAGACAAATGCTGGGAATAAGAAACGCGTCTTCAGATGTAAACTGAAGCTATCTAAAATATCCCATTGTTTAGCACAATATTAAAAAATGTATTTGAAAACATTATTTGGCATCTTTTAGACTACAAAGCTGAAACCCCACACATGGATTCCTGTCAAAAAGGCTGCACAGGCTTTGGCCCCTCTACCCTCTACCACAGCCATAAAACGCAAGTCAAGCCGATCCTCCCTCAATAGTTCTTCATCTAATTTTCGGGCACAACATCACCTCCCTGACTTGGGCTTGGCTACATCGCTGACCTTTTCATTCAATGTATCACGGACAACCTTTATCGCTGTTTCTACTTTTCCAGAAGAGCAAGCCCGCATCAAAAATTAAGTCGTAAGTAGCATTAATGATTAATACAAGGATTTATAAGATACGTCAAACAACTGTACGAGCTTCCTGAGCAGAAATCCTTCAGAGGCAGAAAATACTGATTCTTCTCCATGAAGACATGGCATGGGAGGTAGAAAAGCATGTACTTTTTTCTTTTTTTTTTTCCTTTTAAAGTCTTTCAAGTACTTTTGAAGTATTTCTACAAACTCAGGAGAATTAGTTAACTGGCCAACTAGTCAGAGAGATCTTTCTAGCAGAAAAAAATTTAAGACAACAACAGCCTTCTAGGCATTCCTAAATTACCTTGTGCTATTGAATCCACTACAGCGACTTGACACAGCACAGCATAACAGTCTGTGAAGATCCTACACATGAGCTGAGGAAGGCTCATAATGGCTTTGAAGCAAATACTTTACAACTAACATCCCTTCTTCATCTGCAGAATGAGCCATATATTTACATTAAATACCCACTCAATAAAATGGCAGTTGTAATTCTTTTGCAATACTGATCTCTTCAAAATGTCCAAAATCCTGATTCGCATACGGAGTCAAGCCTTTCGCAGCAAAACATGCAGTCATTTCTACCAACACCTCCTTCAAAATGTTGTGCATGAGCAAAATCCCCAATTCCTTTAACAGGCAGCTTAAGGCACACAGGCTCAACCAAGTTACAGTTTTGCACCAGATGTCCCAAGAGCAACATTTTCTGATAAAACTCCATTGCCTCCAACAGAGCTGCTCAGTTTCAAGATGGGTCAACCCCTTAACCATCTTGCTGCTCCCGTACGATGGCCACCAGCTTTCAGACCCTCTACAGAGTAGCTCTGGTGGCACATTTTGCCCGTTGCCATCATCTTTTCTTCCTCTACCTGTGAGGAGACTGTCATGCATTAGCTTACAGAGTGATTTCGGCTGGCTGTTATTGTGGACTGTGGTCTTTCATGCTGTCTTTTACTACACCGAGAAGGGAGAGACCCTTGGTGCTGGGATGTGATACTAAGCTGGAGCTTTCCTTTCATCTCTCTCCAAGACTGGACTTCCACATATGTGCTGCTCTTCAAGAGCACAAGGAAGGATAACAACAGAGCACACAAAGTGAGGGAAATGAAGAAATCCAGGCTCTGCAACCTTTGCTCACCTAGGAAGAGTTTTGACCTGACACCACATAAATGGCCCTATAATGCAGTGTGGTTCTGCACTATCCGTTTGAGCAAGTTCACTTCTGTTGGCCTCTGCATTTGCATTTAATCTTGTATTTAGTCACACACAAGTGAGGTCACCTTTTTAGAACTACCTACAGAAAGAGGCCAAAACTGTTATCTTTTCTCCATTCCAGCAGAATGCTACAAAATAATGGCAAGCAGAGACCAGTTCTTCCATTAACCCTTTGCCCCCTCCAGTTAATGGCCTCTAGGTTCACAAAGATCAACAAGCAGGGGTCCCTCCAAGATCCTAAGCTATAGGTAACTTAATCAAGGACTCCGCAATTGCAATTGAAAAATGTCCTAATTTATGTGCTGAATATAGCGCACGCGTAATAGCCAAATCTTGAGTTTCAGAGTTGGCCAATTAGTTTAATCATCTCACACAACAGTTCAAAAAACACACACACACACATATATATATATATATAAACAAACGCACACAGAACCATTTTATTTTTGTGCCTTATAAAGCATAAATACTCAGATTGAAACTTCCAATGAGAAAAACTCCCTCAAAAAGTTGTCTTTAAAAAGAACAGTGATAGTCTCATTTTGCTGAAAAAAAATATGCATGATCTGGATAACATGTTAAAGGAAGTTTAAAATGATGTACCTGTGATAATTTATTATAGCTAGTCATGTTAATGAAACATCTTAATGAGGTGCCAGAAGCAATTATTTTGACTGGTTTTGTTCATTCATAAAGCTGCTTTGCAAGGGACTGAAGAAGAAACCTGTCACTCCATGACTTCTCACCATGAACTGGAGGAGAAAGGTATTTCCCAAAGCTAGTAACACCTTTATCATTTAGTCTTGAATACTGAGTTAAGTTAATGTCACTCTACCATCTCCCTCCCTAAAATCTAACTCTTAGACACTTAGACTGCATCTGAGTACAAAATACTCGTCAGAAAAAAAAATCAGGTGAAATCATGACCTTGCGTATTTTGCAAAGGAATCTTAAAGTGTTAAGTGCACTTGGGATTCCAAAACTACAGAATCTGGTACTTTCAAAAGTGCAAAAGCTGCCTTAGAGAAAAAGCCAGCGGGGGGAGGGGGAA
>NW_010576792.1:978025-992929 GCF_000705375.1 Tinamus guttatus | reverse complement strand
ATCATTTCAAAAGACAACACTTATTAATTAAAATCATAACGAAGCATAGGCAGGCTTTGTGATGAACTCACTGGGATGACATCATAACGCCAGTATATTACGTGAAGAAATTATCATGACTGCTAAATAGATGCTTAAATATTTATGATTTGTATCAACACTGTGTGCATTAGCAGTCCATTGTCTCCTTCCTTACATACTTAATAACCTGCCTTGAGAACTTTTGCAATTAGAACTGGCGGAGACCCTCATGCCCCAAGGTGAGGAAGGAGCTATTGCCCAGCAAGGCCAGCAGCAGCCTCATCTTTCCCTTACAAAATTTGACTAAGACCTTTATCCAAAAGAGACTTCAGATGAGGTCTTTTTCCAAATACGTATTTTCCTCTTTGCTGGAGATACAGATTTATAACACAGATAAAGTAGTTATAAAAACAGTTACACAGCCTAAAGGTAGCAACCTGACATGAAGACTGAATCAGGCTACTAAAAGAAAAAAATATCTTGTCAAAAAATACATAATACTCTCTGTCATGAGCAGAGGCTGAAGTCTGAAGCAATCACTTACAAAAAGTCCATTAATTGACAATAACTGGCTCTACTTTAAAGCATTTCAAATTCACATTTAATTACGCTTAATACATTACTGTATCCATCAAATGTAACTGGTTAGCACAAGCACCCAAAGTGCTGACAGTGACCTTTCTGTCTCAGCAATGCTATTCACAGCATTTAATTAATCCCTTACGTGTAGCAGGACACACAGCCTAATGTCCTACAGAAGGGCACTGAATTGGCCTTGTTGTCACCATGTGAGATGGCATTCATCTCCAAATGTCAAAGCACAGCATCAGGAATGCAGAGGAGGAATACAAGTATTTTAAAGAAAAAAAGGAGACAAAACTTGAATAGTTTGCTTTTTGGTTATCAGCTATAGATCATACTTCTTCAGCGAAAAATAACCAAGAAATTGTTTCTCACTTATGCAGTCCAAGCCTTTCAACACAGGGCCTTGCTTTTGCACTTCAAAGTAGGGTTCCTTCGCTAACCAGCGATTAGATCCTGAGGTCACTCAAGGCAAAATTTGTCTTTGACAGTTTTATAATTTTCTCTCTTATCAAGCTGTGTATCTGCGTAGAGCACAGATTGTGATGAGTGCCATAAAACAGCCTGAAAGTTTCAGAGGCAAAAAGAAAGTGAACTGCATTTAGCCACTAAGGGACAAACATTACTGGAAATAAATTTTTTAGGGATGCTGTTATTTAGTTTTTCCGACACGTAAGGTGTCAAAAGGTATGAGAAGGTCCCATTTACATTTTTATAAATATAAACAAGTTACGAAAATTATTAATAACAATCCGTTTAAGGCAAATCTTGTTTTCCAATGGGTTTGGATGCCCAGACACCTAATTGTGCTTCAGTGATGATGTCAAAACAAGACAGAAATGCTGAAACTGCTTCACCTGGTAACCATACATTGCCTGTCCTGCCCATGCACTCTTTCTTAAATTTTACATCAGATCCTTAACTATCAACATCAAGTTTTACCAGGAAAAACAACTCACAAGAGATTACACGTTTCTTAATAATCGCAACCAAGTGCAGTTGCAAATCTTTGTAGACTGTACTTTTATTACTACTACTGAAACACTATTTACCAAATACAGTTCTCCAGCTTCTACTTCAGTTATATATACCAAAAAGTATTTGCTCCTTATACACACAGACAAATGTATGCAGTATACAAAATCTATTCAGATTGACTGGTTTTGAAAAGCAAAAGCTTAACTTCTCACAGCAAGAACCCATGCTGCATTTGTCAGTGAAATTCTGCTCCCTGAATACGTTTACCTGCTTTGCACCTTGATGAGGTTGAACACCTCTGGAAATTTGTCTCCTTGCTTTTTTAAAACATACCTATTCCAGCACATTAAGGAGAATACTTTGTATTTTTTCTGCAGCATTTGCAGGCCTCAGAGTCTCTTTTTTTTTTTTGCATAGCAGGGTCTGCTAAATCTGCTGCTGTGAAGTTTGCACAAGCTCACAGTTATGATACGTACTGTGCTATCAGACTTCTAGTGAAGAGGTAAATAGGAAAACACTCTAGGTTAGCTCACTGTTTGAGCCGTAGAGGTCAAACAGGGCTTTAACAAGCTTTAAGTGCTTCAGGCACTTGAAAAACATGGGATAGGCAAATTAAGGAAAGGTCATGAGAATGCTACACTTTTGCACATTCAAATTACAAGCTGAGCCATAAACCTGTGTTTACATAAACAAACATTGCATTATACTGTTTGAAGAAAACAGTTTCTCCCATTATGTTAAAATACAAAGGGACAATATTGTTAAGTGCTGGAAACAAAGTGGAAAAGAGAGGCGTAGGCTCTCCTCTTGTCCTCAAAACAAGCTTCCTGTGCAATCTGCACAGGACCCAAAAGACAAGCCAAAATCTGAACTATAACAATCAGAAGAGAATGGACTAACAAGAAGGCAAAGACTAACCAGAGCAAGAAGAAACCTTGTGCTTCCGGAAAACATTCTTCTTCTGCGCAGTTCCTCAAGGATTTCATAATGATGCCACTAAGACACCAGGATGACTCCATCATCATATTGTAAAACAGCTGTTTCAGGACTAGGACTGCAAGCAGCACAATTATTATTTTTCCCCCACTGTGTAGTAGAAAGAAGTATTTCTTTTGCGTGTTCTTCCCCTTGCACTTCTCTGACACAGTCCTTACTCCTTTGAGGTTGTGCAAAACACCTCCTGATGCTTACAACCCCTTTCAGTAAGATATGTATGTAAACTTAAATTCACTACTGTTCAGAAAAGACATTTCATTCCTAAAAATGAAAGAACTCTCTGAAAACACAAACAGTACTTTCAAAAAGCTCTACTAAGAAGGGTGATGCTGTCACTTGCTAGGCTTGCTACAACTGCTGAAGGGAAAGGTGGCAGCATTGTTGGCCTTCCAGGATTGCATGAAATGCACTCACTCCTACGCAGGGTAGGGATATTTAATCTTACACTTTGCCAAGAAAAACCTTAAAATACAGGCCTGCCAGGCACATGGCACTAAGCCTTGTACAATTGCTATAATAACGACTATTTCAAACAACACGCGTTTGCACTCGGAGTGTCAGAGGGATCTTTCTGCATTTTTTTTGACAGCTGCCTTTCAAATTTGACAGTTCATATGCCATTAATTAACACTGCAAATCCCTCTTCACCCCCTGGGAGCATTTAAGTAGCTTTACGTATTTTTTCAGAAGTGCCTGCAGAAACTCAGGTCAGCAATGAAACACAGGTGCGCCATTGAGAACAGCAATCTATTCCCCATAATAAAACTGAGATTCTGTTTCAGATCAGTTAAGCTTCTGTAGCTCTGCTTTTTTATTCTGATTCATACATCTTTCACCTTCTCCCTCACACTCCTCACCAGGTTCTTGTTTTTGGCCCCCTTTTTTTATGCTTTATGGTTACTTTCTTAAAAGAAAACCAGCCAGCTTGTTGCAAGGTTGCAGTCCAACTTAGAGAGCAAAGCAGCCCTTGGTTGAGTTCAACAGATCCCATAGCATCACACTATATTTTACAAGGAATATTGCTCAATTCTGAGAAACTTGAAACAGCTCTTGGATCACCAGGAATCCCAAATGTCCTATCCACCATAGGAGAGGCAGGAAAGTGGGAAAAGCAGCACAGGTGCCCTGGATTGTTGGGATGGGGCTACAAACCGGCAACCCCTCCAAGAAAATGAACTCCAAACCCAACAAACAATCCAGATTTATTTTCTGTATTCAAGGCTAGCTTTCTAAAGAAAGGATAAAGCCTCCCCTGTTTTTTTTTTATATTAAAATACTTGAGAATGAGTAACAGATGCGCCTTGATATTTCCTGTGTTATCTTAATTAGTGGCCCAGAATCCTGGGTTTTACACTCGGATCAAATTCCCCCACTACTCGACTTGCAATCTCTCACACAGCAGGCACCAAAGAAAATGAGTAGTGAGGATAGGTATGCAGCAGAGATCAGAAGGGTGGATATGGTATACCTGTCTATTCAAGCAATGTGTGTTTTCAATATCCAGGCATTCGAGCCTCACATTCAACACACTGAGTGCAAGACAGAATACTTGCTTTTACCTGCAACCTATTCAGTGTACAAAGAATCTATATCCACATCCATCACATTCAGTGAAACAGAGCCTATCTGCAAATGTTGAGCTTCGCTATTCCTGCAGAGGACTGAATTATAATGTTTTGCAGGTGAACATGTTAAATTTCGGAATGGGTAGATATGAAGAAAGTTCTGCTGGAATCATTAATAAATGCAGCTAATGTGGAAAAAGGCTCATTTCACAGAATGTAGCTGTGCTCCATTGGGAATTTTCTGCAAGCACATATAATACTCATGGCAGATGTCAGTGTGTATAGCAGAGATAAAGATGTAACATCTACATTTATTATAGTAACTTGTACAATACTGGTACCACAGGGTAATCTACCCAGGCAATACTGTTTCCAAGCCTTCTAAGGCAACAAAACACAGTTTCAATCTCATTTATCATGCCCACGTGGAGTTCTTTTTTTATTTTTTTTCCCCTGACAAGCCATCAATGATGCCAAATATCAATGATGAAAACCTGTTTTTGGAGGAAAAGTCTATACAACACATAAAACAGTGAACACCTATCAGGTTGCTGAAATACTGTTATTGTTTTCAAGCACCACTGGTCACTATTAAAGCAGGAAAATGAAGGAGAGATTCAAGGGGCATGTATTGCCAGGGCACTGTTGCTGTAAGTTATGCCAATACAAATACGGAAACAAGAAAAACTCCACACAAACATTAATTCAAGTCAGAAGTCACAATATTGCCTGTAAACTATCTGGAAATGTGAATGTCTTTTAAACACAACCTTGGAAAATAATAAAAATAAAGATTTTATTTTTCTTTTTTGAAATGAAGAGAATTAATGTTTGAATGTTGGTTACTTGGGTAGGAGGACCTTGGTCCCACAACAACACAGTACTTTGTTTCCTTTTTAATCTCTTCTGCGATACTACAGCTATAACAGAGACCTAGAGGGAAACAATTCCATCCTTGCTGCTACAGCCACACTTGCTATTCATGGACAAAAGTCAGAGAAACAGTAATAAATTGCAAAAATCTCTCTTACAGGAACAGAAGAAGCTTTAAAAAAAAACACACTTTTAAAAAAGCTTAAAAACCTGCTTATCTACAGAGAAGTTTGGGGCATGACTTCAGTTTCAGTCTGCTTACCGCAGAATGCTTCCCCACAAAGGCTACATTATAATGCCCAAAAACAGTGACTTCTGTCCACCTCTGTACCCTTGACATGGCCTTCACGGGAGACAGAGGCACTTCATTAAACCCAATTTCTCCTGCTGAGATTCTACTCATCCATCAGAGATAAGAACTGGCCCTCTCCCATTGCCAGGCTCTAGTCACTTAGAGTACATGAAGTTAAAAACTAAAAAAACAGCTGTAGTAGACCTGGCTGCAGGTCAGCAGTTAGTCCTATAGTCAAAAGATACCATCTACTAAAGCAAAACCACATGATGCAAAACATTAGATGCTTCATTAACTCTCCCCCAATGGCGGCCTGAGGATTGGGTAAGTTCAAGTCTACTGATACTGTGTAAACTCAACTTCTACTCGGTTTAGTTTGAGAACCCTCTTAGACATGAAATAATGAAACTAAGAACAGTACCAAAATTGTACCAAATGGAGTGTGGAATGAGCATTATATATAAGCAATTTCCTTCCAATAACGACCTCTACTTATTTTTATGGGACTTTAAATAATTTCTTCATAGAGCTTCTATATGTCATTTCAGCACTGCATAAATGAATATAAAATTTAAGGTATTTTCCATTCCTTTTCTAATTGCCAAAAGACAACTGGACTTCTTTAACAGGAAAATATTTGATATTTATACCCGATACGGTATTTTTGTAATACAAAAATAACAAAGTTTCCAGTGTAAGAGAACTGGGGATGAAAACATACTCATTCCTAAAGTAACTTTCCTAGACATTCATAGAAGTTCCTCTGGTTAAGTTTTTATGTTTGGTTGAGTCATATACAATTTCATGTTTTAATCCACTACTTCCCAATAAGAGCATGCTTTTTAAATTTTTTAAACTCCCACTGGTGCCATTTACTGTTTCTATTAACCAATATGTTCTCCATACTTGCGTGGTCTAAGTAACTCACTTTCATATTTTTATTCATAATTAAAACTACTTTAAAACTACTATTTTTTTTTAAGTCTGCAGTTGTCACAGTGAAGCACTATAACATCATCTGAAGAACAGAAGTAGAAATAGGTCTCTTAAAACCTGCCCTGATACAGCCCTGACGATATTTTCCATGGTCCCATAAGTCTCATTTGTTTACAAGTTTTATTATCCTAAAACTGGCATTTCTGTCTAGGGAAACAACAACAAAAAATGTCCTTCAAATTAAAAAGAACAGAACATCCATTCTCTGTTAGGTCTTCTAAAAGAAGAGAGAGGTTTTCTCCAGTTCAGAACTACACAGTATTATCCATGTTGTATTTCTAAGATGACACATTCAGACATACAAGTCACTGTCTGCTGCTCTAGTCTGTTGGGTCCACCCTTGTGGTTGGTGGTGCTTTATTTCACTAAATGTGTCTTTAGTTTCTTTAGTTGATATTGTGTTAGTACATCAGATGCTATAATTTAACAGATTCATGATGCTTTGTTTTTATTATTTAAAAACAGATAAGGTTTCCATCTAGTATTTCTTGAAGAAACATTGTGGCATGTTTGACATATCTAACCCTGGAGGATAAGCCATAGAAATTCGGTCATTCTCATCAAAAATGACTTGCTATCTCCTTCATGAAAAACCTCATGAAATTCAACAAGGCCAAGTGCAAGGTCCTGCACCTGGGGAGGAATAACCCCAGATACCAGTACAGGCTGGGGACTGACCTTCTGGAGAGCAGCTCTGCAGAGAAAGACCTGGGTGTCATGGTGGATGACAAGTTGACCATGAGGCAGCAGTGTGCTCTTGTGGCCAAGAAGGCCAATGGGATCCTGGGGTGCATTAAGAAGATCGTCTCCAGCAGATCGAGGGAGGTGATCCTGCCCCTCTACTCAGCCCTGGTGAGGCCACATCTGGAGTATTGTGTCCAGTTCTGGGCTCCACAGTACAAGAGGGATGTGGAGCTGCTGGAGAGAGTCCAGCGCAGGGCTACTGTCACAGTGAGGGTGACAGAGCACTGGAACAGGCTGCCCAGAGAGGTTGTGGAGTCTCCTTCTCTGGAGATCTTCAAAACCCGCTTGGATGCAGTCCTGTGCCACATGCTTTAGGTGTCCCTGCGTATGCAGGGGGGTTGGACTAGATGATCTCTGGAGGTCCCTTCCAACCCTAAGCATTCTATGATTCTATGATACAAGGATGATCAGGGGCCTGGAACATCTGCCCTATGAGGAAACACTGAGAGAGCTGTGGCTGTTCAGCCTGGAGAAGAGAAGGCTGAGAGGGGATCTAATCAGTGTCTATAAGCACCTCAAGGGAGGCAGTGAGGAGGATGGTGCTGGTCTCTTTTCAGTGGTGGCCACCGGCAGAACTAGAGGTAATGGCCAGAAACTGAAGCACCAAAAGTTCCACAGGAACTTAAGGAAATATTTTTTTACAGTGAGAGTGCTGAAATAGGCTGCCCAGAGAGGTTATGGAGTCTCCTTCTCTGGAGATCTTCAAAACCCCCTTGGATGCAGTCCTGTGCCACGTGCTCTAGGTGACCCTGCGTGTGCAGAGGGGTTGGACTAGATGACCTCTAGAGGTCCCTTCCAACCTTAAGCATTCTATGATTCTATGATTCTTTTCTACCCTGGTCCCCTCCTCTCCATCTCTTCTCTTCCCTTCCACAATCTGACCTTAAGTGCTTCTTACCAATCACTATCCTACGACTACATACTAGAATTGAGGGCATTACCTTGAGGGATAAGCTCCAAATTTATATGTTTTATGCTACTCTGAAGCTGCCGTAATCTTTCATTATTTTCATTTTTGAAGATTCTTTTAATAAAAAAATACTGGGAGATGTGAAGATGGAAATAAAGCCTTTCAGTTTGCTTGCAAAGTTGGATATTATTCTAGAGGCTCTTCTTCTTACTTTCCATTTTCATGGAAAATCACCTCCCATCTTTTTCCTAACTTTGCTCACTGCAACCACAGCCACTAAGACTGTTCACCCACTTCTCCCTTAGCTCAGTTTCACCTGCCCACTCAGAAAAGAAAAATAGCAGTGAAGAAAATAATCAAATCTCAAAGGACCAATGGAGGTTCTTGCCCCAACATGTATTGGCTTGTACACAAGGTATTTTTTCTAGTCAGCAGTTGTGAATTAAAGTATTTATTTAAGGAACAAAAACAAGTAACCCCAAAGGCCTAATGTCCAGATTCATCATTTTAAGATCTCAGAACGCACCTAAATTTTATTCCAAAATTTTGTAGTATGGCTTCTTTTTATTTTTTAACTGTCCTTTGTTCTTCTTTCTTAAGGTATTCATTGTACATATAAAATATGTTTCAATCTCACATTCAATTTAGAAGAGATAAAAATCGAAGCAGAAATGCCAATATTAAATACGCACTATTGAATCAGGTATGAAAATCTAATGAATTAAAAAAAATCCTAACTGGATGACAAAGCAAATGAATGCCATCCAGCTTAAAAAGAAATTCCAAGCTTATCTGAATTTAAAAACAACGAAAAACGTAATAATCCAGAGTTTAACCATAATTTCTGTAACGGACCATAAGCAAGCCTTGACTGTAGAAATGCTTTGAAAAATTCATAGTCATTTTAAAGTTTTCTTCCCAAATGTTATCTTCTATAAACGTTAACATAACCTGAATTTTAGGTTCAAGGAGGATATGAAGGCACATTAATTCCGAATAACATCTGTACCTCACACTTAACACGCATGAAAGCAGCACAAATATGGAAAAATCCCATGCTTTATAAAACCTTTAAAAAGAGCATCTATTTAATTTCCAGCATGGAAATCAATAAAAAGGAAAATCTTGAGAACTAAAGAAAAGGTCACTTCATGGATTACAGCAGCACAATTGAGAAGCTGTGAAGACAGAGCAGAGCATCTGAACATTAAAAGTGTGAAAATGTGTTAGCTCTTCTTAGATGTCAAACAGCTTTGAAAAATTATGCACAATTAGATCTAATAAATATCACACCTCTTTTCAAACTACTGCCCTTTGACAGTATGCAATACAAATCCTAATGCTAGAAGTGTTAGGGAAACGTTGGGTCCAGGTTTAGAATCAATTCATTTTTTGTTTTAAGATTTTTTTGAGTATTTAATGTTTTTTATATATATATATACATACACAGAGAGAGGGAGAGAGAGATCTAAAAGAAATCTAACAAAAACCCTTTGCACGTGTTTAGCAGAAGTAACTCCTCCACATGCACAGGGAATAAGCAGGTGGTGAACAGGTAGGTTCAGCTCCCTAACCCACTGTCAGGAGGAAAGGTGATTCCAAAAGGGGTTTCATCTCAACCCTTAGACAGCTAACTTTCTCCACGATTTTTTCTATTAAAAAAAAAAAAAAAACAGCCATGATGCAGGAATTATGAGAAAGAGAGACAGTGGTGCAATGAGAGGATGAGCTGTTCCTGATAGTAACAGACTAAAGTTAATATTCTTGGCCTTTACATCTATCCCACATCAAGTCAGTGAACAAAGTCAGTTACCAAAATGTCTGCAAATTCATCTTGATCACTTAAAACAATAAGCACTTTTTGCTTTTAAAAGATCATGGGTGCACAGTACTAAACTGGTTAATGCCATGTTCATAACATTTTTAAAAGTTTTATGCTTCCTTGTTCTGGCTTATAGCTAGACATAACAGAAGCATTATATCTTTCCTCCAGAAAAATGATTTCACACTTTCAAATAGGTGTCAAAATAAGACCCACATTGCCCATTTCCTGAAGTTGTGACTTTTGTTTTCTAATGAAACCAAGTTCTGTATCACAGGTGCATTATAAAAATAAAGTATTGTACATCAAAACCAGCAACAATTAAAGTTTTTCCATTTTTTCTGTGAAGTGATAGAACATCATGCATCCCCTGCATCTTGGATCTTATTGTGCAGTTTTCTTGAATACAACTTGGCAAAGCATTTCTGGAAAATAACCTAATAATTTCAAAAATCTGCTGGAAATTTTCTTTTCAAAAGTAGATTCCTAACAACAGGACAGTGTTATTAAATAACCTGTCTCTTTCCCATTTTTGAATCTGGCAAAACATCTCCAAGGCAAAGCAGCCAGCTTTACAATTCTAAGCTTAGGCAAATATAATGGGCTGGGTAGAGCCACGGATGCACAAGCAGAATACACATACAAGTAGGTAGGCTGTTATTAAGTGAAGGGTGTAGAAATGCAGGGGGAAGGGATTAAAAAAAAGTCCAAATCTACCTATCAAAATTGGACTTCTCTACCTTATACTGTCCTGCTGGGGCTTGAGAAGACACTGTGGTAGGAATAAGCACGTCTTCCCATTCCTGTGATTATCAGAGCCTGAAAACCAAGAAGCTGGGCAGGCCAGCCAATGTGCAATCAAACAAGCCACAGGCATGGAGTTAAGACACAGACTGCTCTGATCATGAGGATAATCGACATTCTGGCAGATCTCTGTTTACGCTGGAGACAGCATTTGTAATACAGGAAAGACAAGTTGCAGTTTGAGGAACCTCTTTTTTTTTTTTTTTTTTTTTTCTCCTTCTTTCCTGAAACAAAAAATACAGAAGGGTATCCATGAGCTAAGATTACCATCTCAGAGGATTTGTTCTACACAAGGAAGTTAGCATGCCACAAAACAGAAGATGCATGTATGTATAGCATAGAGTGTCCCAACACCACCAGGTAGTTCACATGGATTAGAGCAAAACTACCTCATCCTAAACAGATCATCTTTGAGCAGCACATAAGGTATTTTTTTTCCTATTGTGTTCTCCTTCTGAAGAAGCAATTAACATTGTTTTAATATGGAATGAAGATTAGTGTATGAAGAAGTATATATGCATCAGTTCAAATCTTTATTTATATTCAGGTCTCAGCCAACAGTGCTGTTATAAGCAACAACAAACTAGATGTTCATTCTGGGTTTAGACACGCAAACAACATACCAAGATATCAGATTGCTTCAGATTGTTATACCTGGGTCTGCCACAAGAAGTAGCTTTTGAACTAGAAAATATGCAACCAAGGGAACACATATTTTATATTCTTTAGATGCTCATTAGCACGTTACAACAATCTGCCTGGGAAAATGAGACTTGCTACACTGAAAAGCAGCCAAGCCAAGTATGAGAGATTCTTCTACAACTGTGTCTTGCAAAACAGAACAAACTCATGTTGTTCACACACGTGCCTGAACCTGCTCGTTCTCAGAGCTGAGACAGCAGCACCACTCATAAACAGCTGTGAGCCAGGGAAGGACATGCAAGAACTGAGCGGGTTAGATTTCTTTATAAAGCAAAGGAAATATTTACTGTATAAACACAAAACTGCCTTCGATCCAAGGGTGGCAGAGCCACCCTGGAGCAATAGGTTGTGAAAACAAACAAACAAACAAAATTATAGATGGTCAAAATTTTGTAAAGTTTATGTTAATACACTGAGTTGTTGAGTGAACAACCAAATTAATGGCAGAACATCCAGTCTGTAGGAGATATTCTTCCTTTGACAAGTTCTCCAAGAAGACTCTGTTGGAAAAACAGCAATTTCTGACTCGCCCAGACATTCTACCCTTAAACACCTAATAATCATCAAGGAGCATTATGTTTTAACAGAGGGGATTATTTAAGCAGAGGAAGATAGGAAATCCCCTCCCTAAAGCTCTGCAAAACACTTCTCTCATTTCAGTAAGACATGACTAACATGCCAGTACATGGGGGGGAGGCTGCATCAGCGCATGTTTCCTTACCGCGCAAGAAGTATTCTCACATTTTATCCTTAAAAAAAAGGGAAAAGAACATAAGAAAACTTTGTGTTTTATTCTTGTGCTTTACAGTAAGATTGCAGCAACATATTCTGAATCCCTCTACAGCTCATGCTGGAGCCCCCAAAAGGGGAGAGGTCCCTGCAGAACCCCCTGTAATGCATGGGAATAATGTTGTCCCATACCTAACATCTACTTCTTCAAAGAACTTACACTATGTGATTACATAGACTGCATTTTTGAAGTTCAGCTTGGAAGTTCATCTCCCAAAAGGCTGTATCTACCAAATAAGAGAAAAGATTGCTTTTGAAAAGACTTTTTTTTCCATTTCAGTAAACTAAAGCAGCAGAAATGACAGTATTTCCTCAAAGCTTAAATAAACGTGGGGCTCTGTTCTTTTTAATGTAGACGGGTGATGCAGGTTCCTCTTGCTACAGAAACTCGCCGGGGCTGGTGCTGAGCTCCGTCCCTCACCTGGTGCAACGTTCAAGAGGCAAGTCTGGCACGCTTGGACCCTTACACCAAATATTTACAAGGCACAAAATGGAGGAGAGCACGAAATCAAGTTATGATCAATTAGACAGCCTTTCCTGAATTTTCTTATTTGCCTTTTCTTATTTAATGCAACCCTGTCATATATGGACCTGAAGGAAACCAAATAATCGTGGAAATAAGAAGCAACAGATGAGATTTGGTGAGTCAGTCAAGCAAGGTAGGACGTTCCTTCGATAATTGAAGAAGTGCCCAGGTGCAGTGTAGTAAAACAGTAATTATCTGCTGGACACACACACACGGAAAGTTTTACTGCATAAATCCATGCATTTATAAAAGCAAGTGAACACCAGCTGAAGAGAAAGGCAAAAAAAACCAAAATATTTTCAAGCAGTTATAAACAAAGCATAGAGTAGCACTTTGCAATATTTATTATAGTGGAACAGTAACAACTATCTTTATTATTCTGCAGTAACGTCATTTCTTCTTCAGAAAAAAATCCCACAAAATGGCATTTACTCAAACTCAAGTCTGAGTAACTTGAGGTGGGCATCTTTCTTGTTTTCTTGTTTCACTTTACTTGGAGTAAAGCTATAGGGAAGAAATGAAGCTATAAAATGGACACAGCTAACAACTTTTTGATGCAAGATCACACCTTTAACAACATTACCCAGAAAAAGAGGTTACAAAAGCATCTGCCTTTGGATCAGAAAATGTGTGGGCAACCTTCCAAGAAAAACAAACAAAAAGAAAATAGCCCCCAAACAAACAAACAAAAACTACCAAACAAATGATACTCTTTCAATTGGAAAGGACCTGCCACTGCAGTTGAGCTCTTCTGTAATGCTACCTGGTGCAGGTGACATGAGGTGCACATCATTTCAGGACTGCCCGTTCAATCGCGGCATGAGGCTTAGTTGGGAAGCGCAGGCCTTATCCTGTCACAACACGAGGGACCCTGGCACAGGGTAGGGTGTGAAATATTGTATAGTGCCGTTGCTTGACCCAAGCAAACAAAAATAGCAAAGCTAGGATAATCATACCCAATCTGAAGGGTATGAACATCCCTGAAGGAACATGACTGGTCTCCATGCTTGCAAAAAAACATGTCTACGTGCCAGCGATACACGAGGGAGCTTGAGGAATAAGGGTGACTTCCTGGCTTTCCTCATTGAAGAGAGCTCAGCCATCTCATGCTCAGCGTTGAAGAGCCACCAGCGCCTGCAGCCACCAGAACCAACAGCCAGTATCAGATTGCCTATAAGCCTCAGGCTCCACCAGCATGTTGGATTAATGCTTCAGTTTAAACAGTTAAGGAGATAACTTGCAAGGCACTTGGGCACAAGTAAATGCTTCTTCAAAGTTTTCAGATTTGCCAATATACTCCCACCACAGCGGTCCCCGGTGTCCTAATCATAACAGCCACAACAGTGCACACATCACCCCTATCGAGCTACTAGTTTACATACTAGCTCTTGCAAATTACAAAATTTATACTGAATTACCCTAAAAATTGAACTCAGTGTTGCATTTAAGAAAACCCAAATTCCTAACTGCTGAAAGGAAAAGCGACTCATTCACTTTGGAGGCAGGAAAGATCAGCTAACGATCTCTGGCAAACAAGCTTGAGTGCTGGGCACAGGCTCTGTCTACAAACTTGCTATCTTGCCCAGGTAATCAGATGAACACATCTCCTAAGAACACAAACCTACGTGCTTGTCTGGACTGTAGTAAGGACGAGCTTTCCAACTGCTGTGTTCTTGCAGAACAACTGTATGCACAGATAAAGACAAGGCATCAATCCCTTTGGGAGTTCACGAGTGCAAGGAATCTCTTTCATGTGGCAAGATCACACCACCAAAGCAAGCGCAGAAAAGCTTTCTGTTTAATACATGAAGTAAACATCCAATACACAGAGGTCATTATAGCAGATGGCTGTGATACCGCACAACGTATCTCCAACCGCGCGGCACCGAGGCAGCAGGTAACCTGCTGGCTTAAGCTAAAGCTCCTTGCTCAGATGAGGAGCACAAACACCTCCTTTCTCCAGAGGTTGGAAGAAACCCAGGGTACCATAAAGGAAAGAGAGTTGTGTCACGAAGGTCTGGTTAGGTCTAAAGAACACTGGGCTGTTTGGAAGCAGCTAGGAAAAGAGCTGAAGGAAGGAATGGAGCAATAAGAAAAGGCACAACAATGTGTGAAGGAGAGAAAGTGAGGATACATTCTTAAACATTATAGTATTTTCCATGCAAGTGGCATTGCATTTGCTTCTCTGAAATGCCTGTACACCAATGCACGAAGCATGGGGAATAAGCAGGATGAACTGGAGATGTGTGTGCGGTCCCAGCGTCATGATCTTATTGGTATCACAGAGACGTGGTGGGATAGCTC
>NW_010576792.1:944657-975884 GCF_000705375.1 Tinamus guttatus | reverse complement strand
TGCATTAAGAAGAGTGTCTCCAGCAGGTCGAGGGAGGTGATCCTGCCCCTCTACTCAGCCCTGGTGAGGCCGCATCTGGAGTACTGTGTCCAGTTCTGGGCTCCACAGTACAAGAGGGATGTGGAGCTTCTGGAGAGAGTCCAGTGCAGGGCTAGAAGGATGATCAGGGGCCTGGAACATCTGCCCTATGAGGAGAGGCTGAGTGAGCTGGGCCTGTTCAGCCTGGAGAAGAGAAGGCTGAGAGGGGATCTAATCAGTGTATATAAATACCTCAAGGGAGGGAGTGCAGAGGACGGTGATGGTTCCACAGGAACTTAAGGAAACATTTCTTAACAGTGAGGGTGACAGAGCACTGGAACAGGCTGCCCAGAGAGGTTATGGAGTCTCCTTCTCTGGAGATCTTCAAAACCCGCTTGGATGCAGTCCTGTGCCACGTGCTCTAGGTGACCCTGCGTATGCAGGGGGGTTGGACTAGATGATCTCTAGAGGTCCCTTCCAACCCTAAGCATTCTATGATTCTATGATTTCGCTCAGTTTGGGCATGCCATCCTCAGAGCTAGTGGATTAACAGTCCCCCAAGTGCAGGGCTGCCTCTTCTTGCATTAACGTACTGTGTGACTGTGGAAAAAATGAGTGAGAAAAATTTTGGCAAACTATGCCAGGCCTTACTGCATCTTTCCAAGCAAAGACTTAAGAGATGCCATTGATCAGCTACGGGGAAGCAAGATGTTATGGAGCACATTTGCTTTTATAATCCCCTACTTCAGAGCCAAAGAGCAGGTTGATTATGTTTTGAAGGCTATATGATCAAAGGAATTGAGAAAAAAAAAAAAAGCTTTTTGAAACATTTTAGTAGATGCTTCTATCAAACTCTATTAGGCCAAATCCTCCCTTTCAGCCTGAACAGTATGAGCCACAGCATTAGTCTTCTGCAGTTTAAATCTATTCATAAACAAAAAATAAAATCCTTCCCCAAAGAAATGACCACACTAACCCATTATCTTGTGTAACCAAGTGCAATCAAAGAGCTTCATTTACTTTATGCAAATTTCCTCTCCTTTTCCCATGCCTACTGTTTTCTTATTCTCTGTTGTGTCACCTCATATCTAACCTACATATTACAATGGCCTGGGTGGAGACTGTGGGTGAAAAAAGCCAACAGTGCCTTTAAAAAAAAAAAAATCATTGCCTTAGTCACTTGAGATACTGCTGAAATACATTCTTGTTTTGCCTCCTCTGTTTAGAGCAGGAAGAAATGGCATGCGATAATATCCAAATGCTTCCATATTTATGGCTTTTTCTTCTGTCAAAAAAAAAATGTGTAGTTCTTTAGGATCTAAAAGGATCAAGAGTGGTTTTCGGTAACCTGTGATGCTGACAGCATGCACGCCGACAGTGTAGTATTACTAAAGGCAGCGTGTATTTAATTCCTGCGCCAGTCCCCGAGCCGCCGCGCTGGGCACAGAGATGGGACTTGTTTTCTCCTGGCAGTCTCGCTCAGAGGCCCTTTGTGCCTGTGGGGACAACCCCCCGCAACAGCTCCGGGGCGGGGGAGAATGCGTGTGATCAGAATGACAGGATCGGGATGAGGGGGGAGCACACCAACCCTTGGCAGGCCATGGAAAACACGGGCCACATTCCCGTGCTTCCTTCCACAGCCAGTTCCCAACGTTTATCTGTAGGAGCTGAGCTGGCTCCCACTCTGCTTCCCCTCTCCAAGCGGCTGCAGAGCATCGGCGGAGCCAAAGGGGGATGGCTTCAGGGACCAAGGGCTTCTCTACGATACAAACACCAATATCCCCTAAACGACCACGAAAGGAACATTTGCCCACGTAGGTTTTGATAAAATAGAGTTGGATGGAAGAGATTTTATCTCCATTTTTCCTTGTTCTGTTCTCATTTAACAGGAAATCTTTACGCATTGGCAGTCAGATTTCACAGCTTAAAAAAAAATGGTACCTGCCTTGAAAATCTGAGGTGCTTTCATCTATTTTCTTTCAGCACACATCAATGATCATTTCGTCTGAGACGCATCAGGATCTACACTAAGCTCTTAAACACATTAAACCATCTATGCCAGGTCCTTTAAATGTGCTGACTTATGTCTGCCTTGCTCTTTCATTCAATATCATGATTTTTTCCCAGTATAATAAAACTACATGTGCCATAGTAGAGCAGAATATATGATCACTTATTTTTTCTCCTGCTGTTTTATAAGCCCTTTTTGCTTTCATGTCCTTGGCTTTTTTCATGTTTCCAATAATCACACCATGGATAGGGGACCAATATCTCAAAAATAACAGGAGCAAAAATTCAGTTGTTCGTTTTCATTTTGAACCCCTTCTTTTTCCCAAAATCAGAGACACTTTTCTGCTATCAGCTGAAGTTCACACCTTCAAGTCTTTCCAGCATGAAAACACGTTCTAGTGTTTACAAGTTTTGCATTATTTCCCCTCCCCTTTGCAGAATATCTAAGAGCTATCACTTCAACCTTTTTCATTTTTACAGTTTCAGTTGCATTTTATTTACACGAATGGATCCTCCTACTTTTTCTCTTCTCTTGCCCATCTCATATACATCCAGAATGCTGCTACCCAGGTTATTTCTCCTTGCCTATTACTTTGACCGTGCCCAGGCTATGGCCACTCCTTTACTTCAGGATCAACTTACATCTTTTTGAATATGCATTTACCTGCTGAATACCTTTAGGTCCTTCCATTTATCACTCTCCTTTCTCCCAAGGCGATGCAACTCACTCCTGACTTGACATTCCTTCCTGGAAAGCATTGCTTAGGCCACACACAACTCCAACTGCAACAACTGCAAACAAATCATGACACTGTTCGCAGGCCACTTTCCATCCAAACCTTAAAACATGTTGCCATTCATACAGAACACGCAATCATCACAGTAAAGCCCAGAAGTGCTAATTTCTTTGAAGTTTCTCATCATTTTTACTTCTGCTTAATGTTACTGTCACTATTAATATTACTAGTACTACCATCACAGCTGAAAAACAAAAATTAACTACGACATCAACTTAAACATCTACATAGTACTCAAGCTTTATACGGGAAGCTGGTATTATTAATATCATTTTACTGGGACATCCAGCTAAAAGCATGCAGCACATCTACTGATGACAAGAACAGGCTATGGGAGGTCACAATCTGCATCTGCTATGCAGCAAAGTTCTGCTGATTTGAGGGAAATGCTCCTCTCTTTCTCCAAATGGGAGTAAAGGTAACGGATGCTTCCAACTTAACATTACGATGTCTAAGGTACAGAAATAAGAGGGAGGTTAATTTCCTACTGTAATTTACACTGAGAGATTCTAGAGAGTTCATATATTTATAACACATATCTAAAGTTCCAAACAGCAAACAAGCAAAAAAGGACAAAGTCTAATTTCCCTGACTTAATCACTAAGCTGCTCATCACACAAAATTTGTAGTTTTCAACATTATGAAAAGTCATAGATATGACTTTCACAATAAACTAAGTCACGTAATTTCTATTATCTTTTTTTTTTTCACAGTTACATAGTGCATGCAGCCAAGAGAGCTGGAAAAGAGTCCTCCACTCTGCCATGGCCTGGCTTTTCAGCAAGTCAGAAATCACCATTTAAACTGCCAGAAGAACCATTTGCAGCACTTCCAAAACAATTTCTACCCTGTTTCATTTGACAGCATTGCAGCAGAGCGCAAATAGCTGGAGCAATTCTAATCCAGGGGATCTCCTGAGAAGATCCTAAGCACTGTGGAAAGAGGCCCTGGCACCAGGAAGGGCTGCTCAGCAAGCACAGCTACAGTGGCTGCTCCCCAGGGGAGACTGCGCTCTTCCCTCTCCTCCTCACTTGAGGTCTGTCAGCTTTCAGCAATTAGGGACAAAAAGAGCAATTGAGATAGTTTTGCTCATCTTGCAACAGAGCTTTGGTTCCTTGACACTCTTCCAATGAAAACACCAATGGCCTCCACTTGGCATCAGTGTGAAACACAGCATTAGAGAACTTGGACCTTCGCCGTTCATGTGTAGGCTGGTGGACCTTTCCTATTCAAAAGCATTTGAAAGAAGTAGGAACTGGCAATTCATAATCTTTACGTATGTTGATTATGCAGTTCGGTCAATTTGTAGAGAGACTACGGGATGTGACCATCACTGATAGGCCCTTTACATACCTCATCTCTGAGCTCTTCATCACTTCGGCTCTCTGGTAGCTCCAGGCATGCTAACAAAATGGGATGGCCAGGAATCCTAAACCTCTAGGCAGGGATCAAGGATACTGATGAACATAAGCCCTAATGTAATATGGCAAAACTTCTGACTTTGCAGCAATAGTCTTGCGCTCTGCTGGAGCTCCTCTCTGGCAAAGGAAGGAATCTGAGACTCAGATTCATTCCTGATCATTAAATACCACGCATGGGATGCAAACTGCAGGAGCCCAGGGACTATAAAGCTTGTACTTACTAGTAAGAACTGATACGGAATAATAGTAATTTACAAGATTTCACTTTTTTAAAATTATTTGCTTCTAGAGATGACTTGTATCAGTTTTTATTTCAGGTTAGCGCATCTTTACATAAACACACACACACGCACTCTATTTTCATATCCACCTTTCGCTGTAGCTCAGTTCTTTAGGACCTCTCATCCACTGCACTATCCTAAATGTGACTGAAGACACCCCCCGTAGTTTGCATTCCCATACTCAAAATAAGGAACTGGAGGGACGAAAAACTGTCTGAATTTGAAACCTTCTTTGTGGACTCTGCCATTACCTTTTCTCAATGCAAGTCTGGCAACTGCAGGGCTGAACCAAAGCTTTCTGCAAACTAATTTTTCAATCCAATGCATTTTCCAGTGAACAGCAAAAGAAAGGTTTGTGCCTTAATAAGCCATTTTCTGTGCCTTTACCCCAAAATACCACACTGATGTGCCCTATGAAAGTGACAGCACGCATATAAGTTACTCAGAGAGGAATATATAATATGAATGCAAATTGCATATGTGAAAAACAAAAAACAGGGTAGATCTCAAAAAGAGAAATACATTATTAAAAGATATCCTTGTAATATATGCAAAGCTGTCTTTTTGACTAAGTCATTTTCCAGGGAAAAGGACTACAGGTCTTAGCTATTATAGCGCTTTCAGCTTTATTTACTTGCTTCTCCTGCGAGATTTGAATATCCGAGTCCTTTGCCATTTTTACCCTCACTCTTGCATTTGACTGAATCTTAAATGTCTAACGCATTGAAATTCAGTGAATGAGATGGAATAAAAGTGTGCAGTGAATAATCAGCAGTGAATAACATCCGGAAAGCACTTGTGTATTTCTTTCCTACTGATAAAAATGTCCTAAACAACATTTGATTTATTTACCCTGATGTTCTTGTTACAGGGACTAATATTGCTGTTGACTGGGCATTTATTTATGATCAGTTGGTACCTGGCTCTCTAGGTTTCATAGCAGGAAATGTGAAATTCATTACTCTTATCACACTACACAGTCCATCTTTTATGTATTATATAGTGTACAAATTTAGTGCAGGTGTAGACTTGAAAACCTGAAAAATGAATATTTTATGATTTTAATATTATATATGTCTGTATTTTGCTGCAAGAAAAATGTATCAGCGTATTTTGCTGCACTGTGTTTTTCTAACAGGTCAGTGTTTGCAATGGTCTTGTCCAGCAGCTAGTGATGGATACTTAATTCAGATTTACCTAGTACCACTTCTACCAAATCCTTTCTAGTAAAAGAGATTCAACTAAAAATGGAGAGAACAAGATGACCCCTCTTCAATGGTCATAATAATAATTCTAATCTAATCAAACAAAAGCAACTTTCCCAGTATAAAAAGGCATCTATTTTCATATCTGTGCCTGGGAACTAAGCTCCCTTCTAGCTAAATGACCATGAGCTCCATGAGTTTAGCAGCTGAGTTCTGAGGTAACAAATACAAAGCATTCCAACTGAAGTATTTTGAGGAAAAAAAGAAAAAAGTTTCTCACTTCCTGGATTTTCCTTCTTAATGTTGTTGATGTCCAATACTGTGGTTATTGACCTCAAACATAACTCACATGCAGTTCAATTTACAAGCAAAATAACCAATACACAAATAAAGCAAACACTGCACATTATCCTGTAGATCTTGAAATCAAATAGCTCGTATTAACCCTGCTTAATTCACTTTTTTCCCCTGTCATCACATATATTAAGATACCTAAAACGCCTGTTAAAGTGAGCTCACTCACACACCAGGCAATATCAAGCATATAATGGCCCAGCCAACCTAGCTTTCTTCATTTGCTAGCAATGTTATCAAGCATTAAGAAAAAAAAAAAAAAAAAGGAGAAAGGGGAAGAGCACAAAACCTCTAAAGAAAATAGCAATTCAGTAACAAGATTTTCTCTACAAAATTATGAATATTTATGAAAAAGCTAGGTTTTTTTCACTTAGCTTCAAATGTCTCCTTTAAAAAGTTCTTCTCCAATATTAAGACATGTATTTAAAAAAAAATAAACTGTGCATATAAAAGAAGGCCAGAGTGAAAGACATGCAGCTTTTAAGATAAGCGTGCTTCCAGTGTGAGCATCTGCACTCAGAAGAGCATTTACACAAATTAACATATTTTATCCACTATAAGGACCATAACGCAATTCCAATTCAGCATATAATTTTTATTTCAATTCGTATGAGAAATTGGTCTGCAAAAATCGTTAAGTGGCACAGCACCAGTCCAAGATATGACAAGCTGTGATGTCCAGAGCCAATAGTGGGTTTCCTAGTGTAAAATAAATCAACAACAATCAAAATGGAAGGGTGTGGGGCTTTTTAGAGATACAAACAAATTTACAGAATATATTAGGTTCTTGTTGGCAGGATGCTTTAAGGAAAATGTAGTCATTCTCTGGGTGAAGAGGGGAAAAAAAGGGTTACATAATACAACAAAATCTCCTTTCTAAAACCATGGCGAGTTTTGTTATCGCCGCATGGGTTGGAGCTGTCATTACGCTCGGAAAATAAAAGCAGTTGAAAGCTCCTGTATGGCTATCAGACATGGCACTGCACCCCGCGAGCCAGGGCACTTCATCTTCAAAGCTCTGCTGAATTTGTAGATTAACAGCTGCTAATACTATACTAACACCATAGCTGGTCCCCTCGTCTCCCCAAACCCTGATTGCGAAGCCCTGGCACGAGCTGCAGATAGGGTTGCCATGGCAGAGCGCTCAGCACAGGGCCTGCTTCCAGCACGTTATTTCATGGCTGCGAGGGCTTGTCTTCCTTGATCAATCTGAAGTTGGTGATGAAAATACTAATCAGGTGGAAATAGGAAAAGCAAATTTGAGTGGTTGCACTTGCTCTCGGAGCGTGGAAAAACATTTTTGTCCAAAAGAGATCCTTACATCTCAAGCAGATGTATGAAAAATAGTTATCTGCCTTCAAATGGCAGATAACTATTCGCTCCTGTCTGCAGATACTCGAGCGCGGCCCACTCAGATCCATAAGCAAAGGCAGGTAGCATTAATCTGGACCATAACATGCCATGGGCTCCCAAGTGCATTCCATGCATCCACACGAATATTTTTGAGGAACCAAAGCTTTTAACCTGAGGCAGACTATGGTGGTCCTCCCTTTTGCAACCCTGACTGCACAAGACCTCTTTTCTGACCAGAAGTATATCTTGCCTCAAAACAGCTAGAAAATTCTCTACATCTGAATCCTCCAAACTAGCACTTTCCCCTGGAATTATATATAAGAAATCTCGGAAGCTGCACTGACAAACAAAAGCCTTCCCAAATAATGTCATACATGATACAGACAATTTGTTACCGTTGCTGAAATAACACGTAGGAGAGAAAAGGCTCCCGGTGTCGTCGCACGCAGCAGAGCTGCCACAACACTCCCCCATTCCCACCATCTCCAGAGTAATAAATGCATGAAATGCAGCTCATAAAAATATTAGTATGAGCATATTTATGACTTACATTATAGCATGCTTAGCTGAAAAATAACTGTGCAGAGCTCCGCTGATCTGCTCCCTGGGTATATTCTCAGCTATAGCTGTTTGCTTCCAAGCTGCACATTTAAATTCAGTTCCTTTTTGCACGTTCTACATGTCCCTTTCCTCCCCATGCAGCCTAGTGGGACCTGTCCGGCCCTCTCGCCCACCTCAAAGACTGCCTGGTCTAACGCACCCTGGACAGCCTGGTGTATCCTTCAGACACACTTAAGCCTCACGATTTCCCAAAAGAACACACTTTCTTTTTTTTTTAATATAAACTCCCCAGGAGAAATATATTCATGCTACTTTAAAATTTACAAACACATTCTCTATCATTTTATTGTGACCTTTACTACTGCATCACAATTTGTACGGAGGCCAAACGAGTGCGTTGGTTCCCAGCATGGCCTGTGCAGCATCTTTAGGTGACCAAGCGCATTCCTGGTGCCAGGGAGCCATCCCAAACCCCTGGCCCTAGTGAGCCAGGAAATGCCTCCTGTATGGACAACGGCACTGTCTGCACCTGCTGTAACATATATTGGAAAAGAAAAATAATCTAAGAGCAGTGACAGGCCAGGATGAGGACCTGGGCTGTCTTGTGAGAGGACCCTTTGCTTCCTTCCCAAGCACAGGCCAGCTCTGCACAAGCTCTGCTTCTCAAAGCAAATGTCCTTCCCACAGAGTAGAGATTAGAAAGGCAATTCATCCACACTGACTCTTGCTGAGCTGGTCCGGATTGTGTGAAGAACTGCTTATCTTTTTGCCCCTGAACGAACCCACCTTTCCCCCCAAAATATATAACAACTTGAATGCTCTTTTCTCTTCTTCCCTTTCTTGAGGCAAAACACAGACCAAAAAGCAAACCAACAAATGCAGCAAAGGACGATCGCCCAGGGAGGCCTGGAAACAAATCTTTTGCATATTTGGATGTTAATACACTTGCAATTAAATGCTAATGCAAAACTTTTTTTTTCCTGAAGCAGCCTCTCTCCCTAGTTCCGTTCCAATCAGTTTGCTAAAGGACACTATGAATGACCTGTCATTTGCAGAATGAATTCCTCAGAGACAGATGCATTTAATCAGAAAACGGAAAGAGGGAGGAAAAAAAAAAAGAAATAATTTAGGAGAGACGTGTTTGAGAACCAAGCTCTTCTTAAATCTTTTCTGAACTGTCTTTTATTACTCAGTTGAAAGGAATATACAGTGTAAAATGCGCAAAAATATAAACCACCTTCTTAATACATATGCCAAAACATTTGCTTTTCCTTTTAATACCACTTTAATTTCTGGTAAAATTCCAAACCAAGAGTTTATATATCATGATATTGTCAACTTTGCATAAAATGACTGGTTCTGCTCATGACTTATACAGCCTCAGGGAGACTATTGATTTTTCCCCTCCATAAATCTGAAAATGCTCTGTCTCTTCCCAGTGGACCTATTATATTTATTGGTATCTATCCCAACTGTTCAAGGTTATAGCTATGAAAACATTTGGAGTTTTAATTCACTATCCAAAGTCCAGAGAAGCCGACAGATTTTGGCTCAGAACTTCAAATTTGCTCCGACTGATAAAGACATATCCTTTGGTTTATGGTGCCTCAGGACCACGGGGTGTAACTTGTGGTCTGGATTGGGCTCCTTCCTCTAATGGAATAGGTAAAAAAAAAGAGTTTAAAGGAAAGTGAAAAGCAAAACAAGCCCCTCTTCACAGGCACTTGCCATCAGCCAGTGCTGGTTACTAAAGTGCATAAATATTTCCTATACAACTCGAGCTTTTCTATGGAAGAGCTGAAGCAGAGGAAAGAATTCCAGCCCTTGAGGAGGGCTGCCAACATGCACAAGCTATTTTACTATCCAACTTCTCAGAAGAAAAAGCAATGAACAGAGACGTGGGCCGGAAGATGATGGCTGCCGCCGCGAAGACCAGCACAGGCAGCAATGTCTTCCAGTGTTTCAGGCATTTTAAAATGTAGCCATCGCAATAAAAATTCGGGCGTTTGCCAATAGACATCACTAAGTGGTATCTGGAATACTGTAGTTTTGATTACATTTGGAATAAAAGCATATGCCTACTGTGCAGGGAAATGCTGGACACATATTGTCTTACACTGTACTTTAACATATTAAATACCAAAACTGCAGTATGTTATCCATATTTTATAAGAAAATCCCTACAGGGTAATTTATAACTGGCAGATGACCAGCTGGAAAGGCAGACCTAGACTTTGTCTTTCACACAAGCACATAGGCTGTTGTTTGTAATTTTACTTCCATAAAATGAGCAGTAACTATTTTTCTAATCTATAAAGTCTAAGCTGAACCAAAATACTCAAATATTACAAGTCATACCCCAAGAGTATGGCCTGCTCCAGAAAACAAAAAAACTTTTGTAACACTAGATCATTTTCCAATGTCACGTTTTATAAACATGTTTGCTAAATACACTCCATGCCACATACTCCTGGCTGGCTATACACCTTTGAAGGAAAAACTTTCAATAATCCAAAAATTAGAGGTATTCCCACTATCTTGCAATTGTCACACATAACAAGGTAAGTTTTCTTCCTTTCACAAGGTGCTGGGCATATGCTCAATGACAATACTCTGTTACTTAGCTCTTTCCTATACTCCTTGCAACATCAAAGTAGTTATAATCTCATTACCAAAGGAAATCAGCACACAGGTTTTGCTTGAGTCACATTTAACAAATTTAGAATGAGAAAAGGCCTAGTGTATATGTGTTACTAGCTGTACATACAGCTTGTAACAGATACATAGTAATAACAGGAACAATAACTTTCAGAAATCAATAAATTCCTATTTATTGTAACACACCTCCAGCTTAAATAAACACCACAGTCGGAAACATGCTTAGTTTGTAACCTCAGCAAAAATGGACTTCCTGAGATGTATTGCAGAAATATATACACTATATTTGCCTGTTCTTACGTAGCTTTTATTTGACAATTTGCAAGAGGAAAACATAGAAAGTTAACAGATGATTAAAATCTCTCTACATTTAACAAGAAAATCCTTATATTAACTACTGAGGCTGCGGACAGGACGGGAAAAATGGACTTTTCTAAGTAGGACCTGAGCCACACTTGGAACCTGTCTTTGGCAGGTCACCATGCAAATAGAAAGCGTCATAGGGTAGGAAAAGATTAAATGGACTCAGTGTTACCCTGGTATCAGCACCCCGGCATGATTCACTTGAGTGAATCATTCTTACTTCTTCCAGTGCAACTGGGGCTCCCTCCTTCTCAGCTTATTTTCTTCTGAGCATGAGGAGAAAAACTATATTTCTCATGCCTACCCTCTGCTGACACCAGTATAAAAATCCTCCAGAGAAGATGATGCAGAGTTTTGCATTACACTGTTCTCCATACACCCGTACCACAAAATGAACATGAGATGTTCAGCATTCGGGAGACTTATTCTGTATGTTAGATAAGCTACCTCGTCCTTTTGTTTGCCATGATGAGCAGTGAAGCAGCTAACAGGAGGGCTAAAAGTGATACCATCTGCCTTTTAAAATCACACTTGCTGAAGCAAATGTGACACTTTCTAGTGAGAGATCTCTAAAAATTCAAACAGAATTGAAAATTTGCTTCACGACAACAATGTTTTCTTTGCAGTTACAGAGCAGACACTCTCACTGCTCTAAGTGACATCCATGACTCTGTACAACAAGAAATCAGTCGAGAATACTTTCTAGGATGAAATACCACTAAATAGGAACCCACTTTAGCAGCAAACACTTGTCTACATCATAGCATTAAGGGAAAAGACGCAGCTGCACCATGTTTGGAATGCAAAGAAATTGCTGCTACCTTAAGAAAGTGCCCCAAGAGGGTAAGAAACAAGACACAGCACTGAATTTGCATTGATTTTACAAAGACAACATCCAAACACTGAGGTGCCAAGTGATATATTGATATTGTCAAGCCCACAAGACAAAACAGACATGGTCCAATTAGGGAAACAGTTAACTGTAAAAAGAGAATTTTAAAATAGCATTTGAAAACAAATTGTGTGAGAAGAAAGTATTTGGTGAGATATTCTGCAAAGCTTGTAAACATGAAATTCTTCAAACGGAATCTCAAAAGAAATTTCATTTTCACCTATACACAGGTTACCTTCCCAAAAGTCAGGTTAAGGTCCTTCACTGAATTAGATTTTCCATTCTCCTGTCTTCTGTGTTTACTGCAATTTCAAAAGCACATCTCTCAGTACCACACAAGAAGCATCAGGAAATAAAAACCTATTTTTAATAGGAACTACTCAAATAAGGTTTAAAAATAAAGTACTCATTTTCAAAGCTAGATTGCTTAATTTTTAAGGGCTTTAGCTCTGCAATGTATAAGGGTGCTCTAAGATGCATATATCCAAGCCCCCGATTCACTTTCAAATTAATTCTCTCTTAGAAGTGTGAATTGCTCCATCTGGAAGTGATTAGGGTTCCAAGGATGTGCAGCATTAAGTAATTTAACTTACTGAAGTACTTCTTTTTTTAATAAGCTCTTCAATTTAAAAATAAGAATAACTTAAAAAAATAAAAAGCAACTTTCCTAATACAGCTGTTCAAGTCACATGAACCTATTTATTCATTTAATACACTGAAGAGAAGGAGGCAAGAATTATGTTAAAGCAAAAAGCAAGAATCACAATAGCAATGACCTAGAGGTACAACCATACAGAGAAGGAAGGTGTTCACTTGGTCTAAAACATTGCATGCTCTTGCCTGTGTTGAGGCTCGAGGTACCCTACACGTCACTAGATCATCCTTCTCATTCCTCCCAACCAGATATTCCCTGTTTTCACCAGAAGATCCTGCCGAAAAAAGGTGGAGCAGCGTAATCCCTTCCACGGGTGTTTGATGGCCCACCACTGCATATGTATCCTGCACAGGACAAAGAGCAAATACAGCTGTTGGGCACACGAGGCAAGGATCTTGAAGCACAGAAATCCAAGTGCGTTTCCTAAGGGCAGACACTGATGCAATCTGACGTTGATGACTATTTCTTCTATTTCAAAGGCAGAAGGAAAAAGGAGCTCATTAACTTGGTCATTTGTTTTCACCAGTCTCGCTAGATAGTTACTTAAGGCCTAAAATGTGTTAGATGCTTTGGAAAAAAACCAAGGACGCACCAAGGAATCCTCAAAGTGCAGCAACAATACAACAATCCATGGGGTAAACAGCACACCATGCAGCTGGAGAGGTTGAAATTGATTTTCTATTGGTTTGACCTCCCACTTTTGCCATAGTCGGAATGTTTCCTGAAAGAATTGCTGCAGAAAATAATTATTCTATAACATGTGAAGACTCTTTGGGAAACATGCCCAAAGCAGAGCTGTAAGGTTCAGTATGTCAAGCTTGTGTGGTCATTTTATCTTCTATTGGTAAACATCTAAACTTCTTACTGATGCTCTTGCTGAGTATCTTTGATTTTTTTGGAGAAATATTTCTTAGGTGTTTTTAAAATCATGGAAGTTAAAAGTTGGGATTTGATACTGGAAAAATTGACATTTTTTCAGGTTAAATTATCCTTGCAATTATGAAGGGCTGAGATGTTAAAGTAAGAGATGCTAATTTCTCTGGGGAACTATGAAAATCAAAATACATTTCTAACTTGAATGAGCTGACATGCATCATCAGTTATATTTTCAATTAAGGTTCTGCAATGCTGATTAATTCACTCATTTGAAAACAATTTACATACAAGATGGTCAGGGAAGTGGAATGCTGCTCTAGGGGAACTTGGAAGAGTCAGGGATCAAAGTTGGAAATCAAATCGAGACCACTGTGGAGCTTTCCATAGTGATACGGTGGCTGAAGATCACAGGAGTCAGATGAGTGGTTTTTGCTTAGAAGATGTTTCCTGTCACCACTGCAGATTTAATCCCTCAAATTTTTCATAAACATACAACCTTGTACTTCAAACCATCAAAAAAATGTCAGTCATCAGTCTAGAGAACAACATGGATGCTGAGATGGAAGTCTGTTTCATAATTTGCATTTAGGAACGTGTAAATTTGCACATAGGCTTTTACTTTATGAAATTATATCCTTGTTGAAAAGAAACAGTAGAGCCATTGGCAGCAGTCTACCTTGACTTTCTCTCTGTACTTAATTGCTAAGATTAACGGGGGACATTAGTGAGAAATAGACCTATTTATAGAGAAATGATTAAATTATCAATAATTGTTTTATTATTTCAATGGTAGGTTTCAAGTTCGATTTCAATTTGCTATGTTTAAATCTCAGCTCCAACTGTAATGAACTGCACAGCTGGATTGTTTAAAAAGCTGTTTAGAAAAGCAGTTTAACCAATAATCAAGTATAGTCCTAACTCCAAAAAATCATGCCAACACTGTTGGTTTCACACCTCCCACGTAAGGAAACATTTAGTAAAGTAAAAAGTACACATTATATATAAGTAAATCAATGTCAAAGAGAAGCACAAAACTGTAAATATTAGTTTGAACTCAGAGACAAACTATGAAATATGCAACCATGGAGGGCGCATCCATTCCATAATGAATAGCTAGAAATGCCCGTCAGCAGCTGCCACTGGAAAACTGTCACTTCGTTTTTAAATAGAGATGTCAAAGGGCTGCAAATCTGTTACTGAACAAGAAGGGAAAGCCCTACAACTATGAACGAGTGAAAAAGACCCGCACAGTGGGGATAGGCCTAAAGATGGGGATGCAGGATTTCAGAGAGCCTTTTGGGTTGCGATGTGCTTTGAAACTCGCTCCTCGGGAGCTCACGGGGCCTGTTACCCCAGCGACACAAAGCTAGGGGCACAGCACACACCTCTAGGCTATAGGGCCTCCTAAGAAATTAACCATGAAAATAGCAGTACAGGCAAACCTATACAAGGGAAAACTTATGCTGCACATTACTAGAGTAAAAGATAGACCTGTGTCTAACTTAAAATCAAATGCAACACAGTGCTGTGCTAAAATAAATTTCAAAAACACAAAACTTCCATGCAAGCTAGCGCCAGACACGCAGATGGACCAAAAAGTGCAGGTCTCCATCATTTTATTTTAATAAATTTTCCTAGGACATCATGAAGGAACAAGTTTTTACTAACATAATCATATAATATTGCTGATGTAGATACTTTAAGTAGAAAAGTGCATTTATTTAGAAATTCCCTATATAGGACGCACGTACAAAAATTTCTCAACATGCTTCAGAAAGGAGCAGGTCTCCTTTAAATGAGTACAAAATAATACTGTATGCCACCATTAACAGAAATCAAGGATAAATTTCACCCATCTACCACCTTTAGTAACAGCATCAAAGGTGCATTTAAGGCAAACAGTGAGGAACATATGCTCCCTATTGCACTGGGGCAAAAACAAAAAAGGAAAAAAAAAAAAAAAAAGCATGCAATGGAGAGATGCATGCAATGCAGAGGCAAATTGCACCATCCTATGTCACCAGTGCCACACAAATCAGTAGAGCTGAGCTGCACGCCATGCTTCCTTCTACAGCATTCCCGTGTGGGCAGGATATAAGGCAAAGAATATCAGCCATCACAGCACTGGCTGCCCTCAAATATAGAACCAGCAAAGTCTAGTTGTACGATAAGCACTGATGGGTTTTTCAGGGTTTTTTTTTGTTTGCTTCTTATTACTGTTGTTTGAGTAGGTGCCCAAATCCTCCAATGAGAGGTGTTGCTGCTGCAGTTCCCTCCTTCCATCCTGAGCACATCCCATGAAGCAAAGCCTCCTCATTCCTAGGCCTCGCCCTGCAGGACCATTCCTAGGACCTGCCCTGCAAGCAAAGCATTAGCTGAGCTGACAAACCCAACTGGGAGAAAACTTAAAGCTGAACACCTTTTTCCGTTTTCAAAAAATGGGAACCGACAGACGTGCCTGTCTATGGCAGCTCAGGTGGCAGCTCCCATGTGCGCTTCATTTTTAATGCTGTTTGCTCCCCAGGGTGGACAGCAGCAGCTCTAATCACCACCACGGTCAGCGTGCAGGATCAGGATCTACACAGCACTCTTCTCCTTCCCCCTCAGGCATCCATCTTGCCTCTAGCAAGAATTCAAAGGAAAAGAAACAACATATTTGCTGCCTGATAATGAAAATGCAAACATATAAGTTTTTTGAGCAGAAAAACATGGAAGACACTACAACTGAGGTCATTTTAGCCTTCTCCATTTAACTGAGATGACTCTGGGAAAGGAACCACCTACCGAAGACTGCTAATGTGTGTTTTAATAAAAATGGCACAATTAACAGTTGCATACCTGAATATGAAGCTTAAGTAAGGCAATAAAAGCAGGCTACATTTTCAGTTTTATTCATGTAATTTTTAAGATTATTACCACGAAAATCTATCAAAAAGTTTTAATACATTCTAAAAAAATCCAACTGTATGCCTCTAAGGATTTTTCTGTGAAAATACCAAAATTCCCTGACTGCTTGAGAGCACACATTTTTAAAAGTCATTTTGGGCAGTAAAAAGAATATGTTCTTTTCCCTTCAGCAGGCCTGTTTATGTGCCTAGAATTAAACACATGCCTAATGATTAAGCCTGCTGAGCAATTGCTTCACCCATGTTTCTTCAATGCTTTTTTCACTTATTCTAGCTGCATCAGACACATGAAAATTAGAAGTTTGAGCAGCTGAGATTGGCCACCATAGGTTTCTGAAGCAATTCAGTCCACCCTGGAAAATGCAAGCTTCCTGTCACACGCTGTCAGCAAAACTCATGTCTTCCAATACAGGTTCTGAGAACAGACCTTACATGACATCTTTATATTTTACATTTTGTTTGACATCTATTGTTTGTGAGAAATGGCATTTTACAACCCTTTTCCATCCTGCCTGCCCCCATCACCACTGCCACCACCAAATATAATTGCTTTTACTATAAATATATGACAGTGCAAGTGAAAGTAATAGACAGTAACGTTTAGAAGGCTTTTTGATTTCCTAATAGACTTGTTATATAAGTGCAAATCTTTTTTTCTAGTTTTAGTGCTAAGTAGTTTCTTTCCCAAAAAAAAATGAAGAATAAATTATCTTGCAGAAGTGTATTGCACAGCCTGAACAGAAGATACAAAGAGAAAAAAAGGGAAAACTTGTGCTTAAAGTATATTTCAGAAGTCACCTTATAATCAGGAAACCTGCAAGTTTTATCTTAGAGATTTAATATTAATCTCCTTTTTCTCTATTTTATTTGACCATTCTCTAAGTTTAGTAGGTGCAGTACATTTACTAAACAGGACGAAAAAGCACCATGTTTGACCAGGTAAATTACATCCTTACCTACTTATTACCTCCTGACTCAGACACTCATTAAGGGAGGAAATAAATGATACAGCACTGGATCAGCTGCTCAGGAAAATTACCCTTGACAAACCTTCAGCTCCCTGAACAGAGATTAATATTGGTCCAGAGCAGCCAGTAACACCTGAGCGGCCAGTCCTGACCAACAGAAAAGTAAATCAATCAATCTAAAATTGCCATGCTTCGTTACAAGCAACATATCTTTCATTAAAAAATAAAAACCTGAGCATATCAAATCCATTTTCATTTTAAAAGATAAGCATTCCAACGTAGTTAAAATTTGGAAGTATAATTCAGATTATACCTGCTATTCACAACATCAAAGAGCTTCCAAAGTAAAATTTCAGGAAGGTCTTGCTCTAAAATCATTCTGAACACATTAAAATGCAAGAGAAGGACCTAAATATTTTTCCATAGTTTTCTTTCCACTTAAATAATACGGCAAACTGAGAGCAATGAAGGTAAGACCTGTTGTGAAGACACAGCTATAAACACCAGAACACTTTTCTCCAAAACTGTTCCTGGATGGTTTTCGTTCAGAGGGGACAGGACAAGAGTCTCCCACTGGATGTCCAAAAAACAATTCTTAGTCCTCAGGCTTTTGGAAAATTTCACATATGTAAAGAGTATTTTACTATAGCCGGTGAGGAACCAGGTCCCAGCTGCCTTAATCCCAAGCTCTTGAGAAACTACAAAGTCCTGTAGTAGCAGCCAAACTGATGCCTATCTGGTGATTTCTCAGGTGATTACGCAAAAAAGACACAAAGAGGAGGAAATTCCATTTCAACATCCGCTTCCAGGCTCGGGAACAGGTCCTGGCAGCCAGAGTCCCTGGAAAAGCCCCACAGAGAGACACATGGTGCCTCCTGCCCCTCGCTCCCCGAGCAACCCTTTTCCTCACGGGCACCCTGAGTAACCCCTGGCTCCATGGGCACCTGAGACCTCCCCCGCAGGCAACATCCTTCCTGAAAACTCCTGCATATTGGGATCTCCCAGGCTGGTGGATTCACAGGAGGGACTTGCCCCAACGTGACAGCAGATGAGGCACGCGGGACACCTCGTACCTGGCAGAGCTGCTATTCCTGAGTGTCGTGAAGTAATTCACCTGGGCGGCTTCATCATGGACTCAGGAGTATGCCAGCAGTTACCACATCACCTCACATTAAAAATTTTAAGTGTTCAGTACGCTGAAGACATGCCAGAGGGCATTAGCTGTGAACAGTGGCCTCAGCTGGGCTGCATACAAGGGCACGTACCTCGGAGACAGAAGGACCACACTACAGTTTCCATAAACAGAAGTTTCTGTTTCAAGCTTTGAATTTGGCTGAAGTTTTCCATGTAGAAAACATCCACTCAGGTGGAAGTAGAATCACTCAAAGTTTGGGAGTGAAGGAACTGTCCCCATCTGAGATCCATCACCAAAGACGGAAAGAACAGCCCGATTCCAGTGTGCTTCTTCTGTCAACAGATTTACTGAGACGTGGTACTTTTTCCATTCTCCTCCTTGATTTCTGCTTCCTCCTTCCAAAGGATATTAACCTAGGCAAGATTTACTCAGGCAGTTGAAGAGAGCAGCACGGAGGGAAGCACTCTCAGATATATTGCTTTAAATGAGTTAGGGCACACAGGGACGGAGGTTGATCAAGTGAACCTACTAACACACGGAGCAGCTGGGAAAGGCAGGATGGAAGTGCAGGCCCAGCATTCCATACTCTGGAGCCGGGAAAGTTGTTGGAAAGCTCTAGCAGGCCTGAAGCTATGCAGCACAAAGACTCGTCACAGTGAATAAAGAGCTGCACTGGCAAAATTTAATGCTAAATATGCAAGGAACATGCTAAAGAGTCAAATTTTATTAGCTGTATTCAGTGTGAGGGATGAAATTCACTGTATGGAACCAATCCCCGCCCTAAATATCTTTAAATTATTATTATAAACTCAAAGCAGCCTTAGGTGCTGCATACAACCCATGGTGGCATTTTAAACAGGGTGATTTCATATTGAACTATTTCTGCAAGTTCTGTGAATATGAATATCTAATGGCTTATATTTATTATGTTCAAACAGAGGCTTTCTTTAGAAACATGTAAGACCCACAACAAGGTAAACAGGCCCCCCAAGATATCAGTCAGACATACAGACTGAGATTTTCCTCCATGCAAAATGATATAAGGATGTAATATGTTCCCTCTTTTCTTCTATATGTTAAGAAAGCAAAGCACAACCCAAGCATACATATTAGAATAAAACTGCTATCCAGCAGAAAATCCATCTCCTGCCAGTGACAGGTTCTTCTAACAATAGCATTTAACAGAACAAACTGCAAAAAATAAAGCAGCTTTTTTTTTGTCATGAAATACCATTGCCTTGCTTCAAATATTTGACGACAATTTTAATGAACACACAAGACAAAATAGGAGGAAATGTTAGCACACAACAGCACAAGCTAAGAGTGCAAAGCGTGTTAATTAGTGTATTAAAATGACTTCTGACAGTTTCACATAATGCTTTTCATCATCATACTGTTTCAATTACACATTCTCCACTTCATGCATTAAAAATGGCTTCACTATTATTTTTCACCTGCTGCTTCCATATTAGGTTAAAGCACTCATACCTTTCAGTAAAATAATTCTATTTTCCAGAAGTTAATTGCTGAATCCCCTCAGTAAACACTATAGGAACAATTCCTCTGCTCTGTGGAAGATGAAAGGAAAGCAAAGGGACATCTTATAAAGTGATGCGCTTTGTTATCTCAGATACCTCAGGATTCTCTATGCTTCACAAAGCCCTTGGTTAGAAGCCAGTGGCACAGCTCAGAGTTGGAAGATATTAGTACCAAAAGGTTAAAGCTGAATCAACTTTATCTGAATGTTGAAAGAATGATGAAACAGGCCCTTTATTTTTTATTTGTTAGTCCACTTATTAAACATGAAAAAGAAAAAAAAAAGAACATTAAGACAAATGACTGGAAGTTTGATATACTGATGATATAAATCAAAAGACAAAGTTAGCTATTCCATTACTAATGATCCGCTGGAGAAATGTGCTTCCGAACCTTTTTTTCCCTTCACCTTGCACCTTGAAGAATCATAGATGAGAAAGTCAAAATGAATGCATAAACGGGCCTACGTGCTTTTCAGTATTCAACATACTGGATTCCTTCATTATTCCTATTGAAAAAGGGCATAACGAGGATTGAAAAGCTTCCCCTTCCGTCTCCTCAAAAGACTCTGCAACATACTGCACGCCAAACGCATGCCATGCATGCCGCAGGGCCCAACGCAAGGAAAGGAACCCAATTCCCAAGCAGATTCCAACAGTCGCCCAGGGAACCGGGCTTTGGCAGCAGGCCCGAGCCATGGTGAACCACTCTCCTCCCACGCGACCCTCTGAGCTCATGCTGGGGAACAGTGCCAAGGCCTGTGGTTGTCTTGGAAATGATCTTCCCCATGCCAAGCGCACAGCACACACCTATTCGCAGCGAGGTGACAGGTGGAAGACTTTTTCCATGTGCTCAGAGATCGCCCTGTTCCAACACGTTAGCTGCGCTCTTCCAGGCCCGGAGGGTGCCAAGAACCCGTAAAGCAAGTCAAGACCTTCAGCAGCTCTCCAGAGGTACCCAGGGTCTTTCAGGATTTGGTCTTCAGAAAAATCACCACCATCACCATCAAGGGTTACACAAATGCAAACAACCTTCATCATTTAATGACAGTTTACTGTAGTAAGCTTTAATTTGCCTGCATTTTCAATCACTTTTCCACTCATTTAATTAAACAATCGTTTAATAGAAACACCTCTGTGACACAGAGCCCCAATCAAATTGCCTTGAAGTTGTCGTGCAGCACATCATTACCCAATTATTCCTCTTCTCTTCACATCACTCTGCATTTTAATACTGCTAAAGTCATGAAGCTAGGAGGCCATTTTCTGGCATCAATTATGCATTTGGTCTAAGTCCTAAATTTCTCTTTCTTTACCTTCCTCAAATCTGTGCAGTCTCTGAATCAAATCTGTGCAACCTTTAATCCAGACTTTTTAGGCCCTAAGGCACATGTGTCTAGCATCTATACATTCATTTTGCAATCTCTCTGAAAAGGCATCCAAGAGCCTAAAATGAGCACAGGAGTTTTTAGGATTAGTATTCAGTAACAGATTTGGGCAAAACAGTTCTAAGTTATCATTATTTTCATCCTTAAAATTGACTCAGGCAAGTGCAGTCATCATCTACTTCAAAGTATAGGTATGTTTCAAGTGTGTTTATCACGCAAAGAGACGGGAGTAGAAATATGACTCGTTTGTAACTTCAGGAAAAGGAAGCGGAAGAATGGAAGCAGCAAACAGTACAAGACCTGTCAACCTTATGAGATATTGTACAGAGAGCAGTAGCACTGAATGAGACTTCCCACTTCAGCGCCTATTGCAAACAAATGAAAATAGATGCTGAGTTTGAATAGGGTGTTTAGGAAGTGATAGACAACTCTTGGGAAGGCTAACTTGCTGCTGGAATAGTGTTTCTCAGTACTACTGCTTTCTTGGCAGTTCCTCAGGATAATTCAAACCTGACTGTTTACTCAGCATTGAAAATCTGAGTTAGCAGTCTCCTGTATTCTGATGTAGGAAACTATCTTAAACATTACATCTTAAGAGGTAACAAAGAAATACTTTCATAATAGCATATCGCTTAACAAACCATCCTCTCTCAACAAGTACTGCAAAAATAATTCAATGAGTTTTTGTTCTGTCCAAAAGCAGAGAATTTCATTTAAAAAATGTTTAGGAAAAGTATTTGAATGGCAGAAATTGCTACCCTTTGCAGAGATCTGTGCTTATATATGTTCTTCTCTTATTTGTACTTCCTTTATTTGAGGAGCATGATCATATATGAGCATGCATAATAGTAGTGATATCTACAATATCAAAAGATTTACTGAAACAGCATGAATAATTTGAAGGTAAACATCAACATGAAAGACACAAGCTCTGAATAGAAAACCAATCCCTGCTTGCATCGCTAAGGATTGCCCTGACTACAACCTAAATAACTGCTTTTACATGCCACAAAAAAAAGAAAAAAAAGAAAATAGCATTAAGCTCATGACAAAAGGAGTTTCCAACTCCTCCATGACCACTTTGTCCTGGTGAGCTGCAACACCTCTTGTAAACTAAAATCTTTAAGAGAGGACAAACTGGAATTTCTCAGTCTTAGAAGCCTCAAACGACAAGCACCACTCTTCTCAAGCAAAATGTCATGTTTATTTGTGAAAATTGTTCCTTTCCTTTCTCTCTCTAAGTAGATAAAGTGTAACCTACTATCTCACTATTGTCATGTAATCTGAAAAGTATAGGAATGTAAAATTAAAGCTCTAACAAAACTGACATAAGCCTCAAAAATCATTCCACATCACTTGAAGTTTCCTGCTTCACTAAGTTTTATTGTTCTGCAGTTTAGTTAATCTTCTGATATGTAAAGGTCATTGTTCCATGTGTGTGGAAGGTTTATAGTTATATGCAGGAATGTAGCAATGGTTGTGTAAGGAACTCTGAACTCAAACCTATTAGGGTAGAAAAAAAGAATAGAACACCTCTCTTACAGAGATAAAATGGAAATGCTTTACAGAAAGTGAAAACAGCTCCTCAGGGAATTGTTAGGAACTGGGCAAAAGAGCAATGCAAACGTTTCTCTAGTCAAGTAGAAACTTGAAGAAAGAAAACTGGGAGTGCTTTTGAGCAGAAGAGCATTGCCAGAATGGTAGAGCAAAAGAAAAAGCCTCTGCCTAGTTCACTGACCTTAATAAAGCAGCTAATCTCAATAAACAACAACAAAAAAAAAACAAAAAAAAAACAAAAAAAAACCCAAAAACCAAAAATCTTTACATATAATGTATATCCCATTTATTCCTTGAGCAATTTACTAAATTCCACAAGTCTTCAGAAACATAAGGATAAGCTAACTACTCATAAAGTGCAAGCAAGTACTGTCAGTCTTAAAGCCAACTTCACTGAGCTTAGCTGAGATGTCAGGGGGAAACAGAGTTTAAAGACATCTCTCCCCGCTCCTAAAAAAAAAAAAAAAAAAAAAAAAAAAAAAGGGATACCTAAACAGGCTCTATAATTTTACATTTACATTTGTTAAAAAAAAAATACAAAAGACCTTAAAATGAAGAAGGAAAATTATTTTGTTCTTCTTTATCTTTCTTTATCTCAGCTTGTTCGTTAAGAGTGAATTCTCCATACATTACAATTATGTTCTAAATGCAGACCAGAATAAATCAAGTATGACCGGTTATTCAGTATACAGCACGATGTATCAATGACATGTCCCAATTCCCTTTACATTCTTTTCATTTTTAATACAATTTTACAGAATATGAAAATGCTAACAGCACTCAGATGGAAGAGGAAAACAGAACAATAAATATAGCAGTCTTCAATCCAAACAATATCTTAAAAAAAGTCACTTCCAAGCTTCACTTACAGTCTCATTTGCAGAGAGTTGCCAATCTTGATTAGCCCAAATGAACTCCCTAAAAATGAAGGTGACATCTCTGAGACAGTGATGCAGTAGGAGACTAGAACACCTGCAGACATCCACTATACCAGAAGAGAATTGCTTTTTACTTAGAATTACTCTGAAATGAATACCTTCAAACCTAAGTGTAGAGAAGAAAGGATATCACAAACGGTGCTCACACAGAAACCTCATACTTAAACACATGCCGTTTCAGACTGTAAGCTCAGAAACAAAGTCGTCTCTCTAGCTTTCAAAAGCAACAGCAAAGGGGAAAAGCAGAATTTCTCCTGAAGTCTCAAAACACTTTTAACAGGAAGACAAGTCACAAGTAATGTTACAGTATGCAAGGTAGGGAAATATTGTTCAGGACAACAGCAGAACACAGTATTTTCCGCAGAGACTCAGAATTCAGCTGTCTGAAAACAATGGTTTTAATAAAAAAGTGAAACTCAATTTCATAGCTATAATGTATTATAAGACTGATCACAGATGACATTCATTACATGAGAGTATGTAACAAACGACTTCACAAAGGAGGATTTTCTCACACAGCAAAGCACCACATGGCATCTTTCCTGGTGATTACAGCATTTATTTGGTCAAGTATTCACAAGTTAAAACTCTGCATGTTTAATCATACAGCCTGGCCTTTTAAAAGACATTATGTCTTAAGAATTTACTTGATCAGGAGACAAGCTTAGACAAGTTCTTGCAACTTCAAAAAATTGCAGTCAACCATTTCTCAACATCTGATAGGAGAGAAACAGACAGATTGCATTTTAAAAAGCAAATGGTTTGATCAATGATATGCAAGCAACGATTTACTGTTACAGTTATTAAAAAAGTAGCATTACATTTACTTATGGAAAGTAGTATTGCATATATCATGCCTCACAGTTAAAAAAAATAATCTTTTTGATGCATATATATAAAAACAAGAGCCATAACTAAACTGATAAAGTAAAATATCTTTGATAACTCTTACTCAGCTTCAGCTGTGAATTAACGACTGCCTGAATTAATATTTTAGCGGAGAAATATATCCTTCCAATTAGAAATTCTGTTAGCCTAGCTGTTCAGATAGTCAAGTTTTCTTTTTGTTCGCTTCCATTTCTCTACAGCCTGAGCTCAAGAGCAAAACCTAAAGGCTAATTTAAAACAGTTTGAGGTAGATGAAATTCAAGATTTAGATCCCACTTTGTCCTATAAGGAAGTGTTTCTTTCAATAGGTGCCATAAAGAAATAGGGGCAAAACACTAAAACCAAGGAAGAGCTCCCATTGAACTGAAGCAAGCACAGCAGTGAATGGAAAGGGGAAGAGGTGAGAAAGCGTAAGGATGGCTCAGAAAGCACTAAACTGATAGAGGATGCTCTATCAGCCGGTAAGAAAAGATACCAGTAGCAGAGATGCCACTAAAAAGTAACCAGTCAAGCAAGTGGTGGGAGGGCAAAGACCAAAGGGGAGACCTAAAACTAACACTGCTGGAGGGAGGAACAAAACAAAAGGGAGTAGAGGGGAAACAGTGACTTGCCTGGCAGAGCATTTGGATAAGAGACAGTGTAGTAAAATCTGTTAATTGTGCTCCTGCCATTTTATCAATTTGGAGGCTAAAGGTGCAAGATATAATGGATACTGGGCTTGAAGCCAAATCACAGCTCCTGCTGTTGGACATGTAACTACTGTAAGTAAGAAAAGACACTTTTTTGTTTAAGCAGTAGTAGGTAGCATATTGTTTTTTATACTTTACCAGCCCATCTCTGTTACATATTCTGCAGTAAAATATACAAAAATCTAAATGCACATTAGCACCAGATCATGTTAAGCAGCATAGCCTGGAGCTAATAGTTATGTTCAGGGCCCAAAATCAAAGAAACAGATTAAATTCTTATGCCACAGGCAAAGAGATATGTCTGGCAGGTTGGCTAATGTGGAAAAGTGAGGGAAGTGTGGGAAGAGAACAAACATATGTATCACATATGTGGCCAAAAATGGCAGTGCCAAAGGTGAAAACCTTAAGACACATTCTTTTGAGGGCTGGGTTCAGCACAATTGGACTCGCCCAAAGCTTTCTGGATTTTAAAGCACCAAGTTCACTTCATAAAATATTAAGAAACAATGCATTCATTTTACAGTGGTTCCTTTAAAACATATGCGGCTGGAAAAACACAAGACAGTGACTTTGCACACCTGCATCTAATACAAGCCTCCATTTATTTAAGAAAATAAGGACTCTTACGAGGAACAAAACTGGTAATGGGTTACAGAGCCTTTTGCTTAATCACTTCTGCTTCAAATCTGACACTGCAGCGAGCGATTCCAATTGACGTCTGTCCCATGGATCTGACGGAAATGAACTGCTAACTTCAGTCTACTCTCCGTGCAAGTTACTCCAAATGCAAAAGTCCTCTCCAAGACTGCAAATCATTCAAAGGGTATTTTTAAGCACATAAGACTCTAAAGAACTGAAATAGTAATAATAATAATAAATCCTCTCCCATTAAAAAATAGTCAACCCAAGTGAGATTTGGAAGCCTTCCACTTCCCTTTGCTCTTATGCCAACACACTCGTGTTATGCACAGGGGTTGGGTTTGCTGGTATTTTTAAGGGGGCACCTAAGCTCCACAGAACTGAAGGGAGGAGCGCAACGCTGATCTGTCTGGAAGCAGGAAGCCAGTGGAAGATAAAGGAATTGTGCAGCTACAATTTCTTATGTACCACTGAAGCACAAGAACACCTAACAGCACTGTTACATGCCAAAGGCCCGAGTACATCCTCGCTCATCCTCCATATCGCATCTCCTCTTAAAACATCCATTGTCTCAGCCTTGTGAGGGGTTTCCTGCTGTTCCCTCCTATTTCTTACACACAATTGCTTGGCCATTATCAAAATATTACAAAAACAGCCAAGCCACCTTTTTCTCCCATTCATCTTCAAACTCACCCTCATGTATGGTCACCTGAGGTTCTCTGACACATTCAGTAACAGCTCTTTCTAATAAAATTATCCTGTGAAAAAACTAAATGAAGCATTCTGTAAAATCAATAGCAGTAAAAGGAGAAGAAAAAAAAAAGAAGAAGATTTTGAGGCAAAAGTAACTTTACTGAGTATCTTACAGCTTGCATTAATTTGACGAACACTGTCTGGGGAACATATATACTTGTGAAATACTTAAATTAAAAGGAGGGAAAAAAAAATCAGTCCCCCAGTTGTGTAGTTCCCTAAGGACTCATACATAAGTTTTCTTTACTTCCACCAGTGTTTCTGAGCTAACTCTGGCATTTCAGCTGATCACACATGATTTGGCTTTTATTTGACCTACGAATCTGGACTGTCTGTCATCGAAATCAGAAAACAGAAGACAGGCGGAAGTGGTGGTAGCACCAACAAAGGCTAACGCAGATCACAAGTAGGAACACAGGAGGCAGGCAAGAACAACATGGAAACACTTCAGCAATAACTGCTATAAAATTTTAAATCAACGTTTCTTCTCTTTTTTCTTCCTGTAGAGGAAAATACCAGACTTGTACAAAACTCATTTTTCTGTTGAACACATTCTCAATTTATACGCAGTCACTCTGCAAGATAGATACTACACTTTACTCTTTAACAACTACAAAAAAAAAACAAACAACAACAACAAAAAAACACCAAGTTTTTATGCCCTTTAAAAAATCAGGCAATAAGAGGGTAATTCTGGCAGTGGTTGAGAGACACTTTTAAATTCTGGATACTCTTTCAAAGCCAAAGCTCTTTTTCTGAAGTTGTCTTCAATTGCCAAATACAAAGATTCTGAAAGATGATCCTTTGAGCACCTGTTTATGTTCACTCCCTAAACTGAAAGAAATCAAAGTGTATTCGTATGTCTCTACTCAATTTTGTGGTAACTTCACTTCCAGGTTCCTATGAATAAGGCCATTTTACAACAAAGTAAATGAAGTGTTCCCTCGATACATTTTTGCTCCATTTTGTGAAGGAAAGTTGTTTCAAACAAGATTACACCTCTGACAGGATTACACCTGACACAAAAGCAATCTTTTACTTGAATAAATTGTGATCTTTCAAAACTGCAGGCTCTCCAATCCTATTATATTACATTATTTTGCTATCCATGACACCTCTGCATGCCCCATGGGGGCTTTCTGTCTCTCTCTTCATGTAACATCTGTGGAGTTGTACCACATGCATTGGGGAATTAAACAGGAATAATACTCTTGTTAGAACAAAGCTTCAGTGAGAAACTGTTTCTTCCTGTCTGCTCCTGGCTCCTTTAAACACTTGACAGTCACAATGACCTGCTGTCTATAGCTCTTGCAGGCTGAGATATTAAACAATATTCATACTGTAATCTTACTTTCTTACAATCAACTCATGTGTTTTAATTCTAACATGACGGCTGTATAAAATGTACAGAGCACATAGTAAGGGAGTAGCAAAAAGGAAAAAACGACCAGGACAGACACAAATATAATTAGATATCAAAGGGGTTACTCTTAGTGTTGCAGTGCATTTTTCACTTGTGTATTTATTTGTTTTTACCCCTGGTTTGCCTTGGAAAGCAACCAGATATTTTTATTGAAAACTAAAGAGGAATCATACCTAGAAGGGCTGTGGAATGATGCATCATACTCCTCTGCCTTGCCGAAACACATAAATGGCAGCACGTCTTGCCGTCTCACTGATACATCAACAGAAGGTACAACAGAATTCAGACCACAGGTAATCCAGCATAACCCAAGGAGCCAGAACAGAGATTTGCAGCACAACAAATGGCTAAGAGGAGTATGTAAGAATACGTGATTCAAAGCTGGTGACATTTGTTTAATTAACACTATTCTGGCTGCTTGCTGTGTAAATTATATTATAAAAATTATACTCACCTACTAATCAGCATGTGTGCAGAAACGGCTACAAAAAGTTTAAAATGAAAATATCGTATTAATATACATTTCTGCTGAAGCTAGAACTATAAGCAATCACTTGGACTACTGATGGGTCATTTTGCTTTGTTGCATGTTTTTGGTTAATATTCAAAAATGTACAAAATGCTGCAAAATCCAGATCTTTGGGTCCCTGTAGATAATGTATTTCAAATGTATTTTGTATTCCCTCAATAAGACCTCAACCTTGAAAAGTAACAAAATATATTCTCCAAGTATCCTAAAAATGCCCAGTCATCTGTGACATCCAGGATCTAATTATTCATCTCAGATAGTTAAGCTAAAAGGTAAGGAAACTGCTCATCCCTCTAGAAGTGAATAAGTGGCAAAACAGTTGCAGGTCACACAAACATGTAAATATCTTGCAACATTGACTATGTATGCACCCAGAATAGACAAATACATACACATAAACACAGAGAAACATACGGTCATACATATATATCACAATAAAAACATATCCCTCCCATCTTGCTTTTTAAATTTGTCTACAAAGGTAGCAAATTATTGATATCTTAAGAGGCCCCATAAACATCTGACACATGTCAGAAAGGGAAGCAAGGTTCTTAGAAGTTTGAGAAAAAAGAAAAATGGAAAAGCAAAACCTAATGCACCCTCTTCAACTTCTATCAAACAATTCACACACACGCAAAACAAATAAACAAAAACACTGTGTGTGACGATGACATTAAAAAAGGAGTAATCCCACCCCCACCAAAAAAAAAAAAAAAAACCACCAACAAAAAAAACACCCTATAAACCAGGAAGGTAATTTTGCATGAATTCACACTGCTCTACAACAGCAAAAAGCACCTATCAACCCCATACTGAAAGTAAGAACATCCCAGATGACACTATCTTTTCACTAGTAGTGAAACAGAAGCTAGAGCATACAAAATATCACCAATTCTGCTTGCCTGATTAATTAATACCTAGACTCCTCCTTCAGCAATTAGTACTTTTTTTTTTTTTCCCCATTCCAACAGTTTCCCTTCTGATGTCTTCCTCCTGCAGAGTAAGTTGTCATTCTTGAAGTGTTTGACATGAATTTTAAGGAGATTTGGGGGCAATGAGGCTTATTCCCACCTCTGTGCATAGTTTATGTCGAACCACCTCGGATTCCTCTGGCAGGTGAAACAAGGATCTTTTCTCTTTAAGCCATTTTATGCAATCTTCCTATCCTATCCACTTTAGAGCAACATCAGGGAATTAGATTACAGGTGAAGAATTCCTCTTGAGACAGAGTCCAACGCTTCATCTGTGAGACTCTTTCAAAACATACTCAGAAAAATTAAAATAAAATAGCACCTTTACATATCAGCTAACAGCAGGGATTGTGGGAGACTGGAGGAAAATCTAAAAAAAAAGCCTGTGAAATGAAAATAACCATGTCTGTGTCCTTATTTATTACCTATGATCTGATTATCTCCATTTGCAAATATTTTGTCCTATTTTTGGTTAACTAATAAGTAGATTCAGCACAAAAGACAGCCCCATACTTTTGCTGGCAGAGAGAAAATTAGGCAGCACTGTTTTGAAAACATCCCAGCTACAATTATTATTAATCTGAAAAAAAAAAAGATACAAAGTTAATGTCCTCCAAGATGCTACAGTTTTAAACTCCTTTTACACCCTAGGGAGATGGAGGATCAGCAGTTAGTGCTCCAATTCAAGCCCCAAGCCTGTGCCAACATTCTTTATAAGCTAAATCCAGGTTTGGGAGACTGGCTGCATATTTTTCAAAGACTAAATCAGCATAAATCGTGCAGTGCCAACACACTATGAGGTTAATGTTGTGTTTTACTACAGCAAGCAATTTCTATCACCATTTAAAATGAGACAAGCAAGATTCAGGCAGACAAAAATCTCATGCATCAAAGATTAATTCTTCAAATACTGAGCATAGGCTTTTGGCTATGGAGCGAATATTTTGGATGGGCGCTGCAATAACCACTGCTGGAAAAGGAGTATAAACATCTCTATTGCAGCCCCTTCCCCTTTCTTGGCTCTTGTATCATAAATTATATTTTTCTACTAAACATTTGAATTTTTATTCTCATAACTTGTGGAATATAAAGAGATGTGCAGAGTTATGGAGAACATAAAATATGCTAGTCTTTAGGGGCACCACACATCACTCCAGCACCAAAATATTTGGGAGAAGGAATATAAACCATCACTGTGGAAAGACATGTTGTAGAGAAAATGATTTTTGACTGAACTAAGAGACATAGGAAGCACCGTGCACAGAAACAAAACATGGTGAGAACATTCATAGCTCGGTGTGGAGCCTGGGCTGCCTGTGCCATCCCCGGGGTGTCTGGAGAGGCAACGAGAGCACCTGGGAAGCTGACTCGCCGCAGGTCCCACTCTATCCCCAACATAAAGAATCTATCCTCTAAAAAGTTTACATGAGTTAGGCTCATATCCCAAGAAAAACACTCCATATT